>JANFCV010000065.1:1800000-2257500 GCA_024500475.1 Phthorimaea operculella
CTTCGTACCCATATAGGGTGAAATCTAGTGACCGATAGCGAAAACTCAGAACCGGCCAGTGATAAGGAACAACTTTCCCCAAGAGACATAGGTCGAATTACGAAAAAAATTTTTGAACCTCCCTTAGTAACTGAAATCAGCTGATCGGCAAGTTTGTACGGGAGGTCCAAAATTTTTTTTCGATCTATGTTCCTTGGGGAAAGTTGTTCCTTATCACCAGCCGATTTTGAGTTTTCGCTATCGGTCACTAGTAAAATTTCACCAAAGTGATCGGCTTTTTCGTATGATGATTGATCCTTTAACTCCTCGTGGAGCATAGGGCCTCAGTAAATTTCCTCCAGACATTTCTATTTTGGGCTTTTTCTTTTGCCTCTGCCCATGTTGTTCCGGCAGATTTTAATTCGGACAGGATAGATCTTCTCCAGGTAATGGCAGGGCGGCCTTGCCTTCTACGGCCAGTCGTTGGGTTGGCTTTTTCGTATGGGATTCCAAATTCTTTTTTCGTATTTCGACCCATGTTTCTTGGGGAAAGTTCTGTTGTTCCTTATCACCAGCCGGTTGTGAGTTTTCGCTATCGGTCGCTAATAAAATTTCACCCCATAATATGTATTTGCCCACTGGATCGAAAACGACCCAAATTTGGTTGGTGCATTTCGAAATTAGCTAAAACAGGTAACACAAGTTTACTCATCTACAAAATTCAGATATAAAAATAGTTCTGAGCATAATATGGGCTAAGGCGAGAAACACGTGTAACCTCCGTTTCTCCATTATTTTTGCGCAGCACTATCGCTTATGCCAGGCATATGCGATTATCCACCTTATTTTCAAACAAATACCGCTGCGTCGATGCTTCTGTCTGTCAAACCGTTTGACATAAATGCGCTCTTTTCAATACATCACATCAGATGTCTTCATA
The DNA here is from genome assembly GCA_024500475.1 of Phthorimaea operculella. Classification (NCBI taxonomy): domain Eukaryota; kingdom Metazoa; phylum Arthropoda; class Insecta; order Lepidoptera; family Gelechiidae; genus Phthorimaea; species Phthorimaea operculella. The sequence continues at coordinate 1,800,920 of JANFCV010000065.1, forward strand.
AAAATATACAAAACATATGTCAGACCATTACTTGAGTATGCTGTCCAAGTGTGGAATCCGTACCTGGCCAAAGATATCGACTTACTAGAGAGTGTGCAGAGGAAAGCTACAAAGATTCCCTATAATCTAAGAAAGAAGTCCTATGAAGAGCGGCTTGAGATACTGCAGCTGACTACCCTGACAAAAAGAAGGCTTAGAGGAGACTTAATTGAAACTTGCAAAATTCTCACTGGTCTGTATAACCTGCCTATGCAAGAAATATTCACGCTAAAGTCATCACGCTTTCATAGAGGCCACTCCCTTAAACTGAACCGTTCGCACTCAAATACCAATGTCGCTTATCACTATTTATCAAATCGCATTGTAAATGTATGGAATAAACTACCTGATGATGTTGTGTCTGCGCCGTCAGTGAACTCTTTTAAAAATAGACTTGATAATTGGTGCAAAAACAATAAAGACTTTATAAATAAAAATATTCGCGTGTGTAAATAAATAATAAAAATGTAACAAATCAATTTCAATAAATAAATATTATATACTAGCTGCCCGTCAGCGGTTTCACCCGCTGCAACCTATTATTACGCGTGAAGAATGCATTACTCGCCAAGAGATGTCGCTGTTAGTTTTCGGCGAAAACGTTTAAAACGCGAATCGGCTCAGTCACGCCACCTTTGCAAAAATATCGGAATATGCGTGATCCCGTAGGAATAAGACATTTTCCCGTGGTAAAAAGTAGCCTATGTGTTATTCCAGATAGTCTTCTATATTTGTGCAAAATTTCATGTCAATCTAATCAGCCGTTTTAGCGTGATGTCGTAACAAACACACACACAAACATCCGCCTTTATAATATTAGTAGGATAGGATTAGTAGGAAGTAGAATTTGTGGGATTCAAAATCTTGTTAAAACATTTTCATTGGCAAGTAATTTTTGTAGGAACGTACATGTGTTGTGGGATATACATCAATTTTGCCTTACTTACTCGCCAAGAGATGACGCTGTTAGTTTCTAAAACGCGAATCGGCTCAGTCGGGCCACCTTTTTTATAAATATTGGAAAATGCGTGATCCCGTGGGAATGAGACATTTTCCGTGGTAAAAAGTATATGCTATTCCAGATGCCCTTTTATATTTCTGCAAAGTTTCATGTCAATCTAATCAGCCGTTTTTGCGTGAAGTCGTAACAAACACACACGTAGGAAGTATAGCAAGACCAGTGTGTAAGATTTTCCAATATCGTAAGACAAAACTTAACGCCGTGTGGTGCCGGCAGAGTAGAATAGCACCACCCCCTCTCTTCCCGTGGGAGTCGTAAGAGGCGACCGAGGGATAAACCCGACCCAAACAGCCAGGCCAACCGTATGGTGGCAGTTAATCCACCACAAAAGCATTCCCAATGAGGGTTGACGTCTGTTAGGCGGCCGGTCGTAAAATTAAGCCGAATCCATTGCAGCACGATTTTGTGTTTAGCAAAACGTGGTGCGCCGACCCCAAGCAATTGGGATAAGGGCAGGAAGATGATAAGACAAAACTTAAATTAAATAAAAGTTTGAAAAAATAAAAACAAAAATAAGGAGATCACTATCCGGATTCGAACGCGAGTCACCTTGTTTGGTAGGCAAGCGCACTATCGCCGCAGCTACCATGGCTTTAAGATGACTGTTGAATTAACGGATATGCTTCCCCACAAAGATGCGAATCGGCTCAGTCACGCCACCTACGTCAAAAATTTTGGAATATTCGTGATTCCGTAGAAATGAGACATTTTCCTGGGGTAAAAAGTAGCCTATGTGTTATTCCAGATGCCCTTTTATATTTCTGCAAAGTTTCATGTCAATCTAATCAGCCGTTTTTGCGTGATGTCGTAACAAACACACACACAAACATCCGCCTTTATAATATTAAGTAGGATAACCAACACTGCAAGGACCTATCAGCACGTATTGCTGCTTGTCCTATAAATAATAATAATAAGACAGAAGTAGTCTCTTAATTTAATTTGAATACCATTTCCAAAATTTCATTGTCCAAATAGAATGACAACCTATAGAGAGACAAAGAGAACCTGTTTAAATTCGGTCGAACTTCGTCATCCAAATTATTTTACAAATTGGAAGCCCATTGTACCTGGATCTTTGGTTCGGCTATCCTAGCAATTTGACAGCTGTCAGATTTTCTTAGAGTCTTACGGATTTATTGTTCTACAATCGAGTAGAAAATAAAAAAATTGCGAACGAAGGAATATAAATCTTTTCTGAAATCTGACAGTATGAGATCTTTATTATGTTCTTAAATTAACCAAACTGTAGGTAATGTCTGCGTAAAAGAAGTAATAAATTAATTATTTGGGTGTAAAATTAGGTACTGGATTTACTTACCATATAGCACGCTTTGCTTGTCTGAATTCCTAAACTGCAGGTAAACTACAGAAATGGAGATTTATTTAAAAAATATAAGTAGGTACCTATTATTCTGTGGTTACCGCCTGTACGATGTAATTCTGAAGTTAATTGGTATGTTTTGGTTTTGTATAGTGCTTTATAATTCAAATAGAGAGAGAAAAAAGTTATTTCTTTTTGAAGAATACTTTTTACTTCTCTGATGCGAGTAGATACTCACTTTAATACGAGTAGCTGTCAGTCATTATGACGTAACTATTAATTGAAGTAACTGAATTTTATTTTATCTTGTTTATAAAATTAATGACATTCTGACTGAAGTTAGGTAATCGGATTATATCTTTTTATTTTATTGTTAACATTGTTTCCATGAAGTTTGAAACTTCTATTTTTAGCGAAAACAAAATACAGGCTGCGTTTCAGGAAAGAACCTTACTGTCTTTACTTACCTTACTTACCTTAAATTAGCGCTGCCACTTTCCGTCAAATAGGTTTAGAAAAGGACAGGCGATGATCACAACTAACATTATCTTAGCTATTTGAAGCAAAATGCGCGCAATCTGTCAAAACATGGCGACCTAAATGAAAGCTATGGCGACTACATCAACAGGAATAAATGGTGAAGAACCCATTGGCATATTTAAAGGCATGACAGGATTTATAGCCCGAGCGGCGACTGGTCTAATCCATACCTCACAAAAGAATAGAATAATTTAGCTATGTACGGGTAGAGGAGCTCGAGTACTTCGGATTGGTCGTGGTCTGCCGCGGCGCAGCTTGGCACGTTTGGCGGAATAGCTAAAAGTTTGCCCTCTGAAAAAAGTTAAAAATATCTCATCGAAGAATAGAATAAAAATATGTCGTACCGATAGCTTGCTTAAGTCTGCCTAGAAAAATACTGGTCTGCCTGACCACAGCCTGGCAGTTTTCCAGATACGACCACTTTTACTTTTTTTTGAGAAATTTTTATTTCTTCGAATAACAGAATGAAACTAAGTTGTAATAATAGTTTATTTAAAGCTGAACACATATCCCTTGGTCTGCCTGAGCTCAGTCCGGTAGTTTCTCCGATGCGATCACTTTTCACTCTCAGTAAATTTCAATTTTAAAGGACCCTGACTTTGTTTATTAGGAGTGGGCCCGTCAATAAAATGAAAATTTGTCGGTGTATAGTGAGATTTACAGAGCTGTAATCTCTCAATGTCTAGATGAAGAATAAGTATGTTAATTTCAAGAATCTGCAACTTCAGATGTATTCGTAGTAATTATTTCAAAAATACAATACTTGGGAAAACATTTTCTTCATCTGGACATTGAGAGATTACAGCTCTGTAAATCTCACTTCTACACCGACAAATTTTCATTTTATTGACGGGCCCACTCCTAATAAACAAAGTCAGGTCCTTTAAAATTGAAATTTACTGAGAGTGAAAAGTGATCGCATCGGAGAAACTACGGACTGAGCTCAGGCAGACCAAGGATATGTGTTCAGCTTTAAATAAACTATTATTACAACTTAGTTTCATTCTGTTATTCGAAGAAATAAAAATTTCTCAAAAAAGTAAAGTGGTCGTATCTGAAAACTGCCAGGCTGTGGTCAGGCAGACCAGTATTTTCTAGGCAGACTTAGCAAGCTATCGGTACGACATATTTTATTCTTTTATTCGAAGAGATAAAATTTTACTAAAAAGTAAAAGTGGTCGGACCGGGAAAACTGCCAGGCTGTGGCCAGGCAGACCAGTATATATGTAGGCAGACTCAAGCAAGCTATCGGTACGATATATTTTCATTCTATTCTTCGATGAGATATTTTTTACTTTTTTAAGAGGGCATACTTTTGCTACTCCGCCAAACGTGCCAAGATAGCAGAAGGCAGACCAAGATTTATAAGCTTTACTAAACTGCTCCTATCGCTACAGCCATGTCTCATTCTATTCTTCGATGAGATATTTTTAACTTTTTTCAGAGGGCAAACTTTTAGCTATTCCGCCAAACGTGCCAAGCTGCGCCGCGGCAGACCACGACCAATCCGAAGTACTCGAGCTCCTCTACCCGTACATAGCTAAATTATTCTATTCTTTTGTGAGGTATGGATTAGACCAGTCGCCGCTCGGGCTATTAGGCACAAATTGGAGAAACGGCGCGCGGGCGCCTTTACCAGACCAGGCTCACTCTGTACGTTTGACGTTTACTGACGAAAACTGGAATCTTAGGGGAAGTCAAGGTAAATAAGAAGGTGGTTGACACGAATGTCATATTTATTGGAATTGAAATTGGCTCAGAATCACACGACGTTCTTTGTCCTTTGAGATGTTTTTTTACTTTGAGATTTTTAACAGGAGCAAAACTGGCTATGTAACAAGTGCCAATCGCAAAATACCGAAATAGGGCCGAGTAAACTTTCTGGTGATTTACCTATCATCTATTTTCTTCTAAACCTATTTGACGGAAAGTGGCAAGTTAAGAAAAATAGCCGGATTGCGGCCACAGGCTGTCAAAATTTACCTCAACTCGATTAGCTCTTTTTTGCCTGATAAAATGCTTTCATCGTCACCATTACAGAACATTTTAATACAAAACGTTTGGCTATTTTAACGTACCTAGCAGGGAATAACAGGACCAACTGTTTAAGTTGACGTATCGCCTCAAATCCATTAAATCAAAATGTCCCTTACCAACGGAGTTAAGGTCAGAGGTCGCTCCATTGTGTGTAAATAAATACTGGTCGACGTTTTCTAGTTCTACACATACAAGTCAAGTAAAGCGTTTAGTTATTAACAAAACAAGTAATTTCTTATATTGGTTCTTTACTTTTTTTCTTAATCTAATAAATAAAGTAGATAATTTATTTGGAAATTTATCGCTCTGAAAAATATCCTAATGATCAAATACCGACCCTTTGTGACATACTAATAAAGATAAGGTAGTGACAACACCTACTCAAAGTATTGGCGGACTTTGTGGCACTTACCTACTCATATACTGGGTGTTACAAAACAAGTAATAAAGCTGAAAGAAGGTCAAGGTAGTCATGAAACTGAACAAAATTCCCCATCAAACACGGGTCGAATCATGAAAAAAAAATTGTTCCTCCCATACAAAATTGCTGATAAGCCGATTGAGTTTCAATAATTTTTTCCATATATGAAAATTTTGCAAAAATTTCGACGTTTCCAAAGGGAAAGTTGTTCAGTTGAATGGGTACCTTGACCTGCCCTAGGCTTTACTTGTTGTTTTGTAACACGTTGTATACCCAATTCACCTACACCTAGGTATGATAAACACGATTATTAATAAATCGCTTTTAATTATTTTAACTATAATAATATAATATACTTAGTTTACTAAGTGTTAGTAATTTCATGATTTAATTTGCTAAGCTAATTGTTTATTTTGTCTAGTTTTGCGTGTAATTTACCCTTTAGCTAAGTACGAGTAGGCATCTATCACAAAATAGAGAGTTTACAGAAGGTTCATTCGACCCTATCCAGGATTTTTGCGATTATCACTTGTTACATATCCAGGGTTTCTACTGTCAAAAATATCGAAGTATAAGAACAGCATTTGATAAGTACAAGAAGTCATTATGATTCTGAGCAAATTTTAATTCCAGTTATAGGTATGAGTATGACGTTCCTGGCAATCGTCTTCTAGTTACCTCGAGTTCCTCTGAGATTCCAGTTATTTCCAGTTAAAGTCAGTAAGCGTCAAAATCGTCACTAGTACTGAGTGAGCCATCTGTTGTGTATCTATCTATTATCAGCCCACACGCGTAAAGTGGGTACTTTGACTCCCAAATTTATATTCATCGTACACTTATACCTAACTACTTATACCAAAATAATTAATGGGAATACGAAACTTGAAGACTGTATTGTTTTAAACCAAGGGTAATAATAATTATATAAATGAATGGCATTAATAATAACCGAAAGACTCATTAATTTTATTATAATTAATGACTTTGTATGAGAGAAATTGCTAACAAGTTATCTGTGAATACGCGCTTGTGGAATTATATTAATTCTTGAATTTATTATCAAAATAAATGAAGTAAATGTTGTACTTCAGCTACATTTTGAGTTAAATACTATTTCGTTGCCTGTTTCCAAAAAAATATTATTTAAATAATGATATTAGTATGGAAAGCGTATGCTCCACCGACAATAGTCAAGCTCTATAATATAGAAAAAGAATGATAATAAAGATAAAATGCGTGAAAGGATAAAAACAAAACCCTTAATAAATGTCTCAGAACCTATAAAAAACGCATTTTTGTTTTGTACCCAATAAAATAAGTAAAGTGCATACTCATGTAAGTCTCCTAGTGTGGAAGTGGAAGTGCATAGTCCTAAAACTTATAAGTTGCCAAATATTGGTGTGTGGGAGCACCTTAAGACGATACCCGAGTGTATTCCCCTGTTTTCTGTCCGAATAATTAATGTCGTGTATAATTCTTCTTTTATTTAATTAAGGCCTACTAGGTATAGGCATGCCCAAATATTTTTATCAGAAAAAGAAAGTCGCTCATATTTTCTTCTAATAATCATTTTTGAAGAAATGATATGATAGAGACACGTCTATACAGGGCTTCAATATAATAAAAAATAAATAATAGCTCTATATGCATTATTCGGAAAGAAATCACGGGAATACGTTTGTATGAAAACTTGACTCTAGGTACAGACAGACAGGAAACACTTTATTGCTCATATTAAAACATAGATACAAAAACAGAAACTAACAACAGAATACAAGCTAAGGCGGCCTTATCGCTTTAAGCGATCTCTTCCAGGCAACCCAGCACACATAGAGAATTTTTAAAACATACACTATGAGTAATAAGAAGGTACACTAATTCATCTAAGTTGGTAGATACTTGATAGGTACTTTAAATCTCGTAAACATGCAGCTGATCATACGGAGCTACAATTGAATAATTTTAAATGAGAAATGTGGTTTACTGAATGAAATTAAGAAATGTGGTGACGTATTAGATGGATAGGTACATTAACCATTATTTCAAACTACCAATTCTATTTAATTTAAACGCCTTTACAGTGATAATGATTAATGTTCTCTCAGATGTTCATTTTTGATTTTGACATGTAAATATCAAACACTGAATTCGTAAAAATAGTTTAACTTTTATAGAGTGCATTTAAAGTAAAGGCTCTTTACGCACATAACGTCAGTTCCGACGTCATTTTTGCGCTGCGTTACGCATGCGTTGGGACAAGGACAATACGAATTTCAACCTTATGTACATCCAAATATGGTTTATGTCCAATTGTTTGACAAATGCTTCCATCAACGCAGCGTTGAGCTATATGTCTGAGCTAACGGATGCGTAGCGTAGGTATTCTGCGTTTCTTCTTGTCATATCGTATGAAATTAAAGGAGTGTACTTACGTAGAAGTACTGCATAGTGTAGGTACCAAAAATGAAAGTAGAAAATAATTATAAATACTTAACGTAAGAAATGATCGTCACAGTCGATTCGAAAGACGTTTCCTAATGAACAGAAATTATTTGCAATAAGTAAACCCATAATCAAATTTCATAACTTCAGCGTATTTAAGTATTGAAATTGCAACATTTTATGTTTATCTATGCGTTTGTCGCTGATGTTGAATAAAACTCAATTCGATATCTGATGTAAAAAGGCTGCAACTAACTACTTATCTATCAAACATAACATTGTTATAAGGGTCGAAATCGGAACTACAGCTCAGAAGACCACTCGCTGCATTCGCGGATATATGGCGGTCCCTTTATCACTTAAGTTTACCACCAAGTAGGAAAAGGAGCGCCACACGGTAGCGATTGCAGCGAGTGGTCTTCTCGACTGTAGGTAAATCTTTTAGATTGTAGATTCATAGGTTTAATGACAATTTGAGACTCTTTAGTGTTCTACCTATTTAAACAATCCGTACTTTATTCCGCTACTGAACTACCCAACTAACAAGTTTTGGTCGTATAATGGTCGGGACAACGTTATCGTTACGTCTTGGAGTCGGATAGTTTTGGTCGTATAGTGGTTATGTAAACGTTTATACGACGCGATTTGGGCACAAATTATATGACTTTTGTCCGTATAAAGATCGTATTAAGGTCGTATTAATGGGCTTAAGTCCGGTAAAAGTCATATACAAGTCTGTTTCGCGACGTATGGTCGAATAACAGTCGTATTAGTGACACTTATTCGACCATTTAGCCATGTAGTGGTCGTATTATTGTCTTTAAACCGATCAAAAGTCGTGTAGTGGTCATATTACTGACATTTACACGACCTGAAATCGTGTAGTGGTCATCGGCGTTACTTTATCGTGCACGGAATTCAGTGTGCTATCAAACGAGTGAAAGTGAGGTTAAAGACAAACAAATCATTTAAAATAATTAATGTCTGCCATGTTTGTTATCGAATATAATCTGAAAAGTTGTGAATGGTGTTAGGAACTGTTTAGTGTTGAGTTTTCAAGTGGGAAATTGTTTTATCGACTATTTTGTGTTATTATTCAAACAATAGTTTAATGCCCCCTACAAATAATAACGATTTGAATTATTTTATTTATGTTATTAATTCATTATTTATTTATATAACGTTTATACAACTTTATGTCGTGATCGCGACTGTTAAAGGACACTTTATGACTAAAGGTGGGGTTAATGACTAGAAACCATTTTCTGTCCGCCATTTTCAGGGTACCGTTTACAAAGTGAAAACCTTGAAAGACATTGTATTGTACAGCATAATACTGGCCGACAGTATAATGTACACCACACCAGAGGAACACAATACAACATTATGGATGGAATCAAAACAATGTCGCCATCCTTCACCCCGTACCAAAAAAGTACGGGGGTGTAATGCACGACATTGTGATCGGAGACATCACGTGAGTAGTAGCGTAGTGATGTGACTTGATCGATAATTTTACATACATTCCTAACTAAATCGATATCGTTTTTATTTAAAATAATATAATTATATAATATTCTTTATTGAGCTTAGTCGCTCAATTTGTTCGCTCCAACTCAACCTTATCTAACCTACTGTTTTGGAATTGTGTCAAAGGTTGTCTTTTATGGCTGCACCCCCCAAACCACCGTCCCGCCTCGCTGGGTTGCCTTGTATGTGAGGTTCGAATAATTAATCTACAGGGAGTTAGGAAAAGTAGTCTGTCCCATTGTATAATAAAGTATTTTAAGGGTGTTCATATGATTTAAACAATATATTGTATGATAAAAATATTTTTAAAATCTTTTAATCAAATAGTTCAACTCTACAACACAGAATGCTTTACAGTGTATGTACTGTCCATTACCACTCCAATAACTATGCATGCACTATTGCTTCACAGCGCGTAATAAGATCTACAACGGTGCATGCAACCGCAGCTAAACGTGACAGTAACGATGTGATCTATCACGCTCAGACCTAGGGTTGAACATTTCAATTTTTTTTAATTATGTTTTTTATAAAATATTTTTAATTTATTTTTTAAACATGGTCAAGACACTATGCTTACTATACCTACGTAACAGAACTTGTGGTAAAAAAGGAACATTCTACTTTTCTTAACACCCTGTATAAGTCGATTACAGCCAACACTGTCACTTCACTTCATCCGCTGTGACGTAACTTGTTTTGATTCTATTTGCAGCACTGTACATTATTAGTCTGGGCCCGTATTTCAAGCCTATCCATAATGCCGTACATGATTCTGTTGTACAATACGTTGTCGGGCATTATCGTGTTGTGCATTGAGTATATCGTGCATTGTATGTACTCCACGGAGGAAACGTGGTGAGACGTAAGATAACATCTGTCAGACAAGTGATAGTCAGCTGTAATTGATGCGACGAGTCCCTATAATGTACGACATTGTATTATTGTACAGCATAACTATTGCTGACATAGTAGAACAGGACCAACTATAGCCCCGTACAAAAAATGTACGGGGTGTACTACAACATGATGAATTATTCTCAAGGCTGGCAGTAGTGATGTGATTTAATCGTTAATGTCACATACCTACTTATAAATGTCATCTTCCTGCCCTCATCCCAATTACCTGGGGTCGGCGCAACACGTTTTGTTACACACAAAATCGTGTTGCAAAGGATTTGGCTTAATTTTACGACTGTCTGTCCATCTGTTTGTCCATTCGTCGATCCGTCCGTCCATCCATTCATTCATTCATCCATATATACATCCAGTCTGTCCGTCCGTTTGAACATATATTTCCTATTTTATTACCTACGGAACCATGGCCACTATAATGCAAACCACAGCGAGGTCAAGAAGTTGTGAAAAAGTATTATGTACGGCTACTAAACAATTAAAAGGTTTTAAAGAGTCATATAAATAGCCTTTTTAGGACTTTTAGTCGTTTAATCGTTATGTTACACTACGTTTATACGACATTGCGTTGTGTTTCAGGTAATAATATGATCATAATATAACTAATGATCAAATTACAGTTGTAGGCTTGACTGAAAGCCATATAAAGGTCGCATTGACGATTTTTATACGACTGTGCGGTTTATTAAAGGTAATAAGATGACCTTTATATACCTAATGGTCAGGTAACAGTCGGTGGCATGATTAAAAGTCATAAAGTTGTCGAAACAGCGACGTTTTTATGAGAATGCGGTAAGACCTTTATACGACCGTTATAAAACTAATGGTCTAATAACAGTCACTAGCAGACTTCAAGTCGTATAAGAATCGCCATGGCGACCTTTATACAATTATGTGGTTGATTAAGGAAATAATAAGACTTTTATATACCTAATGGTCTGATAACAGTCGATGGCCTAACTAAGAATCATCTTACGGTCGCAATAGCGATTTTTATATGACTTCGAGGTTTATTACTAGTAATACGACCTTTATATACCTAATGGTCTGGTAACAGTCGGTGGCATGACTAAAAGTCATATAACAGTCGCAAAGGCGACTTTTATGCGGCATTTAGACAAGAAATTTATTCGTTTTTTATACGACCTTTATACAACTTATGGTCTGGTAACTGTCGCTAAACTGACTAAAAGTCATATAACGGTCACACTGGCGACTTGTATACGACTATACGGTTTATGAAAGATAATGATACTACCTTTATATACTTTATGATCTAGTAACAGTCGGTGGCCTGACTGAAGGTTATATGATGGTCCCAACAACGACGATTAGTTCTATAATTTAATCGTATAGCGATCATTTATACGACCTTTATACGATGGTCGTATAATTAAGTCGTATAAACGTTTACTCGACCAAATTATACGACTTTAGACGTTTACGACTAAAAGGTCGAATAAGACACCACTACACAACTCAGTGAAATTCTGCTTACCACTATACGACCTTTATATAACCAAAAGTCGTTTAGTCTGTTTTTTATACGACCAAGTTGTTAGTTGGGTACTCAACGTCTTATAATTATAAGTTTACACCGAACTTTTGACCTAATGATGTTTGTTTAAGTCTAGGTCACACATAGGTAATACCTACTGAGGTAGAGTCACGAGTTCATCCACCATAACGCCCAAAAGGGCAATCATTTCAAAACTTTAATTCAATTCAAAATAGTAAGGAAAAAACTACTTACCGCTTAAATGTCCCCGCTAAAGGAAGTCGGGCCACGTGCGTGCGCAATTCAAGTGGCAGTGCCAACGGCCACGGACAGTCTGACAAGTGACGATCGCAGGGGTCGCGCTGCGATGACAAGCATTCTTACAAGTAAAGGCTTCATCAGACACAAGCCGGCCGCATGTAGCGTGAGCAATTCAAGTGGCAGTGCCAACGGCCGCGGTCAGTCTGACAAGTGACGATCGCAGGGGTCGCGCTGCGATGACAAGCATTCTTGCACGTAAAGGCTTCATCAGACAGAAGCCGGCCGCATGTAGCGTGAGCAATTCAAGTGGCAGTGCCAACGGCCGCGGTCAGTCTGACAAGTGACGATCGCAGGGGTCGCGCTGCGATGACAAGCATTCTTACAAGTAAAGGCTTCATCAGACACAAGCCGGCCGCATGTAGCGTGAGCAATTCAAGTGGCAGTGCCAACGGCCGCGGTCAGTCTGACAAGTGACGATCGCAGGGGTCGCGCTGCGATGACAAGCATTCTTGCACGTAAAGGCTTCATCAGACAGAAGCCGGCCGCATGTAGCGTGAGCAATTCAAGTGGCAGTGCCAACGGCCGCGGTCAGTCTGACAAGTGACGATCGCAGGGGTCGCGCTGCGATGACAAGCATTCTTGCACGTAAAGGCTTCATCAGACAGAAGCCGGCCGCATGTAGAGCGTACCAACGAGCGTACGTTATAACAAATAGCGGACAATCTGACAAGTGGCGATCACAGGGGTCGCGCTGCGATGACAAGCATTCTTTGTTGCACGTAAAGGCCTAGTCAGGCAGAAGTCGGCCGCATGTAGAGCGTTTCCCGTGATGTTTAGGTTATGTTATAACAATTAGCGGATATTCTGACAAGTGACGATCACAGGGGTCGCGCTGCGATGACAAGCATTCTTACAAGTAAAGGCTTCATCAGACAGAAGCCGGCCGCATGTAGAGCGTTTCCCGTGATGTGTAGGTTATAGTAGATATTCTGACGAGTGACGATCACTGGGGTCGCGCTGCGATGACGAGCATTCTTTGTTGGTAAAGGCCTAGTCAGACAGAAATCGGCCGCATGTTATAGTGGTTCGTAAGTCATTTACCTACAATAAGCGAAAATTCTACTAGTGACTAGTCAGGGGTCGCGCTGCGATGACAAGCATTCTTGCACGTAAAGGCCTAGTCAGACAGACGCCGGCTGCATGTAGAGCGTTTCCCGTGAGGTGTACTTAGGTTACGTTATACAAGTGACAATCGCAGGGGTCGCGCTGCGGTGACAAGCATTCTTACAAGTAAAGGCTTCATCAGACAGAAGCCGGCCGCATGTATAGCGTTTCCCGTGATGATAGCGGATATTCTGACAAGTGACGATCGCAGGGGTCGCGCTGCGATGACAAGTATTCTTACAAGTAAAGGCTTTATCAGACAGAAGCCGGCCGCATGTAGAGCGCTTCCCGTGATGTGTAGGTTACGTTATATCAAATAGCGGATATTCTGACAAGTGACGATCACTGGGGTCGCGCTGCGATGACAAGCATTCTTGCACGTAAAGGCTTCATCAGACAGAAGCCGGCCGCGTGTAGAGCGTTTCCCGTGATGTAGGTTACGTTATAACAAGGTATTCTGACGAGTGACGAGTCAGGGGTCGCAAGATGACAAGCATTCTTTGTTACAGGTAAAGGCCTAGTCAGGCAGAATTCATCCGCATGTGGGTGGGTACAGCATTCCGCGCAATTTAATATGTTTTATTATTCTGAAATAGTGGACAGCCTGAAGAGTGACGAGTCGTGGTCGTGGGTCGCGCAGCGGTGGCAAGTATTTTCAAGATTTTTCCTTACTAAGGAGGAAACATACTAGGAGTGTCTAGAACAACAAAACGTTATTCAAACGATGTGACTTTCTTAAAGAGAATCTTGTAAATTCTTTCTCAGAAATAAATGTAAAATAAAAATGTTTGGCTTAATTCAAGGGGCGCTGTAAATAAAAGTTTCTAGTAGTATATTTCCTCCATGCTGGAGGCTACTGACGACTGGCCGGTGCTGCATTATTGTCGTTCAGTTTAATTCATACAGATCATTGATAATTCATTGTGATAGTAATAAAATTAATGAACACTCACTGACATCATCTACTTACGGTTCAACTATCGCACCGTTCCGCAGCGCTTCTATGCGGTTCCACCTTAATATTTTACGACAAATATGCGGTGTATCAGATGCGCCTAACTTTTACTTTTCGTACCAGGGTAAAACTTTACGCACTAGGTAAATACATGTTGATGTTAATATTATAGTAACACTATATTTTCACATACCCCGAGGATCATAATCATAATTCGAAATGAAAAAGAATGATCTTCCATACAAAATGTCTTGACTGACGACTAATAATTTTGTAGGTATGGGAGATCCATTTTTGTGCCATACGTTGTCCTAGGGGATTTTTTTATATTTAATGGGCTGTTCAACCTCTTGATCTTTTTTCAGCCATTTACACAACACTCAAACCTTTCCTCAAACGCGTTTTACTACACAAGACCGAAATAGCATCAGGCCAAATTGCCGATGATGAAATCGCAGGCACTCAGGACTTGGCTAAACTTAGGATAGGTATAATAGTTTTTCTTAAAATTAAGGAAGATGACTGGCTTTATGCTCCGGGGGCTTATTTATAGGAATAACCATACCATAACAGCCACAACAGTCCACTGCTGGACATGGGCCTCCCCTTATCGGGGGGTATTGCCATACTTACCACGCTTGGCAGGCGGATTGGCGAGCGCAGTGGCCAGATGTTACATTTACAGGGAACGCTGCTGCCCATTCCCTGGATGAATATCCCTTAGTCGCTTTTTACGACAACCACGGGTAGAATTGGGGCTTGCTGTCAAATATCGCAAAATTGTACGGTATGTTCCCAAATGACCTGTATTTACCTTACCTTACCTTAACAGCCACAGACCTGTATTTAGTCTTTGCCTAATACACAGTCAAAAGTGTCGGAAGTGTTTTCCTTGCTTCCTTCCTTTCTTTCTTCTTAAGTATTTCCTTTTTATGTAGATACTTTATGAATTTACTGTGACTGAACTCTATGCAGCTTTATCCATCCTCCTGAGACCTCAGGTCCTCAGCCGAGGACAATAGTATTTTTATTGCACTTTTATTAAATGACTGTTATGAAAAATAGCAATCAGGCGCCAGGACTCACGAGGTTATAGCGGATCTCATACTTGACGTCCATTGTGCAAAAGAGTAGGTAGATAGATACATACCATTTACAATAAAAATTATAATAGAAACAGATGCTGATGCAAGTTTTTGAGTTTGGCCTTGAATTCCAAATTTCCATGCATTTGACAGACGCGTGCGTTAGATATGAGATCCGCCTAAGTTTAGACAATACCTAGATAGTTAGGAGATGATTACCAGATTCTCAATGCACGGTGATGGGAAATCGCCCTAAATACACATAGTAACTTAAATCACCTGATCGGCAATTATGGGAGGTCCAAATTTTTAATTTTTCATCATTCAACCTATGTTCTTAGGGAAAAGGTGTTCCTTATCACCAGCCGTTCTGTGTTTTCGCTATCGGTCACCAGTACAATTTCACCCCATATAGGATGTAAGGGACAGCTCCCCGAATACTGATGAGTAGGTACCGACCTACATTCAGACCTTGAAACTGAATAGTTTTCCATAAGTTCTTTTTAATATTGCTGTATAATTTTGTTTCTGTTGGCTATATGGTGTAATGTCTAAAGAAGTTCTCCAAAAAATTGTTGAGTTCCCATGGTAAATGCAATCAGCTGATCGTGACTTTGTACGAAAGTTCATTTTTTTTTACATTTCCTGAATTATTTTATTTTAGTAAGTTGATAGGAAGCATGGTTTGAGTTGCACCCTATCAGTATTCGGAAAGCTGTCCCTATACAAATGTTTAATTCTTATAACATTTTAATAATGCCGCCGCGTAATGCTGGCTTAGAATAGAATCGCCCTATTTATTTTTCATAGGTGTCTTAAGAGGCTACTAAGGGACTCAATGGTCTGTATCGTAATTTTAGATGATGGACTGACAACCTCTTACTTTGGGAATATAATTTCCGGGAATTATCCTTAAATTGTTTTTCAGACGTGGCTTGAATAACCATTTTATATCAGCGGCTTTCGCTTTTCCTTCTCAGAAAAGATGAAAATAAACAGCAAATAATAGACATTAAACACTTTATTTATCAACATAATTATTTCAATACAATTTTGAAACGAATTATTAAATTTTTTCCATTGTCTCACAGTCAAAATTATGTACAGTATCTACTTAGAACTTATACTTTAAATCTAGTGTACAGGAGATGTTTTAGTGGGAACCCTCTGACAAACCGTCAAGAAGCCATAAAAATAGGTCGCATCTTCCTAAAATAGTTCATTACAAACCATGAAATTGAAAACTTTCTTTATGGAACATCATAAGCGACTGCACAAACCTTTCTTGTAATTTTCCAGGATAACTAAAGTTGTCTATAAGTAATAGTTATAATACAGGTATTTGCGATAAGTTTTTCGTGACATCTCTTTATTTGTTTGTAGGGTCCTCTCTGACACTTTTTTTTTCAAAAAATGTTCTTATGATACAAACACAGCCGATACAAAATATTTTAGGGCAGAAATATTGTAAAGTACAAATATTGTACGTACGTAATCACACAAGCTACACAGAAAACATCAACAAACAAACAAACATCCGTAATGAAAATAACATAACAAATAAGGAAATAAACTCTTGTAGAGGTAATTTCATTTAATTTGCTTTTCAATTTGGTTTTGTAACCAATATTTCAATTTGTTTGAAGTAGCCCTGCCCTGTGTAGCTTATTCATTAGAACACAATTGTAGTAGATATCGTAATACAATAAAAACATCCTTAATGCTGAGACTACAAACGGAGGTCGTAAAAAGAAACTAATCAGATCATTGTTGTTATTACATAAAAGAAAATAAGAAATTGAAAAATTGCGTGCTTCGAACGGGGCTCAAACCCGGGCCACATGGGTCAACGTCCCACTACTCTGCCACTGAGCTGTAGATGCACCAATCGATTCTTGACACATTTCAATCTATTGATGCTCGTCTCCATGCTATGATCTAGCGATATCGGTGCATCGATAGCTCAGTGGCAGAGCGGTGTAACATTGACCCATGCGGCCCGGGTTTGAGCCCCGGTTGATGCATGTATTTTTTTTCAATTTCTTATATATCCTGCCTGTATTAACAGCACAGTAAATATATATCCTGCTTGGCCTTTAAGATATCGGGATTTGTTCGTGCAAAACTTATTGAAATGATGAGCCTGTAGAAAACAACTTATAATATTGAAAGAATTATTACGCTATTCCATTCCACTCACTGCTCTCTGATTCCACTAGTATGGCTGGGTGAGCATTTATTAGTCTTTATCATTTGTCAGAATTGTAAAAGTTATGAAGCCTTATGTGACTCAGAGGTTGGTAAGGAATTTCAAAATTACAAGTTATGTTTCTGAATATAACTTCTCGTATCAAATTTCAAAGACGCAGGTTATTTTTACCTACTTATAAAAGCTACTATTTTAAACATCTATACTGATAAAAGAAAATAAAATAAAGAAGCCGACGCACGTGTTACAAAATTAAATTGATTTCATTTTAGTTACAATACCTACCAAATCACATATTCTGATAATTGCAAAACCAAGCTAACTGAATTTGCTGATTCAGCCCATTTGATCAAGGACGAGCGGAAATCCAACTAAAACACTCCACGTCCATATCAATATCACCTTAGTATTAAATTAAACTGCTAGTCCATTTCAATATTTCCTAATCACAGTCTTATTCCCGTTGCTTCATTCGAATTCTATACTCTTTCATGTACCTGTCGGCATGTACCGGGTAATACTCAGTCCGGTTTTCTTGTGAGCTGCTCGTGGGTTCTGGTGTAGGCGAAGGGAATGGCTCTTCAGGGGACTGGCTGGTGCAGCACGATGAACAGAGCCTCTTCTTCTCAGGCACAAGCGTCATCTCGAACTGCGTGCGGCTGTCTACGCGCGGATGGTCGTCCACTTCGCGTTTTTTGAAGTCTGTGCACTGGTAGTGGCAACTGTGAGTTCGACAAATCTGGGTGGTGGAAATCTGGCTGTTGCAGTACCGGCAGAGATGGTTGTTGAGACTGTGTCCGTTTCTGCTGAGCTCTCGACTGTCGAGTCGCGTCACTTTTGTGTGGCTCGGCGTGTCTTGTCGGGAATTACCTGCAACAGGACATGTTTACGTTGGTATTCTGGAAAACTGCCAAGTGGTTTGTATAAGACTTTCGGAGTATAATTTTGCATTTTGAGGCAGTCAATCTCTCACCCATTGCAGAAAGTTTTCTATTTTCATACAGAATACTTGTGAGAAACACGATGAAAAATGATAACACGTACCTGAATGAATAGTGTTAGAGTTCGGGTTGCGAGCGAACGCGATTGCGGTGTAGGAACAGCGTTCGATTGCACCTCTTTCACTGCGCCGCCGGCAGCACCAATGCTTCATAGTATTCTAAAAAACAAAAGCAATTAATAAGGAAGAGAACAAAAACAAAGCGTTCTTTGAGAAAGACTAAAGTTATAAAATCATGAAAAGAGTAATCCAAGGAAAAAGTTGAGTAAGCTGCCATCGTTACGTATTGAAGATTTTAGTTAGTTAAACATAATTTATTCCTTATCAGAAGTTAATGCAAGAAAAAGAGAATGTCTTTAATTTAAGAAACATCCAATTACAATCCACCCTGTGACTGTAGGTCTCTCTTTATTCTTCTGAATAGAAGGGATATAACTATTTCAGTATTGGAGGGGTTTGTGATATTTTGGTGCAACTCACCTTGAACGCTTCCCGGAACTTGTTAGACATGATGTGATAGAAGATGGGGTTGATGCAGGTTGACATGTAGTAGAAGACCCCGGAGATATAGGTGAGGATAACGAAGAAGGAGTGCTCTAGGGGCGAGAGAGCGAGATGGTTGGAGCTCGCCGTGTAGATGTACATGAGACGTTGTGCGTGGAACGGCGCCCAGCAAATGAAGAATGCCACTACGACGGCCACTGCAAACGTGATAAAAGAAATATTGATCGCATAAGACCTATTTTATCCATGAAAATATAGAAACTAGAACTAGATAGCTTCTCCTATACATGAGATACAATCTCTTGCGTGTAAAGTTTTGCTTATATAATCGACTGAAGATGGACGTTATTATGTCTACGAATATGTTGTCGACTAAATAGTGATTGAGAAGACGTTTTTAAAGTTATAAGTAGATACGGACAGAAAAGTGAACATCTATCATTTATTTATTTTACCTATATGTAGGAGAAAACTAATTTGACAGACAAGAATTTGAACAAGATATTTGATAACGACAAAAATAATGAAATAGTTTTACCTAACATTTTCACGACCCTCTTCGTTGACTGGCTGTATTTTCGTCGTATTTTATGATTGTACCTCATAGCCCTTTCGAAGTTTTCATTCTCTGATGCTTGTTTACTTATTGTAGATTTTCTCAGTCTTGTGCCAATTAGAAAATAAAGCACCGTGATGAGGACCATCGGTGCGAAGAAGAAAAAAAATGTGGACAATTCGAAGGAGCGCGGGATGATTTCTCTTATTTGTAGACACATGGCAACACCTTCATTGTACTTGATGCCGAATTGCAGCGCTTGCGGTAGTGCCAGCCCGAACGAAACCATCCAAAGTAGCATCACATGTTTCACCGCACGTGATAGCTTAGACATCTTATGTGAGACAAACGGGTGACAAATCGCCAAGTATCTTTCTATCGTGAATAGTGTTATTGTCAACACGCTAGCGTTTGTGGATGTCTCTGCAGCAAGCCCTCTGATTACACAGAATATAGGACCAAAAACATACGGCCATTTTGACCATGTCACGTAAATCTCTTGTGGCATTCCACTCACTAGCAACAGGAGATCTGATATCGCCAAGCTGAATAGATAATAGTTTGTTGCGGTGTGCATGCTCTTATTTCGCACTATCACTATACACGTAAATATATTACCAATCAACCCTGTAACTAGTATTGCGATATATATTATTGTTATCGGAATAACTATGTAGAGTGGGTCTCTTAGAGGGCCAAATACTTTGGTCGAGTCCACAGCCTCCGTGAAATTAAGTGTCACATTAGGATCACTTAAGGTACTCATGACGAATTTATAGTCCACAGCACATTTTGTAACAATTTTATTTAAAGCGAAGGTGGTCGGCCATTTAGTCGACACTGAAGCTTCATCCGCATTCGAAGAGTTTTCGCTTTTTGAAATGCATCTTTCGGCTGTCCAAATCTGAAACAAATAAAAAAAAAACTTTTAAATGCATTCATACACTTCTCGGCAGTATTAAACTTACGTTATTATGTTGAAAAGGGAGTTTTGACAACCATATGATGGTATTGTAAGAATACAAGTTGGTACGGCCTAGTGACAACCGTAGGTAAAATCGAGTTTGCTAGTAGATAGAAACCAAAATAAGTCATTTAAACAAAGAAACGACCTTATTTCTACACCCACTACACGAGTAACTCAGGTATAAGTTGCTTACATTTTTATTTACAAAAGGAAAACAGATCACTTAACCAGGACAGATGAGTAAACAAAACAATTTAAGCTGTATTCTCACTAAGCTGGATAGGAGCTTATTTGGAAATGTCCAGTGAGTGTTCTCATTTGGAGTAAACAAACAAACACTCTTTTAAATGATTGGTTGTATTATTCGGAAGATTCCGGGCGTTTCGCTATTTGGATGAGTCTTTCGTGGAAATTACATTAAAATACCATTCCTATGATAAACCTGTTCGGGTATTCGGACTATTTGGATGATGAGATACAGGGTGTTAGTGTTGGAGTGGAGTTGGAGTGAATGTAGCTGACACGTTCCACCCAAGGCCTAGCTGATGTGGTATCTATGGCTGCAACCTGAAACTCAGATTAGTGGAGCTAATCTGAGTTGCTAACAGGTGTACAGGTTTAGAATTTTCACACTTTTGCGAGTGTCATACGCAAAGTGACAACTAAGCTGCCCGATTTTTTAAATTGTTTGAATATTTTGTTTGTAAGTAGGTATACTTTAAATATTTTGCATTGTTTTTAGAAGTGTCTTGTTGTATTATAGGTATACTATAGGTAGTCTTAGGTAGTATTCCAAAATATGTACATAATATTGCATACGAATGGTATATGTTGTTTACGTTATGTTATGTAATATGTTGTCATTTATATTTTACTTACATATAATAATTGTGTACCAATTAATACTTGATAATAAAATGTATTTTATAATAAATACATACATAATATATCACTCCTATAGCCCTTGTAGAAAACGGTCATTAACACCACGTCTGACGAAAGTTTGAGAGTTTTTCAGAAGACTGTGTATCACCATAGTTCGTCAGCCTGTTGCCTAATTAAAATTGCAATATACCTACATCAAACTCCTTAGTCGCTTCCTACGACACCCACATGAAAAATATGGGGTGATGTTGTCTAAGCCGGCATCACACGGCAATAAAGTGCGCTAATATTATTAGTAGAGCCTTCTATTGGGCTTGTAAGGCTATTTACCAGTTATATTATTCTGATTGGATGTAAATGTGTCATGGTAGTCAATTCCAGATACTGTTGTAGAATACTGATTTGTTTTTATTAGCTCGTTTAGTTAGAAAAACTAGAAAAGTTCTTAAGGCCGCTATAGAGCTTTTCACGAAGCCCATACAATTTTCCCTGCCAGACCTCTCGGAGCGTCATTTTGCGAAAAACATGGGGATGTTTGAATATTTTTTACAGTAATATTATGAATAAAAATAAATATATTTTTCTGCAATTAGATTAAGTACATCTTCTTAAATAACATATATTTTTTTTAAATCTTTACTACTGTTATTTTTTCATACAGAAGCCGTTATAATGGCGCATTATTTTGCAAAAAATCATATATAAAAACGTGGTATTATTCTATATTTCTGAATAAAATTGTAAAATGTTCACTGTAGACTTTGTTCTCAAATATATACTCTATTTTTTTGTATAATTCATATTTTTTTACAGTGAACCAAAACTCTAAAACTCACGCTTGATTTGAGGTCTTTTCCTGAATTTTGGTTTTGTCGCTTTAGATATCGCTGTTTGTAACAGGTTTAAAACTAAAATGTTAATATTTACATTGTACATTTTTTAGATGAAGATATGCTTGATTAAATGTTCAAGTAACATATTATTTTTACATAACGGTTTTCGAGAAACTCGCATGTTTATAAAGCCAATATTTGCAATTTTGCTAGAAAAAATTGAATGCGCTCTTAACGGAAAAGTGTCGTATTCCGCTCGCTTTGGGGCAAGCTCTACGGAGTAGTCGCGCGACGCGCTACATGACATCTGTCAGACTAGCTATCGCCAGCCGTTATCGATGCGACGCGCATCTAACGTGTGTAGGTTTGTCTTATCTGTTTCAAGCGTAGCGATATCGCACGTCTCACGTCTCCGACGATCACTTGTTTGATAGATGTCATCTTACGATTCACGTCGCACGTCTCCTCTGCAGAGTTTGCGCCTAAGACGTGAGCGTGAGACGTCGTCGGTCGTCGTTGGCGATGAGACCCGCGTCTCTATTACGAATGCAGATGGCGACTGTTCTGTTTCTATTAATACATTTTCTGATGAAACGATTTCTTCTTACGATGTCTTACGTCTATTGTCTCACATGTGGAGATAGTACCTAAGATATTTCGCGATCAGTCATCTATCATTCATACATCTTGATTAGGTACCAAATCAACATAAAATATCAAACAAACATGGAAGAATCAATCACAATAATTTGAAGGCGATCTTATATTTCTCATATGCGATCATTATTTTGGAGAGCAAAATATTTTTTGGAATAAAATTAAAGTTGCAATTTGCAAGTACTATCGCCAGCAAATCCACCTACCCTTTTAAGGAATCAACTCATACTGGTTTTACATACAAATACTATGAAAACCATTATAAATTTAATCCCTTATCTGGGTAGCTGACAGTACCTACCAATAAATGGGTAATGACGACATTCAACAATGTTATAGATTTGTCTCAGCAGCGCGAGTGACATTGGCTCTATTAAAAAATAATAGATTCAAGATGGCGGATCTTTACAGGAACATACTAGTTTTTACTAGTTTTTTATTTAAACACATCTACTTGTTTCCATAACATTCGTGTATCCATTTTTTTCTCTCTCACATTAGTATACTTAAGCTGCCCTTGTCACGGCAATTTCTGAAGACTTCCTAATTTTGTTTAGAATACACCTACCTACTTATCATCACTCGTGTCGTCACTAAGCGACGTCGAGGGAATTCTCTCAGGCCTGCTATTTGGGGTAATTCAATCAGCATCACAGATTCAGGTAGGAGAAGAAAATCTTATTATCTAGATACTTGTTGATTTTCCCGTATTTGCATTTAGACCGCATTTCCTTGATTTAAAGCGAAATAAAATTTTCAATAGTACGATCAGGTATAGTAAATTTTTTCTCTGAAAAGAAGCAATACACTGGAGATATTCTAATACCACAGGGATACGTAAAATAGCTCGAACCGGGAAACGGATTGGGATTACATAGTAGAATGGAAGATAGGTCTAATATGAACGTGGCTTAAATTCCGTTTGAATTCTATCTTGTAATATGTATGTAATCTTTTCTATGCTCGAATAGGAACATTATTTTATTTGAAGAAATATAACTAATTTGACTCGATGGATGTTCTTATTGACTCCCGAAAAAAAAGTTATATTGTGCTCATCTTTTATTCTATTGTACCCTCATCTTTTGTTCTATTGTCCTCTCGGTAAGCCGAATTGGGCCAAATTATAGTTCCTAAAGTATAGAATGTGACACACGGTCAAAAAACCCTATCTTCATCCATCTGATTGCTTGGAGGAACGCTGGACTCGGGACGGAAGATGCGTTGCTCGAAGATCTGATTGTAATGTAGCACTTGGTAATTCGTCATGTAATGTTAACTATTATAATTATCTACACCATTAACTATCAGGACAATTATTTGAAGTATCGAAGTCAAATATATTTCAGAAAAAACTAAAACTATTAAAACGTTTTTTTTTTTTACAGATATTCCTATTCCCGAAATTTAATAAGGATTAAACTTTCATAAATAACAAACACACTGTTAGCTGCTACACCATATAACTATCGGTCGGTTTTTTATAGCAAGGGAATATTGGTATGCACTTAAGAAATCGCGTATATAAAAAATCGATCTTCTGCGAGGTCAAATAACATTACACGATATGGGAAGAGTATAATAATTTATCTACATTATACAGGGTGTGAGAACGGTTTACTGAAAACTTAACAGGCGCGATCTGACCATGAGGCTGCACAACTTTCCCCAGAAAAGGTGTGTAGGATACAGGGTGTAAGGGTGGAGTATCTACCGCAAACATTGCAGGCGTGATTAGAACATGAAACTATGAAAACTTAACAGGCGCGATCTGACCATGAGGCTGCACAACTTTCCCCAGAAAAGGTGTGTAGGATACAGGGTGTAAGGGTGGAGTATCTACCGCAAACATTGCAGGCGTGATTAGAACATGAAACTAAATAAGATAACGTGTACCTAGGTTCCTAGATAAGCGACAAAAAATCTAATTTAAAAAGTTAGTCAGCTCATCGTAAATTATTTTTAGATCTATTTAGATTTGATCGTTTTTTTTGTTTCCCGCTATATTCTCCACACCGAATGTTCTTCAGTTTCATTGTCTGCTTACGGCTGAATGTTTTCAGTACCTACACGGCACCTTACACCCAGTATAAGTACCTACCTGCTCATACATAGTTTCTTTGAGTATGTTTACGAATCGTTTTATAGCCCCAGGGCAACCTTGGAAAACATTTTGTGGCAATTTTCTAGATCAATCGGATCCATTGATGTTAAGAACTGTTCTCATAGATGAAAAGAAAACTCTATTTAGAAAAGACTCAAACAATGTTCTGTCAGCGTAGTAGTTAGGTAAATGGGTAGGCCTCGTATATTTTGAAAGCAAAGTGTAAATATCCACAAAAGGCCTAAAGAACTTTGTCATTATTAACGTGATCTACCTTCTTCAACGTATCGATGGCAATCATTATACCTATATGATCCCAGCGACGTTACTTATAGGTATACAAAAATATTTTCTCCAAGGAATATAAATAACTCGTTTCTGACACCAAATACTTAATTTTCTTCAATTAGGTCAGGTCAGGTAGTTACCTAATTTAAGTCAACTGATTGGTAATTTTAATGTTTCTGAGGTAAAATGTTTCCTGACCTCTCTATTTTCAGATTATACCTAATTTTCTTCAATTAGATCAAGTCAGGTAGTTACCTCATTCAAATCAACTGATTGGAAATTTTAATGTTCCTGGGGAAAAATGTTTCCCGACCTCTCTATTTTCAGATTGTCAGCATCGGTTAGATACGCCTAAACTTAGAGCTATTAGCTTAACTACTATACCTTGCTTATGTATATTCTAAGCAACCAAAGGATGCCAAAATATAATACTACCTAACACACTTTCAGCGTAAGTATATTTATCTATTTCCGAGATTCACATTGCACGTTTCAAGATGCATTTAGGTAGCTTGCACAACAATGCATAATGCATTCTCGCAGTATTCTAACAGCGGAAAATGTGTCGGTCACATTTGTAATGGACAGCAGATCCTGAATGTGCATTTCACTGTGACCTGTTACTTTAGTACTATGCTTGTGATGTAGGGGTGTGTGTATTAAATTCACTGCAAATATTTTAAGGGCATGCCTAAATATGTATAAGATAAACATCTAAGGCATTTAAAAAATATCTACACGCTAGATTTTTTTTTTCATTTTCAAACAAACTTTTTAATTAATTATGTGAACATCCTTTGACTGACCCGACTGACGTTCCGCCTCGTAGACAGGATTCACTTACACGGCACGCACACTGACAACCAACCAATCGCAGCAACTTTTTTTGCCGCGTAATTTAAATTCATCGAAGTGTGTGTTTCTAGGACAAACTAAGTGAATATAGGGTCCTTGACAGGGTGCACTTTTTTCGTTTTGTGTTTTTTTAGTTAAATGCAATTTTCTCGACAACTAGCGTGTAGATTTCTTTAAAAATTTGCCTAGTACATGCTTATATTTTATTTGATCTGCCCCTAAAATATTTGCAGTGAATTTAATAGGACCTTATATATAAAAAAAAAAAACTTTACCGGCTTACTATAATAGTACAAGAGTTGAATGATTGAAACTATCGTATAAAAATACGGAGATACTTTATTTTATGAAAATACTGGAATATTATGAAATTGAATGCCAGTATTTTCAAACAAAATAAGTTATTTCCTGCTTTACGTGTAAACCGCCGAGTCGTCCAACGACTCGATGAACTCTGGTGTAAGAATTTTCAACCGCCTTGTTACCAGTTACTATTAAACCCCCGATATGATATGGTTGTGTAACAACCGCCGTTTAATTTAAGTAATCAATAATCTACCGGGACCTACGGCTTAAGTAATTAATAATAATTAATTTATTGTAAGGAAATAATGAATAAATAATGAAATCTTAGAAAAATAAAATTTGAAAGTAGTGGTTACTTCATTATTATTTCCTTGCATTTTTTTCGTCAGTGGGAAGTAAGTAGGTATCTACGTCTTTGTTTTATTGATAAATGTGATGACTTATTTTTAAATAAATCTGTAGGTGTATCTATTCGAATTCATCAGAAAATAAAGTCGATCGCAGTAAAACAATCGATGACTACAAATATGTTTAAAAAAACTTATCTTACACATCCCTACTGTGTCGTGTTCTGAGATCTATTTCCAGTAGAATCTCTTGGAAGTAGAATTATTGATGTTACGATACAGAATGTTAGGAAAAGTACCGCGTTTTATTTTTAAAAGAACTCTGAGATACCTAACTTGCTCATAAAACTGATCAATTATGCCCTGAAGTTTTTGCCTTTATCTTCATCGAATCTATTGTTGACGAAATTTTATACAATAAGCTAAATTGCGGGATATTAATAGTAAGTAACAAACATATAAGTAACAACAAGTAACAATCGTACCAATTCACCGTAGGGATCAACCAACAAAATGCGAAGTATGAAAAACCGGTTTCAGTTGGTTCCCTTAGTGGGCACTACGAAGTGTTACTGAAAACCTATGTCATGTCATGACCAGTCAACTTAGGTATGACTAGTCCACTTATGACCGGTCCACTACCGCTGTAGGTACTTAGAAGCCCCTCTCGGGGAAAGCCTCTATGACAAGATTTTCCGTTTACGTCATATCTTCACATAACATTTTGCGAATATATTTGAATATGCCTTTGTCTTCTCTAGAGACCTTTGTATATTTATATCTTTTTACACTTTATTGCGCGAAGTGAAGGCGGGCCTGACGCGGCATTCCCTACCCACGGAACAACCAGAGGGAAAACCGAAAGAAAGTGATGCGGGTGCACTCGGATGTGAAATGATTTCATGGAAAACAAATGGAAAAGTAGCAATATCTTTCTTCTTGTCTCCAAATGGAACGCACATGGGTTGCCTATGTGATTTACAGCACAATGCTTGAGTAGGTGATTACAAAGTAATTGTTTCGCAATCTTGTTCTGATGTGAATCGCACACGATCCTGGCGTTAATGCGGTTCCTGACGCGATATTTTAACACATGCGACGTAGGACGTGAGACTTAAGATAACATCTGTCAGAGAGATCGTCGGCCATCTGCGATGAGAGGCTGGTCTCACGGGTGTAGACATAAAGTCGAATTTCTAATTCAATGCACTAAATTGACGTTTGGTGGGTGGCCGCTTTTTTGGGAAAAATAAATAGTGATGTACTAAAAAGAGTTAATTCAATCACTCATCTAGTGACTTGTTCGTTCCTGTACTCAAATCACTAAGTACCTATATTCCGTTACATTTATATAGGTAAGTGCATTAATTTTAGGTGGCGTGTTCTGCTCATAAAGCTGAATAACATTTGAGAAAAGCTTTTCTTAGAAATATGAAAGGAAAATTGGATTTCCCATACTTAGTGACAGATTTTTCAACATTTTTGTATGGAGAGTCCTAAAATTTGTTTTCGTATTTCGAAGAAAAGTTTCTGATGAGAGTTGTCGCTTTTTTGCACATTCCGTAACATTTGGAGCTTCGCGCTCAGAACATTGTTGTTCGTAGACGAACTTGTAGGTGTTTCGCACCATGATATTTTCAGTAACAGTAAAAGCACGCTTGGGTCTCTTTTTTCTTGGCGATAAAAAGTTCCTATCAGCGTCACTTGAGGTTCCTGGCCCGGAATCCATGACTTCACCAAAAACTTCAGAAAAGCAAGCACCAGCCGAGAAAATGAGGGCGTTTGACGGCACTTGCGTCCAAAGCAAAAAATGTTTAGCTTGATGGCACGCTTCTGTTGGCACCTGCTGGCAATGCTACTACGGTTTTAGAAATACGGTTCCAATAATAAATATGTCGGAGAATGATCAAACTCTGTCGGTATTTGGTGAAATTATTTGACAGTTGATGGTTGTTCGCGTTTTGATAATTTGTCTTTCCATTCCATTGCTAGCTGAATCTTGCAGAAACTAAACGCATAGCGCTGGCAACACTCGACGTAGGCGGTGCGCTTTATTTGCACTCAGTAGGCTAAAGACAGCAAGATAGACTGGATTGACTTTAGCGGCGATGTAGTTCGTTCTCACAGTTCATTGATGGCTGCTTTCGTAATAAAGAAACGGAACTCAGGCGGCGAACTGAGTAAACAACTTTGACAGTTCTAGTTTGGGTTACATTGGCGGTTGTGTAGTGAAGTTGGAAGATTGAGTGACTGAACGAGTGAACTCATTCGCGTGGGATTGACGAATGACGAATTGATGAACTCGAGTGTCGAATGCGATTGATTCATTCTCGGTTTGGCCGCGCTGCCGTTAACTTGTCTTTTGAGGTTAGATTTCAATCCGGCGAAATCGTGGTAATCTTGGAGTATTTCGAGGAGCTGTGGTTTTCAGGCGATGGCGGAGCCCTAGATTCGTATGGGCTACGGAATATTTGTGGAGATTGTGACAGTTTCAACTAAGGTATGGTTTTCTAAAAAAGTATCTATGTGAGTAGGTAAAGGATATTACAAAAACAAATATTATTATTAGTCCGAGTTCTTAATTGGCAGTTTGTATGGAGGTATGGTCCCATCTGGCAGAAATCATGAAACTTGGCATGTGTGTAGCTTACATGTGTAAGCTTCAGGAAAAGAAGGGAAGCAAGTTGGACCCCTGCTTCCCCTTTACCCTTTTATGTCCCAAATTTCAGTTATCTTTATTTTTCTCGGAAACGATTAAAGATAGGAGAAATTTGTCAAGGTAAGAAATATTCCTTATAAAATTGTCTACATAATTGTTCTTGGGTCGATGTTGATAGGACTTATACTTTTCGAGTTATGCTTCTGAAACCCATCATTTTTGAAGGTGACTTCCAGCTCTGAATTAGCCATAACTACCATGTGATAGAATATTTTTCAAACTTGCTATTGGCTGTTGTTAGTTAGGTAGTCTTCAAAAATCCACAGAGACAACACTTCAATCACGCCTGTGGGGTGGGGATGGAGGCAAAGTTTATTTTTTCCGAGCTGAACTTGAGGACTTCTGACTCCTTAAGTAAATGTGACACGAGAAATTGAGTATCATTTTCGAATAAACCAAGGACGGAGTATTCATTTCTGGGACGCTTTTTGGTACATTTCATACAAAAATATAAATATATTAAGCGAAATTGAAAAAAAATATGTTTCTTTCTCATTCAGGCTCTGTTTTCTTCTGAAATTTGAGACATATTTATTAGATAATAACACATACTCGAAGACATACTCACCCTTATTATAAAACCATATTTTATTTTCGAAAATATTGGAAAATACCTAGCCTACAGAAGCCTAAATATTTTTACAAAGTTATGTTTGTAGCTGGAAAATTTCAAGTTCATAGATTTTGTATGCAAAATAAGATTACCAACCGCAAACATATATTTCTCAATTGTCGCTAAACCATTCCAGATAGAGAAATGCCCTCATAGGGAATGTTGTTTATACTAAAGGGTAGTTTTTGTTGGAATAAAGAAATTGAGGATCTGGAGTACTTGATGTTTAAGAAGACATTACAGTATCTCGAATAGTTTAGCTGGGCTGTTGATGTTCCACATCAAGTACTCCAGATCTTCAATTTCTATATGTCAGCATAAACAACTCTTCAGTATAAACAACATTTCCTATGAGGGCATTTCTCTATCTGGAATGGTTTAGCGACAATTGAGAAATATACGTTTGCGGTTGGTAATCTTATTTTTGCATACAAAATCTATGAACTTGAAATTTTTCCAGCTACAAAAATAAAATTGTAAAAATATTTAGGCTTCTGTAGGCTAGGTATTTTCCAATATTTTCGAAAATAAAATATGGCTTTATAATTCGGGTGATTATGTCTTTGAGTATGTGTTATTATCTAGTAAATATGTCTCAAGGTCATGAGGAAAACAGCGTTTGAATGAGAACGAAACATATTTTTTTCTTATTTCACTTAATATTTTTATATTTTTGTATGAAATGTACCAAAGAGCGTTCCAGAAATGAATACTCCCGTCTTTGATATATACGAAAATGATACTCAATTTCTCGTGTCACATTTACTTAAGGAGTCAGAAGTCCTCAAGTTCAGCTCGGAAAAAATAAACTTTGCCCCCCTCCCCCCATCCCCACAGGCGTGATTGAAGTGTTGTCTCTACGGGTTTCCTTTGTAGACTACCTAACTAATAAAAGTCAATAGCAAGTTTGAAAGAATATTCTATCACATGGTAGTTATGGCTAATTCAGAGCTGGAAGTCACCTTAAAAAAAATGATGGGTTTCCCAGAAGCATAACTCGAAAAGTATAAGTCCTATCAACATCGACCCAAGAACAATTATGTAGACAATTTTATAAGGAATATTTCTTACCTTGACAAATTTCTCCTATCTTTAATCGTTTCTGAGAAAAATAAAGATAACTGAAATTTGGGACATAAAAGGGGGGGTAAATGGGGGAAGCAGGGGGGTCCAACTTGCTTCCCTTCTTTTCCTGAAGCTTACACATGTAAGCTACACACATGCCAAGTTTCATGATTTCTGCCAGATGGGACCATACTTCCAGCTAAGGAGCCGTACTATATAAGCAAAACGTTATTATGAGCATGACTATACGGGTTCACCCCACCAGTCCTGGGTCAGAGCTCATCTTTCTTGTCGTCGGCAACTGTACAGTACAGAATCAATAAATAATCTGAGTGACCAGAGTATGAGGTTCAAATGAATCAGCTCACTTGAACTTAAAATTCGAACTGAAGTACGTCACTAGCGATATGGAGTTGGTATCATTATTTTGTCAACATCTGTCATTTCAGTGCATTGAATTAGAAATTCGACTATAGTATCTTCTGTTTCAAAGATTTTATATGGAAACGGTTTTAAGCGTCGCTTCAGGTCTCATGTGTGGATATAGAGCCTGACAGGCACCATACAAATACTACCTGTGGTAGCAAAATGTTGATGCCGAGACACGGCGTGTGTCATCATAGGTAAATGTCATTTCATAAATGTTTTTTTGGTTTTGTATAAAAGTAAACAGAAATCTCTCATCAAAAACCCTGAAAGTCGTACCGCGCGTGTGAAAATCGCCTAAGCCATAATCCGCCCCGCTTACGTACCTACTCATATAATTCGAAAGCATTCAATTGTTTTCACTCGATAATGTATGAGGGTTACAAAAGAAGGCTTGGGAGGAAATAGAAGATTACACATAGGTAGGTACAATTCCAACCTTTTATCACAATTTCGGTTGGGCTAAGCCGCTTAGCGTGGACGGCCTCAAAAATGATTTATTTACAAAATCAGATGTAGGTAGTCTGAACTACCTTAGTACCTACCTACTATAAGTAAGTATATTTTGTGTCTGAACTGAACTAAATGATGTTGTGTTAATGTAAAGTTTAAAATCAAACCAAATAATAATAGCTAGGTAGGTATTATAGCTGCCCGACAAAACTTGCGGAATTTCATATTACATGAAATAACTGTAGCACTTGAACGCGTAAAATCTTTATTTCAGATTCGAAGGCGATATGTGTATTGCATCTACCACATACAAAAATAAGTGTAAGTAACAGAGACAGATGACAGCGCAAACTTTTGCGTTGATCCTTCGTCAACGTGAATTTTTGGAATGGTAAATTTCGCAAGAAATTCGCAAAAAGGTTCTTGGAAATTCAAAATTTTCATGCGGGTTTTTCTGATGGGAAAGTTGAAATGCTGGCGATAGTACTTACTTAGGTCAGGTCTCACGTAGCGTACTGAAATAACAAACAATATATAACAAAACTAATAATGTTAACGCGCATTTTTTTCCCGCCCTCCAAGACCTATACCTAGAGCGTGACAAGCATATTTTATACAGGGAGTAAAAAAGAATATAACAAGCCGAAAGAAGGTCAAGGTACGAGACTGAACAACTTTCCTCGTGGAACCTATGTAGAAATATGGAAAAAAACCCTTACATACTAAATCGCCGATCAGCTGATTGATTTGCTATTGGGAGGTCCTTTTGTTCCTATGTATTTTAACCCTTATTCCATGGGAAAAGTTGTTCAGTTTCATGCCTTGACCTCCTTTCAGCTTGTTCTACCCGTTTTGTTACTCCCCCCCGTACAAGGCGGTAGCGCATCAGTCTGTCAGTTGTAAGGCGAATTCCCCATACCACCATACTAAAAGCCGACGTTCACGCAGGAGGAACGCAAATACTTGCGTTGGTATCAATGTCTGTTAGGAATATTACATCGACAGTAAGTGTAACCATCGCACGTCAGGTGTGGGATTCGCTATAACTATATTTTGTGAATTTTTGTGACAACTGAAAAATGTCCCTCAAAAACGCGGAGGAAAACCCAGGGGTAACATTCTTCCCTCAGAATTTTTTCATGAGGCCTTTCTGTGATAGTAGATTTCTGTGGTAGAGTCTTTTGTGTTTTTGCTGGTTGGGTGCAGTGTAGGTAGTATTTTTACGCAACTGCCTCAGAAGGAGGGTTATATTTTTTGAGAGAAGGTATGTAGGTATGTGTTTAGACAAGAAAATTCTTTTATACTACACCTGCATAGTAATTTACCTATAGCTTAACACTCTATAGGGGGGAACGTTAGTCATTGTTCAACGTACAAATTAGCGGGAGGGAATTAACCATACAAATCACTTTCCTCCCGTGGTAGTTTTTACAGAATTTAGTACAGTTGAACAGGTAGGTGACCACAAGTTGATCAGATTTGAAGTTATCATTAAAAAGTTGTCCAGTTTCATAAGTTGTACAGTTTTTAAAGTTGTTCAGGTGTAAAAGTTGTTCAGATTCAAAAGTTGTTCAGTCTCAAAAGTTGTTCAGTTTTGAAAAGATGTTCAGTTTTTGAAATTGTTTAGTATTAAAAAGTTGTTGAGTTTCATAAGTTGTTCAGTTTTGTAAGTTGTTGAGTTTCATAAGTTGTCGAGTTTCATAAGTTGTTCAGTTTTATAAGTTGTTCAGTTTTGTGAGATGTTCAGTTTTGAAAGTTGTTCAGTTTCATAAAATGTTCAGTTTTGTAAGTTGTTCAGTTTTGTAAGTTGTTCAGTTTTGTCAGTTGTTCAGTTTTGAAAGTTGTTCAGTTTTGTAAGTTGTTCAGTTTTGTAAGTTGTTCAGTTTTGTAAGTTGTTCAATTTTGTAAGTTGTTCAGTTTTGTAAGTTTTTATGTTGTGAAGTTTTGTAAGTTATTCAGGTGTTTAGTTTTATAAGTTGTAAAGTTTAATAAACTGTTTAAAAAGTTGTTCAGTTTCAAAAGTTGTTCAGTTTCAAAATACATATGTTCATTTTAGAAGTTGTTCAGTTTTGAGGGTTGTTCAGTTTTAAAAGATATTCAGTTTTGAAAGTTATTGAATTTAAAAATTGCGCCGCATGCATGTGAGAGTTTGGAAATGTGTACCTAGGTAGTTACTTTTTGCGGATGTTTCGATTCACCCCGCGGCTGTTACAACTGACCCCGCAGGTGTAGTATAAAGCACTATGTATTACTCGGAAGAAAGTCCGATTACAAACACGTGTGTATTGAGGCCCTCAGCTGCGCTTCGGGCCTCAAACTACACCCTCGTTAGTAATCGGTTTCTTTCTCCCCGCGTATACAATTTACTATTACACAGTCCCACAAAGGGAGGCCCACGAAGTGACGTCTAAAGACAAAATGTTATCCCTTGGGGTATCCGAATTATCCCCACGTATGATTCGCGACTAAGATAAAAAAAGATAAAATTTATTTATTTGCCATAAAACCACAATTACATATTGGTATGCAAATCATTATAACAATAGATAATAAACACTAAAACATGAGAAAATAATTAAAAGAAAGCATAAAATTACAAAACAGATAATAAAATATGTCATCAAATTAAATTAAATTATTCACTTCATTCGTTAATTAAAATTACTAATAGAAAATAATAAAATATAGACACAAAAAAAAATTATACACCATGTCATTATAATTATTTTTTGAAACATTACATTAAAACACAGTCATTTCATTATACATTATTAAAAGTCAGATTTGAGTATGCTAATATCAATATGTCATCTTACAAAAGTCAAAGTATTCCTTCAGATTGTAGCAAGGATTATCCAATAAAAACGTTTTTAAATTCCGCGTAAATTCTTTTCGATTTGGACTATCTCGTAGACAAAATGGTAAGCTATTGTAAATTTGGAAGCTTATGCAGGGAAAGCTACGTTTGAATACACAGTATTTAAACTTCGGTTGAACAAGTCTGCCTCGGTTTTGTAGCCTACGCTGTTCCTGATTGCCCTCAAGATACTTATACTTAATGTCATACATCTGTACTGCTAATAAATAAATATATAAAGAAACTACAGTCAGAATTTTAAGCTTTTTAAAAATAGGCTTGCAATGTTCAAGAAAAGCCGCACCACCTAAAATACGTATAGCTTTTTTTTGTAAGATTAGTACGGAAGTTATAGCTGACGCATTACCCCAGACCTCAAGGCCGTATCGAATAATACTCTCAAAGTAGGAGAAATATATTAATTTGAGGGTTTCATAATCTACTAGACTACGCATAGTTTTAAGCGAATAACAGGCGCTCGCTAGTCTTTTCTTGATACGATCAATGTGCGTGACCCACCTCAACTGACTATCCAGATCTACTCCTAGAAAGCGGACGGAGTCTACTTTCCCCTATCGGTAAGGTGAAGTTATGATCAGGACTATTCGTATGTCGTTTGAAAGTAATATAGTGACTCTTGTTACAGTTCATTTGCAGTGCATTCGCCTCAAACCACTCCGCAAGGTTCTTCCATATTTTAGTGACTGATTTGCCTAAGTTTTCATAAGAGGCTTCACTAACTATAATACTGGTATCATCAGCATATAGGTAGACAGTACCCTCGGTTATATTATACGGGAGATCGTTAATAAATATTATAAACAATAACGGTCCTAACACTGATCCCTGTGGCACTCCATACTTTACCTCTAAAGTATTAGATACGACCGTATTTGTTAAACCTGTTCTATAGTCAGTTTCTTTCAATGCTACATATTGAGTCCGCTGATCCAAATACGATTGAAGAAGATTGAAAGCCGCTCCACGGATTCCATAGTATTGTAATTTTTCTAGAAGTAAGTCATGTCTAACACAATCAAATGCCTTACTTAAGTCGCAAAAGATGCCCATGCATTTTTTGTTTGCGTTCAGACTTTGGAGTACGTTATTCACTAAATCCCTTATTGCCATAGTGGTGTTATATTTTTTCCGGAAGCCGTATTGCCTGTCAGTTAAGAAACCATTGGATGCAAAAAAAGGTCTCCAGCCTGTCTGCTATTAAACTCTCAAAAATTTTTGATAAGACAGATAGGATTGAAATAGGCCTGTATTGCGAAACTGTTTGTGTATCACCTTTCTTATGAACGGGTATAACCTTGGCATTTTTAAGTTCACGTGGGAATATTTCCTGCTCAATACATGAGTTAAAGATGTGACTTAGAGGAATAGATAGTACATTTATATGCCTTTTTATTACCTTAGTACTCAATTCGTCTGATCCACAGCTATGACTATTGTTAAGTTTTCTGACAATTTTTATTATTTCTGTTGGATTTGTTGGTTTCATAAACATAGTTTTTGTAGAATCAATTTTATGATTCTTTTGTAAGTCTTTATAAGTTCTAGTTTTGATATTTGCAGACTTGCCAACATTAACAAAGTATTCGTTAAATTTATTACTAATAACATTTTGGTCCTTAATTTTATTTCCTTCTTCTATTAATTCAATTGATTTTTGTTGTATTTGTTTTTTGTTATTTCTTCCAGTATGTTCATTTATTATTTTCCAGACTGTTTTCATTTTATTTGTCGATTTATTTAATTTTCGTTTAATATTTAGTCTTTTAGCAGCATGTAATGTTACTTTAAATGTCTTTTTGTATATTTTTTTATAATATCCAGTGTACCCTTGTTTAAGAAGCGTAGGGTTATTGTTTGCCAACAAAATTCTTTTTTGCTTAGCTGATATACGAATACCTTTCGTCATCCAACTATTAGGTTTTGTACTAATTTTGATACGTTTTAAAGGGAAATGGTTGTTTATAAGTATTCTAAGTGCTTTATAAAGACTGTTTAACTTTTCTTCGCAGTTAGTTTGGCTATAAACTTCACTCCAATCTCTCGATTGTAAGTCTGCGCAAAAGTTTTTATTAGACTTTTCATTATAGCATCTTTTAGTTATAAATGAAAACAATTTTGGCTTAACTATTTTGGCATATAGTATAATCAACTGTGCGTAGTGATCAGAGAAAGCAAACGGCACAACCTTTGCTTCGTGATAGTCCATATCAGTTGCAATATTATCTACAGTTTTTCCGGAGGAAGGTCTCGTTAGATCAAATATAGTTATCTTTAAATTATGTTCAAGAAGAATCTGAAGGAATGTCTTTGTCTCTTTTGAGTTTTCGTCTTTTGTATTAATATTGAAGTCACCTGTTAAAATAACATTATGTTTTTGTTTCCGTAGGAAAGACTCTAACTGACAAAAGAACATTTCAACATCCGAATCTGGTGGTCTGTACACATTGGCTACACAAAAAGTAATGTGCGGTAGTTTTACCTTACAGGCACTGATTTCGAAGATTCTTTCTTTATAAAATCTGCTGACATTTACATTGTTACAAAACTGGACGATATCATCTCTTACAAATATAAGTGATCCTCCACCTTCATTGTAGCGACGAGATGCAGCTGAGCATACTGTATAATTTTGCAATTTAATTGATTCATGTTCATCGGGCTCTAACCAGGTTTCACAAATATTAATAAACGCTGGGTTATCTTTAATGTCTAATTCAATAAAAGCTTCTAAGACAGCAAGTTTTGACCGTAGTCTATTTATATTTAAGTGTAAAATAGATATATTGTCCAAATTATTATCATCTAACCTAAAAAATTACATCCATTATAATACTTTTCATTTATTAGTCTCAACGATTTGTTAATTGCAACAGCTAATTTAAATTTACCGCTATATTTGAGTTTGTAGCCGTCATTTTTGAAGTCGTGTGGAGTAAGATTATTATCTACACATTGAAAGTAAACATGATCAATACCTAATAGTTCTAAAGCCAGTTTATCATTAAATTTTTTAACATATTCATTGTATTCTATATTATTAATATCAACACTGCCAGGAATATTACATACTACTACATTGGTTTCGATTAATGCCATTGCAGCCTCTTTTATTGTATTTACTGTTTTGTCCATATCACTAGAGTGACAATCAGAACTGCCACAAACAATAACAACACAGTCTTTTTTATTGAAGCCACTTGTCTTTTCCTGGAGATTTTGCAGTACTCTTTCTGTTGTTCCCTTGTAGATTATGTCAGCAGAAACATCATAGTCATTTTTTCTTATTGTACTGATTTTATCTATTAGTTCAACTCCATGAAAATCTGACAGCAGCAGCAGCTTAGGCTTGTCAGGAATAACATTGTCTGTGTCCGTGTTCCTGTCTTCAGTAGAGGCGTCGGCTAACCTGTAGGTATTTCTTGTTGTGTTTTGATCTTCTTTATCAGAGTTAGCTTCTTCGTTTTCAGTATTTTTGTTTTTAGAACTTGTGATGTCGATCTGCTGTAATTTCAATGCTGTATTTTGAAGTATTCGTGTAGTATGTTGCATTTTGTGCATAGTTATATCTTTCGCTTTAATGTTGTCAAACTTAATCTTTATGTATTTTAATTCGTTAGTTATATTACTAAGTCTTTGTCTTAGTTTCTTAATCGTATCATTTTGTTTAGATATTATATTTTCAAGTTGCTTTATCTTTTTATTTTTCTCTTCGAGGTTAATTGTTGAAGTTTTGTTTTGATAATCTTTAGTCAATTCCAGTAGTGTTGACTTCTCTGCTTCTAGATTGGTAACTTTATACTGTAGTCTCAAATTTTTTTCTAGTTTCCGAGATATTCGACTTTTAGGGCCTTAGCACAAAAAAGTTAGACTACCGTTGAACGCGTGTCTAGCGTTTTTTTGTATGAAGTTTTACTTTAAACACGCGTTCGACACTGGTCTAACTTTTTTGTGGTAAGGCCCTTAAAGTTGTTAAATTGTTTAAAGCTAAGTACGACATTTTAACTTTAATTAAATATAAGACGGATTTAGCACTTACTTCTTATAAAATAACGGTTTCGTGACAGTTTCGGTCTAGTCGGTGGACCTTCGTCAGGCGGAGTGACGTCTGAAGTTTTAAAGTTGTATTGTAAATATTCGACAGCGAGAGTTTTTTTTTTGTTATTTATTTCTTTAATGAGGTTTTTCTGTCGATAAATATTGCAGCATAATTTGTCATACCATGATAAGTCTTATGTACTTACTTGTATTTGCGCACAAATAAAAATGCTGGATCATTCGATTTTTTCCAAGCAACTTTAACAGTTAAATAACTCGAAAACTACAAAAAATAGCGGAACATACATGAGAGTGATTTGGACACCTATCAGTATAGGTACCTAAGGGATTTTTAGTCTTTGGACGTCACCCCTTAAACC
Organism: Phthorimaea operculella; assembly: GCA_024500475.1. Classification (NCBI taxonomy): domain Eukaryota; kingdom Metazoa; phylum Arthropoda; class Insecta; order Lepidoptera; family Gelechiidae; genus Phthorimaea; species Phthorimaea operculella. Next base: position 1,840,232 of record JANFCV010000065.1, read on the forward strand.
ACCCTGTACCCGGGTGTTAGGAACGGTGTACCGAAAAGTTTGCAGGCATGATCGGGCCATCAAACTGAACTACTTTTACTATGGAGCCAATGGTGGGAAACGAAAAAAAAAACCGACCTCCCATACAAAATTCACGATCAGCTGACTGACTTTTTATGGGACGTCGGAACTTTTTTTTCGTTTCACACCATTGGCTCCATAGTAAAAGTTGTTCAGTGTCATGGTCTGAGCACGCCTGCAAAGTTTTCGCTACACCGTCCCTAACACCCCGTATTAACCCAAACAGCTCGGTAGATGTTGACATAAGAGGTTTCGTTAGATTTAATTCAATTTCCTTCTAAACACGGTTTGCTTTTAGTAGCGATAGTACGTAGGTACCTGATAATTAAATCACTTGAAGATAAAGTTTTCGCACAGTATAAATAATAACCGTGTAGGTATTACTTTGCCTATTACGAATACCTTGCCTAGATGCAGCCATCTTTCCTTGTTTACAAGCATGCAGCAATAAAATCGGCTAACTGCAGGTAATTATTGGACCGGTGATTACATTAGGCGTGCATCACATTTGATGTCCGCTGCTGCGTCTTTTTTATCGCATCCGTAATGTATGCACTAGGAAAGGGCGAATTCCAATATGCTAGGGAATCGCATGCGTTTATAAACCCGTTTGACACACGCATCCGATAACACAGCGTAATGATGTTGTATCGTATGGGAGGGATTGTTTGAGACACCGCACACCGCGCTACACACGCGTGCGCGTATAGGTAATCACGCGATCTTCTAAGATACAACGTCACTCGACAGCCGATGTGGCGCAGTGGTTAAAATGACTGCCTGCCACGCAGAGAGTTCGGGGTTTAATTCCCGGTGGGGTCACTCACAAAGTTGATTATCACTTTGTGAATTTGTCCCCAGTCTGGTTAGGACATTGCAGGCTGAACCACCTGATTGACTGAAAAGCAAGATGGTTCCGTGCTTCGGATGGGCACGTTACGATGGGCCGTCGGTCCCAGTTGCTGTCTATGATGGCGGTCGTAACCATATCAGAGGCCTGCTACTTGCAGTAGGCGGTTGAAAAACTCTGACACCAGGGTTCATCAGGTCTCTGAAAGACTCGGTGTCCCACACGGAGAGAGAAACGTCTCTCTGTGATCACGCGCCGTACGGCCCGCTGTGTGCGTCTGGCGCCCTCTAAGGTGGAAATTCTTTTCTAACGCATGCGGAAAAATTGCAGCAACGTACGTCACGTGTGATCCCCGCCATAGTAGCGAGCGACATTGAAACCTGTTGCATACTGTCTGTCTAGCTGGTGAACTGGACATACGGATGTACCTGCTGTTATTATTACAATTATATTTTGTACAATCGGCACCAAAACACATTAAAACGCTATTTCCACTTGTTTCTGTATAAAATGTATGAAACAAAAGGGTACGCCGCCGTCTACACAGACAGCCACCGTCACGAGCCACGAATCACGTCTCACGTATGTATGTAGATAGCGCCTTAAACCGGCAGAAAAAAAATATTTAGCTATCTTCATACAAATATTTACTTATCGATCTCAAAAATAGTACAACAAAAAATAGTTTTTGAAAATCATGTACTTAGATTCCCAACTATCGAGATAACATAGAGCGCTTTTGACTGTACAATAATACATGGCACGCAGCACAATAAAATTTACTGTCACCTACCCATGTCACACACTATAATAACATAACCTAAGAATACCTAATAGGGTTTAAGTTTAATGTCATTATGGATTTACTATCAAAGTTTAAAAGTATAAAAATCACAAATATTATTTCGTTAAAACTTTTCCTTTCCTGTTTTTTTTTTATATTTATTCTTAGCCTGTACTGCTATTTTTTTTCATGTTTTTTGAAGTTTAGGTCAATACGATTGAGGCAGGGCATTTAAATAGATATGTAGACAAGGTTTTAACGAAATGAGAAGGGTAGTAGTTAGACTAGACTTTGGAACTCTAAAAACATTTTCCGTCTCCTCTTTCTTTTGTAGAGGTGAAATAGGTTACTAGGCCTCGATGAAGCAGAAGGTTACTAACTGTAGACAGTAAAGATATTTAGTTTCAAAAGTAGGTACCTAAAGGTAGATAAAGTTCTAATGACCCTGTCAATCCAATGTTCAAAACCTTGCGCCCTCGATTAGAGGGTATTTACTCTGAAGTGGCTGTGAAAGAAAGGTATTTGCTGCTTCAATATTTTCGACGGGGATTAGGTTGGGAGTACACGAGTGACAAAGTTATTTGCAGGCTAAAATTGAGCCGTGGTAACCCAGTTGGTAGAGGCGTCGGCAATACTGATGCTGTAAGTCGCAGGTTCAAATCTTGCCTGCGGTGGAAATTTTGCAAGTTTTCATAAATTGTACCTACTGCACATGAAACTCTCGCAAGGCTCGCAAGTTCCTTGTTCTTCTCTGCTGTAGAAAATAAATGGACCTACAGTATTCTTCTGAGATCTTGACTACGAGTATCTAAAATAAGCTATTCCCTTTGTTATCCAATGTTCTGAAAGAGTGCAGTCTCTTAAAACGCCAGTTCTAATTCTCTTTGCTTTAAGATACATATCGCCAGTTCGCCAGTAAATCCACCTACCCATTCAAAGAACCAACTTATACTGGTTTCCATAGTATTTGTATGAAAAACAGTACACTGTACATAGTTGATCCATTAAATAAGTAGGTGGATTTGCTGGCGATGTATGTACATCGTCATCCATCCATCAGGCTCTCGTTTCTGGATGGATTACCTACGCCTACTTAGTAGGTTCATTTTACTAATTACGTGCGCTATTTTAAGCTTTACATGACTGTTTTTGCGATGTTTTTTTTAGCAACGTAATAAACTTTTTTAATAGTACACAATTTATATATTAAATACGATTTCTTTAGGTACTTGAACTTACAGAAGGTTCACTCGGGCCTATTTCAGATTTTTGCGATTGGCACTTGTTACATAGCCAGGGTTGTTATTCTCAAAAATCTCAAAGTAGGTACCTATTTAAATATCAAAACTGCAAAATCTGACACAGAACGTCATATGATTCTGAGCCAATTTTAAATCCAATATATATGACGTTCGTGTCAACCATCTTCTTATTTACCTTAACTCATAGACATAGAAACGATAGACGAACATAGTGTGCAAAAGAGATGAAAATGATTTATGGAAACTCAGTAAGATAGAAAAGAATAGCGAACCTTATGTCACTGTAACCTGTTTTGTATGACAGATCGTCCCAATTCAACCCGCTTGTTTTTTACTTGTACATTATTTTGGTGTTTTTTTCAGAAATCCTGATTTATTTTTATAATTTGATTAGTGTGCAACGATGGTTATGTATTCAGGATGCGAATTTGATGCGAATCTTCACATTTACCCGGAAAACTGCACATTTTACAGGTAAATTCTCAGAAAGTCGTCACTGGGATTACACGTGAATTTTTTGTTTAAATGTGCCTTTTTTTGTAAGTAAAATAATAAAATACGCAAATCCTTATAATTTCCTTTCGTATTTTCGATATGTAAAAGTGTATTAGTTAGAAATTTTCATAATATTTGGGGATAAAATAATTTCGCAATTAGGCCAGGGATTGACTGCAATTTATCGACAAAGTTATCGATAGTTACCTAGAGGTACCTTACATACTTTGAATAGTATGACAACAAAAAATATGCAAGTTTTAAAGATTCGCTAAATAGTTACTTGAACAATTCAGACATAGTTTTTTACAAATACATATAACATTATTTTCAACTACATCCAACAGATACACTTTAGATCCAGTTATTAGAGATCAACTCGGTGACTCATGCGAAATACTTATTAATGCCTATTATTTTCAGGGTCGTATTAACGAGAGATTCGCATCATCGTACGTAAACCGTGACATAGGCCCATCTACGTCTCAACATTGAAGGATGAAGAAAGATGTGTTTGACCACCGGCGATCACTTGTCTGACAGATGTCATTCTATTTCTGGTTTCGCACGTCTTATTTGTGAAGATAGCGCCTATTGACCAGGATTCTTACGAACAACCTTCTCAGCAAATTCTATAAAGAAACCTACGTAGGAAATACGCTGACTGCAAAAAAGGAAATGACCCGCCGCAGCAAAGAAAGCATTATGTCAACATTTCAATTGAACAAAGAATGATGAAGAAAACAAAATTTATTAGATAAAACATTTTCGAACATTAAAAAAAAACATTAGCTTATAAACTACTTATAGACTACATACTTATAGATAAAAAATACCTTCTAACGCGTCCCCGCGAAAAAGGCTGGCAGCGTTCCTCTCTGATAGCAATGCTCAATCTTTGAGCAAGGTAGCCCAGACCTCGATCACCGAAGTCTCGCGGAGACGCGCAGAGACTCCAAAAGGTTGGCTTCAGAGCCCCACGGACCTAAGGTCTCGACTGCGAAGGGCACAAAACGTAGTTATTTACAAGGTCAGCATATTTTGCCATCCGCACGAAACAACCCATTTGGTTCCAAAACTGCTGGAACTTGTGCTGAAACAAGGGCTCTGCGAATAATATCATTTAGGCTGGCATGTCGAGACTGACGACCAGCACTCTTATGCAAATAAATAAAGTTGAAATCTTCATACCATTTTTTATTTGAAATTATCGATAACCCTCCAAATTGAATATTGTACATCACTAACTGAGGTAAGCGCGCCAAAACCAAAATTGGTCACGCGAGATCGAGCTGTCAGTTGGTCTATAAACGCTAGTTTATATATGTCGCAGTACGATGGCAGAATTAGGTTTTTGGCCAAAAACCTAGGTTTTTGGCCAAAAGCCGGCATATGGCAGAATCGTAGACTTCCTTCGGCCATCGTCCTAAGCAGATCCAGGTTTTTGGCCAAAAACCTAGGATTTTGGCCAAAAAACTAGGATTTTGGCCGAAATCCTAGATTTGTTTAGTATTATGGCTATTTTTGCATTTCGGGGGAACTTCTTCGTCTTCGAGTGGTACACCAAGTCGCCCAACGAGCCGATGGACTCTGGTATCCGAGTTTTCAACCGCCTACTGCAAGTAGCAGGCCTCTAACATGGTTGTGTAACGACCGCCGTCTAAGTGATCATAGAGAGCAATCAGGACCGACGGCTTACCGTGCCCGTGTGGTTCGGGGGAACGAGGAGTGGAGAGGAACTTTATGCACCTCCCTCTGATCTTTTGAGGGTAGACTTGGACACCGTAAATGGACACCCTGAAGGTCGGGGGGTAACATCAGACAGTCTGAACAGCAGGATTGCCTCGGATTCCCTGAAGAGCAGGGGGGAGCATCAGACACCTTCTTCTTTTCGTGTGGGACACCGAGTCGTTCAACGACCCGATGAACCCTGGTGTCAGAGTTTTCAACCGCCTACTGCAAGTAGCAGGCCTCTGACATGGTTGTGTAACGACCGCCATCATAGACAGCAACCGGGACCGACGGCTTAACGTGCCCATCCGAAGCACGGAACCATCTTACTTGCAGACAATCAGGTGGTTCAGCCTGCAATGTCCTAACCAGACTGGGAACAAATTCACAAAGTGATAAATATCAACTTTGTGAGTGACCCCACCGGGAATTGAACCCAGAACCTTTGCGTGGCAGGCAGGCATACTAACCACTGCGCCACATCAGACACCATAAGAGCAGGACGTACCACTGAACGCTCTAAAAGATTGGTGGTAGCGTTGGACGCCCTGGAGACCAGAAGGTAGCGTCGGACCCCCAGAAAATCCAACGCCCGTCATCTTACATCCTCCAGAGTGTCCGACGCTACCCACGCCCTCCAGAGCGTCTGACGCTACCTCCCACCTTCCAGAACGTCCAATGCTACCTCCTGCCTTTCGAGGTGTATGCCTGAACTACACGGGCACGTTAAGCCGTCGGTCCCGATTGCTCTTTATGATTACTTAGACGGCAGTCGTTAAACAACCATGTCAGAGGCCTGCTCCTTGCAGTAGGCGGTTTAAAAACTCTAACACCAGGGTTCATCGGGTCGTTGGGTGACTTGGTGTACCACTCGAAGAAGAAGAAGTTCCCCCTAAATGCAAAAAAGCTATAATACTAAACAAATCTAGGATTTCGGCCAAAATCCTAGTTATTTGGCCAAAATCCTAGGTTTTTGGCCAAAAACCTGGATCAGCTTAGGACGATGACCGAAAGAAGTCTAAGGGTAGTCAAGTTTTTACTGTTAGGTATTTTTCCCAAAGATTTTAATGTGGTGTGAACCTTTTTTGCACTGTTTACTTCGGTATAGCTAACTATAACGATTTAAGAACGAAATACTCGATATACAGCCAAACTTCAGAACTTTTGTCTCTTCCGATACCCAACTTTAACATTCAATAACTTCAGAACTCCTATCATAATTAAATTATTTTCAGTTACAAAATGTTAAGCAATAATTAGACTTTATAATTATTTAACTTTGGCTTTGATGCAAGGCCTGCAAGTAGTGAGGCAAGCAATGGACGAACAGCCATGCTAGAGTGGGCATGATTCTTTCTTCTTCTTTTAAGTCGATGCACTCTAAGCAGAGTGGTCGTTATTGGTGACACGCTTCACCACTCGTCGCCATTCATCCGTGTTTTTCTTGAGCACTTATATCGGAAGCAGCTGAAGCAGATTTTATCTGGTCAGTCCAACGTATAGGAAAAATTTTGTAGTGTTTATTGAGCAAAATTACATATAGGTACTTAGTACTTAGTTTTTACTTCTATCTAGGTACTTCATGCATGCGAACATCAAAGTGATTAAAGTTATTGAATGCAACATGCATATTTGTAACCACAGGTAGGTATGCTCAGGGGGACAGATTAATTAAAAACATAACGACACAGATACTATCAAAATTAAAACAACGACAGTAAAATTAGTAAACAAAACAAAACAGCACTTCAATAACGAAACGCAATATCACGTGATAGCAGTCTGCTAAGGCAACTCCCACACCTGACGATTTTTGATGCAAGAAAGATATTTAGGTACATTACGTCGTCGTGGAAAATTCGATATTTCCTCAGGTACGTCTGACAAACGCAAACGAGTTGCGCTAAAAATGCGCTACAACGGTCGTCAAGATGGAAACGCCTAGTAAATTTCGGAAAGCAACCTCAGTTCCTATGAGCTATGACCACCACAGTAAGGGCGATTCTAGCAACACATCTATACCTAAGTAGTCGATACCCACATTTTAGCGCAGTACTATTGCATACGGTTTATTTCCAACTGTTTGACAGACGCATCCGTCACATGTCACCATTTGACATAAACCTTATTCTTATGGGTAGAGAATCGAATCAATGACGCACATACGGTGTGTGTGTTTCTCGTCTAATGCCGCATCCCGCATTCACCGCACACCTAGGCGGAGTACGGTATAGAGTGAAATTTGTCTAGTCTATCAATTCTATTCTATGCCATAATCATAAGCTGTTGTAAGCCATATTCATATTCATATATTTATTTGCATTCATGTACAATAATATTAAGGATCTTTAAACTAGTTTATGTAGTAGTACATGAACCCCGTTGGGGCACCGCAAAAATTAAATAAAATACAATTAACTTAATAAATCAATGAAATACAATTAAATAAATTAAACATCACCGCAAAAATTAAATTAAATACAATTAACTTAATAAATTAAATTAATTAATTAAATAACATACAATTAAATTAAACAACACGAACATTAATTTAGTTAACAATTATTATCGATCATTAATTAAATAATTCATATTTACAGCTTGTCATTTAAGAATTCATTAATGGAGTAATAACATTTCGAAATTAAAAGAGTTTTCAGTTTCTTTGTAAATATATTTAAGTCTGAATCTAATTTTACTTCTTTTGGAATTTTATTGTATATCTTGGCACCCATATACTGAGTGCTGTTTTTAAATATTTCTAATTTTGGCGTGGGGATTTCTAATAAATGATTGCGCCGTCTACTCGTACAGAAGTTAAATTTGTCTAAGTTTTTACGAACCCATAGCGAAATCTCTAAGATATAAATAGAGGGGAACGATAGTAGTTTTTTTTCTATAAAATAAGGCTTGCAACTAGTTTTAGGTTTGAGGTTTAACAGAATACGCAGACATTTTTTTTGTAATATGAAGATATCGCTAGCTTCACTACTTTGTCCCCAAAGAATAACTCCATAACGCAACCACGAGTACGCGTAAGAAAAATACGCCGAAATAGCCGCGTCGAAGCTTGTATTGTCTTTTAGAATTGCAAGCGCGTAAGTGAACTGAGAAAGCTTCGTTTTAAGGTTTTCGATGTGATCCTTCCAATTTAGATGGGTATCGACTGTTATTCCAAGTAGGTTGAAATTATTTATCTCTTTAATTTTTAAAGTGTTTGATACGTGATCAAGGTCGAATTTGTTTTTTTGGAATGGCCTAAACTGTATGAGTCGGGTTTTGTCTAGGTTTATTTCTAAGTTGTGGTCTTGTAGCCATAGATTGGTCTCATTAAATGTCTCTATTATATTTATTTTGTCTTCGTCATTTCCGTTACATTTAAACAACAGCGACACATCGTCCGCGAACATGACACACAGAGGTTTCACAATTGATGGTAAGTCGTTAATATAAACCAGAAATAGAACACACCCTATTACACTTCCCTGCGGTATTGAACAGTTCGTAGTTATTACTGTTGATGATATGTTAGCAATTTGACCAGTCTTTTCATCGTAACTTTCTATCTCTACAATCTGTTTTCTATTTGCTAAATATGATCTTAACCATTGAAAAGCTTTCCCGCGGATGCCAATCGCAAAGAGTTTTTCCAACAAGATATCATGCTGTACACGGTCATACGCCTTAGACATATCCAGAAGGATCCCCACAGCATAGGACTTATCTCTTATGCAATTGTACGCTTCCTGAATGTACTTTGTAACTGCATGCGTTGTTGAGCGCTCCCTACGAAACCCAAATTGAAAATTATTTAGTAGTTCGTACTTTTCCAAAAAATAACTGAGGCGGTTTGTCATAGCCTTTTCCAGTATTTTTGAAATAACCGGTAGTAGTGCAATTGGTCTATATTGAGTCATGTTTTCCCTGTTTCCGCCTTTTTTTAGAACTGGCCGAATTTTTGCGATTTTTAATTGTTCGGGAAATTTTTCTTCATTAAAAGATTGATTAGTTAGTAGAGTCAGGGGTTCTGCTAATTCGTTGATACAAAATTTGATTAATACAGGTGGAATTTCGTCTATTCCATAGCTATATTTGTTTGGCATGGCTTTAATTATCTTTCTTATTTCTTGTTCAGTGGCCGGCGTTAAGTAGATACTATTTATTGCGCGGCTGCTCGGCGGGCGACCAGCAGGCCTAGCAGGCACAGTAGTGACAGATCCCGTATCGGTCCCTTTCTGAAATGTAGGGTCTCCAACTGATACGAAATACTGATTTAATTGGTTTGCAACTGCTTCCGGGTTTACAATTTCATGGTTTGGGGGAATTTTCAATTTGATATTTTTACATAGCTTTCGCTTACGCTTTTGTGTTACATCATTTGTGATACTCCACATCGTTTTAGTTTTATTTTTAGACGCGTACATGATTTTAGAGTAAGTTATTTTTCTACTTATCTTAACGGTTTTTTTAAGTGTTTTTTCGTATTTCTGGTAGAATTTCCGTAGTATGGTGTTGGTTGTTTGATTGAGAAATATTTTTAATAGCCTTTTATGTTTGCAAGATTTTTTTATTCCTTTAGTTAGGTTTGTTTTTGATTTAGTTTTGATTATTTTTCTTTTTTTGGGTATAAAAGTGTTTAGCATACGTAACAGATGGTTCACAAATATTTTATAGTTATCGTTTATATCATTAGTATCTAAAAATATTGATTTCCAGTCATACCCTTCCAATGCCGTTCTAAAGGCTGTCATATTTTTTTCGGAAAAGGTACGTTTGTAAGTGTAATTTTGTTTCGCGGGTTCTTCAGTTTTGACGTCAAACTCATATACAATACTTTTATGGTCTGAAATTCCGTTATCAACTACCTTGACTTCGTATTTATCTTTATTTGTAAATAGGAAGTCGATGCAAGTAGCTGTCGTTGACGTGACGCGTGTTACTTCATGTATAGTTTGAGGCATGTTAATTTCTAAAAAATGATTAATTAATTTGTTATAGTCTTTAGGACTGGCGATTTTGGTGTTACCACGTGCTTTTATATTGTATATATTAAAATCACCCCCAACAATGACATGTTTTTTATAATGGGATGTTTTGATTTTACTCACTACTTTGTCTATGAATTCATTAGATATTTCTATATCGCGATCTAATCTGTACACATTTATAATTAATAGGTTGAGAGAAGGAATTTCCACTGCACAAGATTCAATAAAGTATTCTTTACTGATATCCGCGAAATCTGTCAGCTCTATGTACCGTATTCCTTCGCGTAGTAGTATGGCCACTCCACCACCAACGTGTTCTTGTCTACTAAATGTTGCAGCAAAGTCAAAGCCGTTGATATTTACAAGACCCTCTTGATATTTTTGGATCCAAGTTTCTGAAACGCACATGACGTCATATTTGTTCGCTAGTAGTAAACTTTCTATTATGTGAGTTTTTGCTTTAATACTTTGTACATTCTGGAATAGGACTTTGAACTTATTGATGCAGTTATTTTCGAAAGGAACTATTTGCACCAGAAAGAGTTGTTGTCTTATTCTGAGATTTAGTGCTATTCTTCTTCTGTAAAGTTGTTGAGTATGTTTCAGAGTCAGTATTACCGGTTATAGGTTCTTCGTATGAGGCGTTTTTAAAACTTCTGTTTGTATCATCAAGCCCTTCCGGTTTATATTCGCTACCGTCTATGTACAATTTATTATTCCTGATTACTGCAGTCTCCGTTCGTGTGCGTACGACACGGACGTGCCAACGATTTTTTGTCGGTAAACAATGGCGTCAAATATCGTGAGGTGCGCGAATTGTAACGTAGTTATCGACGAGCTACTGGCTTATATACAAAATAAAGCGGACGTTATGGATGAGATATCTCTCTCCCAACTGTGCTGTGAAAATTTTTCCGCAGACGATATTTCAAAATCTAAGAAGTTACTTTACGACTCCATACCTAACTCCAAAAGAAAGTCGAGGAAAAATAAAGGCAAAAATATGCGTGATATAGATGATATAATTAACCTGTTAAAGACTACACCAGAAGATATCATACCTGTGTTTGTCGCTAAAGAACTACATAAACTGCCACCTATTACGTGGGACCATTTGGATGCTACAAAGGCTATCAAGGACCTAGTATATCTACAAAAGGAAGTTAAGTACTTACGGGAACACTGTGCTTTGTCGTCAGATATAGCAAACTTACGATCCGAACTAGAAAACTTGAAGCACACGTCTGTAGTACACAATCCTTTTGATTCCTACGTAAACAAAAAGCGCGGCGGTGCATGGCGTAACTGCTCCGAAAATTACGATAGTGGGCCCGCAGCTTTAAATCTTAATCAGTCAATTCAAACGGAGCATCAGTCTAGTAAACGTTTTTTATCAGAATGCCAAAATTATACACATGACGAAGCAAATAACTCATCAATTATGATCGAAGGTAACCTGCAACACAGCGTAATGACAAAGAACTCAACTACCTGCCTACAATCAACAGCTGAGCGTACTGCTGATGACACCAAACACGTCACGTTGAGTGACGAAACCAAAACACGAAACTGCCAGACTGGTGGCATCTCTCTTCCTCTCGTGGGATCGCACGATTCATCTAAACCTGTTTCTGTCTCGATCGCGCCAACTGACAGTGGACCATCTACGCCCTTTACCACTATAGCACAAACAGGGATCACTAGCGATACTGTCGCTCGGAAATCGACACCGGAGAAGACGTCACAAGTTGTAGTCACTAAAAACCATGTAGAAAACAGCTGTGATAGGGCGAGATTGAGGTCACAAGTCGGGGAACAAAGAGCTTGGACGGTAGCTATGTCCAGAAAGAAACGGAAAACTTTATTGAACGCTTATCGTTCGGGTAACGCTGAGATAAATCAAAACGATAAGTTTAAGGCTTCCGTGACATTGGTCCCACTGTTTCTCTCAAACGTAGCCAAGGACGTTTCAGAATGCGATATCATTGAGTATATAAAAGCTAAAACTTCTGAGGAGGTAAAACTATATACAAAGTAAATAGAACAACAGAAAAAAGATACAACTCCTTTAAGCTGTATGTCGCGAAGCAAAATTTAGGTATATACTTGGATGATTCTTTCTGGCCTGCGGGAATAAGCTACAGGCGTTTCGTACACGATAAGTATATAAAGAATAAAGGCACACTTAGGCAGAAACCTACTAAATAATTTTTAATGGATCAGTGTGAAATTAAATGTAAAATGGTTAGCTATAACTGTAAATCGGTCAAGCGATCAATTGACGACATCAGGTCTCTGTGTCAATATGCAGACTTAGTCGCCCTACAAGAATTATGGTTGTATCCACACGATATTCCATATTTGGGCACCATACACTCTGACTTCGAGTACACCGGTAAATCACCTATAGATACGTCTGCGGGTATTCTGCGTGGACGACCATACGGTGGAATTGCGATACTGTGGCGTAAGGGAGTGTTTCAGTCAGTTTCAGTTGTTAAGTGCGATAGCTTGCGGCTGACGGGTATTAAAGCTTGTTTAGGTAACAATAAGTTCATAATGGTATTTAACGTGTATATGCCAAACGACACTACCGCGAACCTACCCGAGTTTACAGACTGCCTGAGTGAGATTGGTGCTATTGTAGCGGACAGCGACGTGGAGGCCGTCTATGTGCTGGGTGACCTGAACGCTCATCCCGGTGAGCCGTTCGCAAATGAAATGCTGGACTTCTGTGCGGAACAAAAATGGCGGTGCGCGGATCTGGAACTATTACCTGCTGACACTTACACCTTCATCAGTGATGCCCACGAAAGCCGTACTTGGTTGGACCATTGTATCGTTACCCAGGCCGCCTGGCATACTATTGTAAATATAACAGTTTCTCGTGATGTATATGTATCAGACCATTTACCTATGCTAATAGAATGTTCCTTAAATTTAATTAAACCATAAGTTATTAAATGTAACTCTTACAGTAGTAAAGTAATTTGGGGTAATAGAGACAGTGATCAGATAAAGCGTTTTTATGAATTATGTAACAATAGATTCAAATTGTTTGATTTTCCGCCGGATTTTGCTAACTGTGCTGATTCACATTGTATTATACGGGATCATAGAATCGTTCTCGATAAAATGTACAAAGATATCATTTCTATTTTGTCGGAGTCTGCAGAACAAACACACCAAAAATGCTCTAGCACTGGTCACAAAAAACCTAAAATAATAGGCTGGAACCGGCATGTTAGGGATGCACACGTGCGGGCCCGGTACAAGTACGAGTCTTGGCTTCTGCACGGTATGCCTAAATCCGGACCAGTATACGACGAAATGTGTAACACGCGTAGGGTGTTTAAAAGTAGGCTTACCTGGTGCCAAAAACATCAGGAGCAAATAAAGCTGGACATAATTTCGTCTCATCACGCGGCTAAGAACTTTAGTAAATTTTGGAAAGACACATCTAAACTAAATTTAAAGCCTAATTTGCCTGTGAGTGTGGGAGATGCAAACGAATCTGTGTCAATAGCCAATATGTTTGTGGAACATTTTAGTGTTGCGCCACCGCTTGGGCACTCAGTGCAGAAAGTTGATGAAGGGCCGTGCCGGGATTCTGATCTGGTTACTTTCTCGGCTAAACAAGTCGCTAAGGTTTTGCGTACTATGTCGCGGGGGAAATCGCCAGGCCATGACGGACTAAGCATTGAGCACCTACAACATGCCGGTGTCCACCTACCTCGTGTGTTAGCCATGTTTTACACTCTTTGTATGAGTCACTCCTACCTGCCTTGCGACCTAATGAGGACAATTGTTGTTCCTATTATAAAAAATCGAACGGGTGACGTTGCAGATAAAAATAATTATCGACCCATCTCCTTGGCTACGGTCCTAGCGAAGATACTCGACAGCCTGTTGGACTCCTTATTAGATGGTTATTTAAATCTCCACGATGCACAGTTTGGGTTCCGTCCCGGACTATCTACTGAAAGTGCTATTCTTGGTCTGAAGCACACCGTGCAGTACTATACCCAGCGTCGAACGCCAGTCTACGCGTGTTTTCTAGACTTGTCGCGGGCTTTCGATACTGTCTCGTACGATGTGCTTTGGACGAAGATAAGGGACAGGAATGTACCGGCAGAGCTGTTGCGTATTTTCCAATATTGGTATGGAAACCAGGAGAACCGGGTGAGATGGGCCGACAAAATGTCGGAATCTTTCCAGCTGGGGTGCGGAGTCAGACAGGGGGGTCTCACATCCCCTAAATTGTTTAATTTGTATATGGACGACCTAATCGTCGGACTCAGCAGCTAACGCATCGGCTGTCGCGTGGATGATGTGACAATAAACAACATTAGCTACGCTGATGACATGGTGCTGCTGAGTCCGACGGTTAGAGCGTTAAATAAACTCCTGGGCATGTGCGAGGAGTATGCTAAATCGCATGGCTTGACATATAATGTCAAAAAAAGCGAATTCTTGGTGTTTAAGGCAATCGGTGGGAAGTGTCCAGACTCTGTACCAGCGATCAAGCTAAACGGAGTTGAACTCAATCGAGTATCAAAATTCAAATATCTTGGACACCTTGTAACCGAGGACCTTAAAGACCAAGATGACATTGAGCGGGAACGTCGAGCGCTGGCAGTGAGATGCAATATGCTGGTACGCAGGTTTGCACGGTGTAGTAAAGGCGTTAAAGTCACGCTATTTAAAGCATATTGCCAAGTTTTCTACACCTGCAGTCTGTGGGCCAGCTATACGCAAAAAACTATCAGCGCTCTTCGTGTACAGTATAACAATGGTTTCAGAATGTTGTTGGGGCTGCCCCGATTCTGCAGCGCTTCGGGTATGTTCGCTGAGGCGCGTACAGACGATTTTTATGCCATCATGCGAAAAAAAGCAGCGTCGTTGCTCTGCAGGGTGCGGGCCAGCTCCAACACCATTCTGAGGACCATCGCGGGGAGGTAATGAGACATCTCGCTGATCTACTGGTCAAGTTTAATTGACTGGCCGATTGGCGCTGGGTCTTCGTGCCTTTTTATTTTGTATTGTTTTTTGTTTTGTATTGTTTTCCTGCTAACTTAGGTATAAGATCATTGTTACTAACCAAATATGGACCTTTGTTGTCTGATAAATAAATAAAATAATAATAATAATATTTTCCCTTCCCTCTTTGGTCACGCATGATAATCAGTAGTTTTCTTCGTTCTTGTAATTGTGTTTCTGTTAGTTGCTCGGATATTGCTAGTCCCATATTTTTTAAACTGTTCCTATTGTTCAGGAGGTATCTGGTCATTCTTTTGCTCAGCAGCTCCACAAGGAGGGGTCTTTTATATCCTTTTTTACCAAGTCTGGCAGTGTGGCATAGCGTGCGGCGTGCCGGCGCTTACCTACACTGTTTGACAGACGCATTCGTCGACGCAGCGTTGGGCGGTGCCGTTTGACATAAACCGCATTCGTATGAAGGAACGGACGTTGCGTGCGTTTTTATAATTTCGCATCACCGCGCGCGCACCGAGGCGGAGTACGGTATAGTGTGAGATTTATCTAGTCTATAGTATAGCTATTCTATTCTATGCCATAATGATAAGTTGCAAGTTGTAAGCCATAGCGTGTGGTTTATTGGCGCTTACCCACACTGGTATACACATCGTTTATGTAATAACTAGTAATAATTACTGCCAGCTCCACGCGCCCAGTCATCAAGTGAAATAACGCTATATTATTTAAGTACCTATCTTACCAACATAGTCCGACAAGTTCGTGCGCGACCTTCCCTAGGGGTGACAGACGTTGGGAGGGGAGATGTCAACGGGTAGCGGGAGGTGTAGCGGGGAAGGGAGACGCGCGCATCCGCGCCGCACGTCATATTAAAATGACGTGCTTCCTCGCCCCCCTACCGTCTGTACCCCGCAGGGAGGTCGCGCACGAACTTGTCGGACTATAGGCCCATTGTTTACATTACAATAAAGGCTTCAGTTTTTACAAGAAACCTAAGTACTATCGCTAGCAAATCGACCTAAAACCTGAATTAATTGGGTTTTTAAATGGATAGATGGATTTGCTGGCGAGAGTACCTAACTTCCATTCTAAAGACAATTTTCTCTAATCACATCCCTAATGCGAATGACTAAATTCTTGACCTTGCCAAGGACCTGACGGACCAAACTTTACTTACTAACCTATTTACCTAATTCTTAATTAAACGGGGAATGATTGGCCTAAATTGATCGAGAAGTTTTGACTACACTGATTATACCTAAGGATTTTCCTGGAAATAGTCCTTCCCATGAGTATCGTTAAGGTGTCCTTGAAGACAGAGCTTGTTGCGAAGTGGTGCGCCGTCAAAATTACTGGTTTGTATGGGTTTTTACGGGGATGCCGAAAAGACCGGGCGGCACGCCGCGGCGTGCTTTCCATACTATGAACGACGACGCTGTCACGTCGACGGCGCACTACGACGTCGCCACGCTCGGTCTTTATTTTGATCTTAATACTCCTTAATCCTAACCTGGTTTAATAAACAAGCTGAGTGCCTATTTATAGCCGAATCTAAAGCTCTGTTTAAAACTAAGTTTACGTAGAAGCGCACGTACGAAAACTCTAAATTTGTTTTCAAGTGTTATTTGAAGGCAATTTTGAAGATATACGAGGAAACAGAACTTTGATCAAAGTATAATTTAACAACAGTTTGGTACCTCTCTCAGATACAAGTATAAACTGGTAGAGGTATTACACCAATTAGAAACTTCAAAAGTCGCGCAAGATAATATGCTGCGTCAAGACGGTTCTCACACCTACCCTATGTTTATTCCGCGCTTTTACAGGGTCTGGTTGTGAGAAGAAAAGAAAAAGGATGAAAGGAGTATCTAGGTGTATTTTGGTTTTTAGAATAAGTACCGTACCGTAACAGCCACAACAGCTGGACATAGAAAAAGTGTGTATCTATAAATCGTAAAACGGTCTAATACGAGTACTTTTTCGAAACATCTTCTTGTTTTGTTTTTCTTTAAACACCTTGTGGTATTTTTACACTCACTTTGAGCAAACCTGATTTTGTTATATAAAAGGTGCAGTTAACCTCTTTCTCTGTATTTTATAACAGTTAAGTAGAGCACTTTCACTTGGTAACCTTTGGAACTGCAACTATACTAACCAAGATACTGTTTTTGGTTTCACGATATTGTGTATTTAGTAAGATCTACAGATTTATCTTCATATCATAGCTTTGTGCATGGGAATATTAGTAAACTGCTTTTTTTAATGGTGTCCGTCATTGTACCTAATCGCTCGTCATTCGTATCTCATATAAGTAGTTTAGCTGTGCTCTTGGTGCCCTATATCAGGTAGTCCAGATCCTCGAGCGCTGACAAAAAGTAGTCCATGTTCGCCTCGGATATATGTGGCAATCTAAGTGTCAAATTTCGCAAAGATCGGTTAAGCAGTCTGGCTAATACGGTTACCTAATATCTGGCATAGTTCTCGGTAAAATCGCTGCTAATAATTTTTCGTGTGAATAAGATATTTTCCCGTTGTTCTAACACTTCTGTTACTCAAAAAAGTTACAGCTTTTTAATAGCGCTTTTTTTTTAAATTAGCCTTGTGTTTTCGGAGTTAACGATTAGGTACATACACACAATAATAATCCCCTTTAATATTAGTACAGAAAAGTTTGAAAGAAGAAAAGGAGGATTTTTATATAAAGATCTACTTAATCTTTTTTCTATTTCATATAGCTCAGTATAGCACCCAGTTATTGATAGCGGGACGGGCTTACGCGGATTACCTGAGGGATTACCTAAAAGACAAGTTCCGTCCATGTACTATGACTTCTGCAAGTTTTACCCACAAAAGTTTGATGGTTTGTAAAAGATAAAATGAATCCAAAATGAGTAAATGGGGATTTGACTTTTGATAGAGATGAATAGAAACCGAAGCAAATGACATGTTGCGCATATCCACCCTAATTGGGACTAGGGATTGCAATCCCGCAGTGCGGGATCCGCAATCCCGCGGGATCCCGCGCTATTTTTGGCCTTGCGGGATCCCGCACCTTCAAAACGCGGATCCGCGGATCCCGCACATTGAAAACTCGCACCAAAAACAAGTCAACTTTTGCTTCCGAATGGCTAACTTTCAAAACATTCTAAACTATTAGCGTATAAGCTGAAAGAGTATTTGTTAAATGTAGTTCTTTGAGACGTAGACTGGGTAATACTCGTAAAACCAATAATACTCTTTGATTAAGAGCATTCTTCTATAACTTATTATTTATCTAGACGCTAGATTTAAAAATCTCTGACACCAGGGTTCATCGTGTCGTTGAACGAGTCGGTGTCCCACACGAAAAGAAGAAGTTATGTTATCACCATTGGTAGTCCAAGCTGTTGGTAGTAAATTGGAACGTTATTTAATGAAAGTTTTCATCTAAATTTGCCCCCTAATTCTGATTTTTAGTCAATACAATATTAGAATTCATTCATATTATTAAAACAAACTGGCTAAGGGTGTGTCAGATACGCCCACAATTAGGGTTTTCTAGTTTAAATATTAAGTTTTTAGTGTAACAATATTAATTTTAAACGCAGATAGAAAACGTTTTATATTTTTCTTAAAGCTTAATTGGTACATTATCCGTTGTACATATTTTTCATGATGACTTTAGATTAAGACCTATATTATATTTCTTTTTTCAAATTTATAGCTATATGCTTTAGTACTTACAGCTGGAACAATTTATGACTCAAAAACGCCCCTTTTAAAAGCAAATATCTTGAGATAGTAACATTTTCTCCCGTAGTTTTAAAATACCTATTCAACGATACCCTGTTAAATATTGTAGACAAATAAAAACAATTCTCCCCCTGTCACATATATGAGAGAGGGTTAAAAAAAAATATTAGTAGTAGAAAGAAAAAAGGGTAATATTGAACACAGCTCTAAATATGAAATAAATTTAATTTGATTACACTTATCTCAATTTTATTTAGTTATTTTGATATGACAGGAACGATAACTTTTATTGATATAAAGTCAATTTTTGAAGAAAAATCTGTATTTCACATAAGATTTTTAACATGATTACAAAGATGCGGGATCCCGCGGGATCCGCGCGGGATTGGACCAATCCCGCAAATGAATCCCGCAAGATTGAATCAGGTGCGGGATTGCAATCCCTAATTGGGACAAGAACAGGCAGATGTTGACCGGATAAAAATTCAAGATAACATTTTCCCAAGAACTGATTTAAAAAATTTGTCTACCTATAGGTATTTTAACTTACTAACACTCTTTCAACAGGTTTGTAGAATGGGAGATCCAAAGGATGTTTTCATATTATTTCGAAGAAAAGTTTCTTATGAAAGTTGTCAATCTTGTGAGTAAAACATAACCTGAAAATAAAAAAGAATTTCACCTACCTTGACTTTATGTTAAGGCGGAAATCACACGTAACGTCCGTTGCTGTGCTATTTAACCATCCGAGTATTTAACGCTGCGTAACGCACAACACGTCGATGGATGCGTCTGTCACATCTTTTGACATAAACCGTATTTGTATGAAAAATAGCTGAAAATTCCGCTTTTTTTAACACCGTCGTTACGCAGCGCTAAAATAACGTAGCAGCAAACGTTACGTATGATCCCGCCTTAGCTTTTCTTGGTAAAGTTTTGAAAAAATTCCGTTCCATCTATAGGTTGTGTGTGTGTGTATCTATGTATGATGTTGATGGACGTAGGAGTTTCGCTCGCGATTTTTCCGGTCATTAATTTTTATGCGCGATCTTTGCGCCATTTTCCTGTCCTAAAATTTCGCAGAATGATCCAAATTCCTTTCTAAATAACAACAAAAAACATCAATGGTATTTATTCGACTTGTCAGACAGATTAAAAAATCCTTTCGATATTTTTGGGCCTGCTACTCCACTGAAACGTTGTTAAGTTAAGGATGTTGGTTTTTATTTTTAAACTCCGTTTTCCTTATTTTTCTATGAAACCTAATTAAAATTTCGCCAGTATCTTTGTGCTTAATCTTCGGACTTTTGGTGCCTTCTGTATCCATTATGAAATAAGATCTATGTTTTGCCTACGCCAATTACACTCATACAGAGTATAAGGGACAGCTGATAGAGTGATAGAGTGCATCCAGACCATGAAACTGAACAAGTGCCCATGACAATATTTCAGGAGATGTAAAAATATATTTTTACTTCCCATCATAAAGGCAGACAACTGATCGTAATTTAGTATGGGAGATCAAAACCTTTTTAAGTTTCTTGAATTATTTTGTTATGGGAAGTTGTTCAGATCATGGTCTGATTGCAAAGTCATTTAGAAGACTGTGTATCCCCATAGTGACAGGTTATCGCCTAAATTTGCAACTATTTAGTATTCTTTTCCATAACTAAACTAGAGAGTAACTAGACGTGTAATATCGCAAAGTTCCCGTAACAATGTGTATCATTATTTCCAACATAATGTTATTCAACAACTGATATTCTTTGACAAGGTGCGGAGACAAGGAAAACCCGGGGCGTCATTAACTTCTCGTTTACATCTGCACTACTATCAGTCACCCGCAACTTTGCATGCCAAATGGATAAATTATTTCAGTGGTGTTTTGAGGCCAGTTTTTCGTTTGTTACGGATCAGGATCAGGATGGTTAGGGTTTTCGAGAAAATGTATTATGTATGTGGACAAGAAATTATTTTTCACTAGATCTAGATACAACCTAAACGGCTGGGCGGATCGTGACATATTGTATCAAGTTAATTGAAAATGAGAAAATTGAAAAATTCTCTAGTGACCGCCAGGACTTGAACCCGGGACTGTGGATCACCGTTCCACTGTTTTAATTTACTCATTTTTAATTTATGAGAATAATATAGCGCTGTGAGTGCATTCAAAAATTCCAATACATAGGTAGGTATATCGAGTTGTCAAAGATTTCTCTCAGCAGTGCGAGTTACACTAGCAATATTATTAAACTGATGACATAAATTCAAAATGGCGGATTTCAGACGCAAAATATAACTTTGAAATTACCGCTGTCGGGTTTTGTTTTTTATTACATCTGCTTAATTCTAGAAGTCCAATTTTGGAAGTCAATGTCCATGCGAAAGTCTGCAACGGATCGTTTGACCAGTGCTCGTGGAACTCGATATTTAATAAAGCATTTCAAGCGCAAAATTCCTTAGGAGACCCAAGACGGGCTGTGTCGTTGACGTCTCTTGATAGTCTCTGTGTTGTGGGTTGGGTATTGAAATCCTCAAAAATAACCGTTTTGCCCGAGTTTTGGTTTCGATACTCATTCACTCTTTTTAATCGACTGTCTCAGAAGGAGGGTTATGTTTTTCAAGAGTATGTTCTTATGTATATGGTTATGAATGTAAACAAGAAGTTCGTTTTCATGGGCTACAGCCCAAACGGCTGGGCAAATCTTGACATGTGAGTTGTCGTTAGATTCATCTTAGCAGCGCGAGTGACACTGGCTTATATTAAAAATTCTTATAAATTTCAGATATCGGATTTTTATCGTAAAATACATCTTGAAAATTACGGGTCGGGTTTTTGTTTTTTAATACTTCTGCTTGTTATTAGCCATATTGGCAATCAATCAAACTTCAAAAAACCATTGTCTTTTCTGAATGCACAAAGAATTTGTAACGGGTGTGAAAAGATAAACAAACAGACAGACGGATAATATCCAGATGCCGGCTACTCTTAGTAATCAAATGAATATTAAATCAATCATAAATCTAACTAATGGCATCACAACGCAACAGTTATTATGGTTTAAAGACCACGTACCTATTCATTACAATAATGATGGTTTTGTTTTTTACTAGCTGGTGCCCGCGAACTTCGTCTCGCCAAGGGATGCTTGTGTGCTAACAGGCCCTCCAGAGCTGATAAAATTTATCATCACTTATCTATCATCGATGTTGATAAAGACATTTGTCTGCCACCTAAATATAAAAAAAATGGTCCTCCCATACAAAATGTACCAGCCGACCAAGTCAATTTGTATGGGAATTCAATTTTTTTTTCAAATTTCGACTCATGTTCCATGGAGAAAGTTGTTCATTTTCATGAGTACCTTGACATCCTTTCGGCTTGTAAATCCCTTTCTTTTACTCCCGGTATATCTAGTTATATGGTTTTGTTTAGTTGGTGTTTTATAGTATTTTCACGCTTTTTGCACAAGGCTTCAAGGTCTGGTTCTTAGATACTTGTCTAGTCTTTATGATAGGGGCACGAAAACTTGGTGCTTTACACTGATACCAGCGTTCTTTGGGCCATTGGATGACTCGGTGTTCCATTTGAAAAGAAGTAGAAGGTGCTTTACACACATTACTTAGAACATCTTCATCTATATCTATAAAAACAAATGTGCTGACTGACTGAATATGTGATGTGTAATATGACTATTAAATAAGTGTTCCAGCTTTTTTTTTTATTTTAAACCCCTTAAGGGTTAAAGGTTTGTATGAAAGTTCGTGATCTTTGATGCAATCTGTTTCAAAAGTTGTGATTAAGCCATATAGTTAAAATAATTGAATACAAGATAAAGAGGTTTTCGTTTTTAACCCCTAAAGGGCTAAAAGAGGGTGAAACGTTCGTATGAAAGGTCGTGGTCTGTGAGTCGTTTTTTTAATTTGTCATAAGATAGAAAAGCTAAAATTATGAAATACTTACAGTGCAGCAAAAAAGAGTAGAAATTAAATAAAATGGAACTAAAACAAATTCATACTAAATTGTTGCCACTCATAGTCAATGTTGCCATTTAATTTTGACATTTCATACAAAGTGGCGCCCTCATTTTTGTCTACTCTTTTTTGCTAGACTGTACGTGTTTCAGCGTTTTATAAATTCAAGCCAATAAAGGGGTAAAAAGAGATTTTAATTTTTAATGGAAGTTTGTGATTTTTAAATGCAATTATTTCAGACTTTGTGATTAGGTAGTCTAAGTAAATAAAATAATTAATAATGTTTTTCAGTATTTTCTAATTTTAACCACTAAAGGGGTAATTTATATGAAATCGTAGAATTTAAATGCAAAGTCAAATTCAAACATGTTTACTAGACCAAACAGCTCAATCCTGCGAGTGAAACCGCAGCCGGAAGGCTAGTCACTTACATTGTTTGTCTGATATCATGATACCATGTCAATGGGGTATCAATAGGGTATACAGATTGACACATTTTTCTGGAAGGTTTTCTGGTTGACCTAAAAGCTTGGGTCAACACAATGGGTATAACATACCCGTGCGGAGAAAATCGGGAGGCATGACGTAATAAGACAGACAGGAGAGGCCATCTTCGATCACCTGACAAAGTTATTTGGATAGAAGGTACCTTCTATCTCTGTTACAAATTACAAAGCGGTCGGTCGGAAACAGGGAAATTTCCATAGTTGTCTGTAAGGTCACAGAGCACAGAGGTTCATTGTTTTGTTGTCACGTGTGTGGATATCATGTAAGTAATTAATTGTAATTAAATTATTCAGTATCACTTCTGAAAGGCCAAATTCTCCGTTTTTATTTTTAGTTTGTTTATGACTCAAAACAAAACATTTGAGATAAAAAATGTCTAACTTGGAAGCTTAAACAATTTGCTAAATGTTACGTCAACAAAAATCTTTATCTTTGATCTCGGAACATGCATTGAAGTGATTCGGATACCTACCCCTCACTACAGGGCATTCGAAGCTAATCTTAGCCCCAAGCTCCACAGAGAGGACATAGGACATGCCCTACGACGCTTGACGTTTGATATCGCGACGCTTTGGCGACGCTTTGGCGACGCTTGAAACGGTTTCCATATAAAATGTATGAAAATGTATTGACAAAGGCACACACAAACGTCGCCAAAGCGTCGCATCTATGACAGCTAGCGTCAAAAATGAAGAAGAATGTTTGACGATTACTTGTCTGTCAACTGTCATTCTTACGTCCTATGCTCTTCGTCTTTTTGGTGGAGTTTGCGCCTTAGACGTCACTTCTTGGGCCACCCTGTATTTCGATTGCTAATAAGGCAAAATCAAAGTGCTTCGTCTACTGTAAAACCGAAAAAAGAATAGAAAGTGAGAGCTACCTAATATAGCTTAGGAAGTTTTTTCTCCAGTTCGATGTCATAGTAAGTACCTAGTTATCCGAAATGTTTCAAATGCAGTGACCTATACGTTGTGGTGGTTGTGTAAGTTCTTCAAATGTTTCTTTTTATTTAATGGCTATTACACCAGCCGTTCCAGTTTATAGACTATAAAAACGTAGTTAGTAGACAAACTTCCATTTCAGTATCTGAGTCATGTCATGCATGACGTGATCCCGAGATCGCACCACTGAATGGAGACTTTACAGATGGATCACTCGATCCTATTCAGGATTTTTACGATTGTCACTTCTTTTCTTATATAGGGTTACATGTAATTAAGTACAAATCTCTTGAGGGTGTGATCTACTCACAAAACTGAACAACTTTTGTTAGAAACTTTTCTTCGAACTATGGAAAAATGTTTGGGCCTCCCATACTAAATGACACACTTTCTCAACATTTTTGTATGCGTTCGTTCAGCAGCCAGCTTCCCAGTCACCTTAACTTCCCTTGAGATTCCAGTTATTTCCCGTTAAAGCCAGTAAGCGTCAAAATCGTCGCTCATACTGAGTGAGCCATCTGTAAAGACGCCCCGCGCGCCGTTTTCCTAATTTTGTGATCGCACCAAGTTACAAGTATATACAATTTGCTACGTGTTTTACGACGACAAAAATCTTGTATCTTTAATCGTTCTTGAGTTAGGCTTCTGAAAAGGAAGCGACTGGTGCGACCCATAAAAAGCAAATATCTCGTAACAGAAAATTAATTCTCGTAAAAGAATGTCTTGTAAGGGAGACCGAGGGGTGTTGGATCATTTTTGGCATTTTGCTTCGTAACACAAAATTCTATAAAGATAATTCGTATTTGATTACACCAATCGATAGCAAATTTCATAAGCTTTAAAATGATGTACACTTTAGAAGTGTAAGTATAAAGTCTTTTATAAAAAATCAACTTTAGTTGAGCAAGACATTTTGATCCAACACCCCTCATACCGAGGACTGTTGGATCAGGTACAGAGGGGTGTTGGATCATTTTATGTTAATGTCATTTCAATAAAGGCTTATTTGATTTTTTTTATGTATGACCTCAAAGTTAACTAAATAATTCATTTTAAAGAATTTACTGGGGGCACAGTAGTGCCCCCGCCAAGGCGAGCCAAGCAAAGCGCCAGAGAACTACCTACCTTTTCTAGAAGTATTTCGTAGTTTTTTGAACTCTCATAACTCTAGTTTTCTATATACCATATTGATCAAATTCTCAGGATATCTTGTCGATAGTAACCTTATTAAACATGCAATAATTCAATTACATAGCTTTAAGGTGGTTCGTTACGTCATACAAACGAAAAACTGCACTTCAGTCGGGTTACACATGAGCTGTAGAGTTTCTTTTTAAAGAAACTTTATTCTGAATGATGAAGGCACACGTAAATTTGTCGCAAAACTACTTATAGTTAAAAGATAATCAGTATTTTCTGCACAATAAAATTAAACGTTTTTATTGCAGCAGTAGCTCCATCTATTTTCGTAAAGTGGCGACTCGCTTTTTACGGGGAAATCTGATGATTTAAAAATTCTTTTTAGTGTTTTGCGAGAATCTTATATACCCACGGGACTCCCCATCAAGTTTTTTAAACCGACTCTTGTCTCCTTTACATACATAACTCCATTGAACTTTTGTATGGAAAACGGAACGCCTTAATACCTTTTGATTTTATGTATATCTAAAAAACACCGATTTCGTCACTCACTGACACACTCACTCGCTGATGATCAGCAAAATGTTCGGGAACTTCCTGAAGAGCTAGTAAGCTGAAATTTGGCGTGTAGACTAGGTTAAGCATACAAAAAACGAAAAGATTCAGAAACTTATGGCCCAATCCCCAAAATGGGGGAAAAAAGTTATTGTGAGAATTCTTCATTTTTTTAAATCGCATTTTAATTCCCTGTGAAAAAGGAATAAATAATAAATAAGCGTCAGTCATTTGAAAATGAAAACGAAAACGAAAACGAAAACGAAAACGAAAACGAAAACGAAAACGAAAACGAAAACGAAAACGAAAACGAAAACGAAAACGAAAGTGAATGTGAAAATGAAAACAAAAGTGACAGTGAAAGAAAAAATTATTATGAAAATTAAAATGAAATCGAAAAGTTTATTAATAATGTATTCGGTTATACGTACGTATAACGAACTTACACCCGACCAGCACAACACGCGTGGTGCTCGTGTACTCTATGAAATTAACCATACAAAATTTTACCGAGGGGTGTTGGGTCAGGCTGATCCAAAACCCCTCGGTATGAAAAATCCTGCCAGTTTGACAAAAACATTAAACTGAGATAAAACCACAGAGAACCCAGACGTCCCAGTGGTGCCATATGAATCCTTAATTTTGAAGGTTTCATATCTTATAAAACTTACATAAAAATATAAAAGCACCTCCAAAATATTAGCCTGATAAATAAGAGCAGAAAACTTACTTTTGACGATTTTTTTTACGATGATCCGATAAAAACAAAACGGCGCGCTATTTGTCAGGGACGCTAACTTAGGGGTCAACAAGAGGCAGAAAGAGGCACAATTGCATTCTGCTCTCTAACGCTTCTACTTTTCGAGAAAACAAAGCTGATCCAACACCCCTTTGATCCAATACCCCTCGGTCTCCCCTACATTCGAATTTGCCTTTGGACGTCACTATGTGGGCCACCCTGTAAAGTATACCTATCTGTATAACCAATTCTGCAACTAGAAATAGATACAATACCTACAACAGACACTGCTTTTCTCTGAAAAAATCCTGCGTACCTAGATAAACACAGATCACAGGAGATTTTCCTGGTCTTTTCTTTTTCTAGATCTTTTGTATGAATGAGATTTTCTAGGTCTTTCTTTTCATTTGCTTTTTTTAGAATAGATAGAAATACCTTCCCGAGAACTAAGCTGTTAAACTGCTGCGAGAGTCAAAAGTGTAGGTTTATAGCATGTTTTCCACTCAGAAGATTTTTACTATGGAGCCTATGTTGGGAAAGGGAGCGTTTTTTGAGTTTTAATCAATGATATTATAAGTAGTTTTAATAGTAATAGTTGTCCTGTTTTTTTTTTATAAACAATGGGTAAGCATTTGTCGGCAATCTCACCTGATGTTAAGTGATCTGTTTCATGGTCTGCAACATCCCTGCAAAGTTTTCGGTACACCGTACCGTTCCCATTATGATACTTGTTTTGGACTAGAAAGTAGCATTAGGAAATCCACCTACTTGTTTTAAGGGACGAACTTATACTGGCTTTTCAAACAAATGCCAAGAATAACCAATGTAAGCTGATCCCATAAATGGTCAAGTTGATGTGCTAGCGATATATTGAACTAATCACTAGCACTAGGAAGCTCTCTGTTAGTTTTGGCTATGCGGATCAAATGATTGATGAACTGCAGTTCTAATAATAAACACCATTAGCTCATTGCCCAAATCCTAGCGGAAATTAATTTGTTCCCGTACTATAAATAGATAGGTAAAGTCGTTTATTTATCTTTCCGTAGTTTACGTACATAGTTACCTAGTCAAGTTGGTTAATATTTCAGTCAAATCTAACTACGTAGGTAACTAACTATCTAACTATTTTTCAGTGTGACAAAATAGCGACTACTGCGGACAATTTTTACTTCAGTTAAGGCATGTATCTACTCACTTTGATTGGTGCGAGTGCAGGTGGTTAGTAAAGTGTACGGTGGCTAGTGTGGCTACTCGCAGTTCACTCGCAAAAAATAGAACACGCTTCTTTTTCTTCTTTCAACTAATCCTCTGATAAAACATGGGTATCTGACTGATGAAATTACGGGGCGTATTGTATTGTATTGTGGGCTCCCTTTTCCGCATTTAGACTCAAAGGTGGTCCTTTATGCGTTGGGTGGGACGGTTTAGTTGACTATGTTAGCCAACCCAGCTCCTTCCAGAAGCTCAGAAGTCTCCTGGGACGTTCACAGGCTTCTTGGAGCGACCCCGGACTATCGAGGATTTCGGCCCGGTGGATTGCTACCCCTACTACGGGGCGTAATGGGCAGGTCTCCGAGGGTGCATTCAGACCATGAAACCGAACAACTGCTACTGAAAATATTTCAGGTATCGTAATAAAATGACTTCCCTTACACCTCGTCTATTGTGGTACAGAATTTTTCAAGACACTTATCTTTAGCGAACCCTTTTACGGGTCACGCTCGAAGTATTATGAGATTGTCATCCTACGAGTAAGTAAGTACTTTTGATTGAAAAAGCCTCTTTGGCGATAAACACACAGCAACCTTCTCGCAGGAGGGTTCAAAGCCGTACGAGAGAACGAGTTTCAAAGATAAGATACGAAATAATCTTATTGCACCAAAAAGTTCAGGAAAAAGGTGAATATTTTGCGTGACAGCCCTTCCCTCTCAGTGTTCAAGAAGAGAGTAAAAGAGCATTATCTTTCACTGTGCAAATAGTTTGTATATAAGTAAGTGTATGTATATATAATATGTATTATGTACCTATATATTTTATTTATGTAATATTATACGTATTTTATGTAATATTATACTTATATATTATTTTGTTTTTTTGTTTTTATACCTCATTTAGTAGAATAAATTGTGCACGATCTATCAGCCTCACCTTATGCAATCACTCTACCATAGGACTGCTGGAAGAGATTTCTTTTTAGAAATAAGTAGTACCTGTTGTGTTGTTTTTCTTTATGTAATTGTCCTGTGTTTTATCTTGTGTGCAATAAACAGTTAAATAAATAAATAAATAAATATTTTATGTGGATTCAGTAGTTAAACAGCAGAGTATAAATTGTTGTTGGATGTTATAAATATGAAAATATTATCGATGAATACCTTTTAGGCAACCTTAAACAGTCCTTTTAAAGTCTGTAACCTTATTAAATTTCAAGTCTCGTCAGCTACTAAAAATGAAAACTTAGAGGACTTACCGATTCTATTCTAATGAACAATGAACAAATTTCTGCGTAAGCATTTAATTTAAATTTTATTCAGTTTTTTACTAAATTAAAAGTAATTCGTCTAAACTAGGTAGGGACTTACTCAGACATTTGTTACTTCTTATCTAACATATTAGGGTGTAAGGCAAAAAACTAGAGTTCAGAAAAAAACATCCTACAGAAATAAACAAATTCTATCGAAAGTGTGGTCGAAAGATAAAATAAAATTAGTTTGGGTCTTCTAAAAACGACTCTGGCTCTGACACAGCAAAATCTCGAGTAAAAATGTTACAGTAGGTACAAAAGTCGACTCATTCAACTGAAGTGGTGTAATCTTAGGGTGTAATAGTCCGTAACAGGATGGGTCCAGGCAGACTTTTGTGACTGCGAAACTGCGAAGATTTAGAAAGTACTTAGTGGCCCGATAGGTTCCTCTGCCTCTGGTTCGTAGGTTCGTGTTCCATTTAATATTTATTAAGAAAATAACTCGTTTTTATCTGATTGTTCTAATAATACATTCATTAAAAATATTTAAGAAAAAATGCATCTAAATAACTTAATAATACTTATATATTGTTATTTTACCCCTATAGCTTTGATTAGCGTGAGGTTAGTAGGCGCTGAGTTTCTCGATCAGGCGTTAAAGTATACCTACAGGATGTTAGAAATTTATATTTAAATATTTTTAAACATGCTTTACAAACTTTATTATACCTATCTATATCTATAGAACGCGTGGTCTAAAGGAACGTACGGTATATGTATTTGTTTATTTTTATACCAAATCAAAACTTCCTTACGCTTCACGACTGCATGATGATCACATCGATCGATCGGGTATGAACCGATCTAAATATAAAGGCTTTTTACGAGTGTACCAAATACAAATACAGACATTCGAAATTAAAATCGATTTAGTTTAGACTGTCGTTTCGATTTGTTTTCGAGTAATACTCAGCCAGATTGAATATGCGCATATTCAACGATTACGTGGGCTTACGTTCAATCACTCATTAAACCGTTTTCGATTTGGATGTACAAATAAACTACAAATACAAGCAAGTACCTAGTCGGTACCTACTTATCCGAAAGTAAATACTTATGTATTTTTTGTACAAAACACCTACCTACCTAATCAACCTATGTATGTAGGTACCTATATGTAAACAGCTATTTCCAAAGTGCGGTTTTAGCCAACTCCGAAAGGGGATTTAGGGTATGTCATTCCCAGGATTTGAAAGTAAGTTAAAGAAAATGGGAAAGGAAAATCCGCGTTGCTCAAAGGTGTAGGTAGGTTGTATAACTCTGTACAACGTACTAATAACTCAAAACTTTTCCGATGAATTTCGAAGATTCCTTTTAATTGGTTTTAGCAAATTGTCTGTCGCTTCAAAAAATAGAAGTTGTTGATTGTGTCTTCTCAGTGAAGTCGGGTTAATTTTTCCTCATTTTCTTGTGACTAAAAAACTTACATATTGCAAAGCCAAATCGACGTATAGCTACGACGGACAAATGTTGTTTGAAAATTACTCATGATTGACAGCACAGAATTAGGAAATTATAAGTTAAACACGTTTTTTGCTTATTATGATTGATTGACATTGATTTCCAAGCGTATTGTATGCTTATTGCGCAAAACAAAATAGTTGAATAGTTAACCTCCAGAACATTTCGACTTTGAAAGAAAATGTAAATAGGTATTAAAACAAACACACAGCGACATAGGTAGGCGCGCCGATGGTACCTAATAGCCAGCACATCAAACTAAGGGATCAACTAAAGCGTTTTACACGCATAACTTTCGCTTCGACGTTATTTTTGCGCTGCGTAACGCATGTGTTGGGGCAATACGAATTTCGACGTTATTCACATACAAATAAATATGATTTATGTCAAATTGTTTTTTAAATGGTTACGTGATATTTGATTGGTTGTGTGATATTTTCGCGCTAAAGGATGCGTCTGTCGAATCAAACCGCGCTCCGCGCGCTGTTTTCCTATTTTGTGATATTTGTATGAAAATAAAGTTGAAAATCGCATCTTTCAACGCGCAAACGGACGTTATGTGATGATGTTATCCTAATACTGATTTTTCATACAAATAAGTAAAAGTACTAAGAAAATCTTATACAAGTCGATTCCTAAAATAAGTAGGTTGATGCGTTGTACCAAAAGTTTGTGACCAAGTACGGAAGTTCATACGACTAGGTTACATGAACCACACCCACAATAAACTTTAGCAGTCCAGTGAAATCGCATGTAGAGTGGTACTCACGGCTGTCATTAGCTGGCTAGTTGTCAAACACCGCAATATCGCGTGGCATGTGTGCAAACAGGCTTTTGCGGGATGTCACATCAGCATGCAAATAACCAAATCAATGAAAGAATGTGCCCTGTCTTGACAAATTCAAGCCTCATTCACACCTCAAATGAACATAATTATCATAAAATCATTCTTTATTGCAGATAAAAACATACAAAGTAATAAAAAACAAGGTAAAAATTGTACAATTTGGCGGCTTTACTGCTTAGGTAGCAATTTATACCAGACAACCAATGAAAACAGGAAAAGTACATACACACAGAAAGCGATATTCTGAAGGTAAAAATTGACAAGCAATTGAGTTTCGCTATCCACATACGGATGCCGCTAAAGTTTGAATATGACTTTAAGAAAATAAAAACAATATACCTAAGTTTAGCTATAGGTATTAAGTATTCTTTGCCTAAGTAGACAATTCAGGAATCCAAGGTAAATCGGTGAATAAAAGTCAACGGATGAAAAGTGTCTAGATACTTAATGAAGTGTGATCATCGTCAAGGCCCTTCTACGCATAATATACCTAACACTCTACCTGCCCTGCAGAGGTAAAGGTAAGTACAGTCGAAATTATAAGCACAAAACTATTAACTAATTTCGCCAAAACATAAAATATACTTACCTACAATACTTAGGGCCCATTTTCACTCATGAGAAGTGCGACATGAAACGTAAGATGACATGTCAGACAAGTGATCGATCATCGATGAGACGTGCATCTCGCTGTGTGTAGACAGCGTCTCTTTTGTTTCATAAATTTTAGGTTTATGGAAAACGGAAAGGGAAACGGTTTCAAGCGTCGCGATGTCGCACGTCTAACGTTTCATTCTCATGTCTTATATCTGACCTATGGAGCTAGCGTCTTATTCTTGTTATAATAAAATTCAAAAGATATTTCGACACACCCTGAGAACACATAAAGTTACTATGTTAAGGCTTCACGAGTTTCACGACTCAGTTTTACGTGATGGTTTGATCGGACATTCGGGATATAGGTATGTTGGGATGGGAAAGTGGATTTGTTTATTTCGCGATTTTATTACAACAGTTTTGTGTAGTGCGGCGTTGTAAAACTTGTTTTATGAGCAAAATAAAAGTTGAAGAAGTATCTTAATAAGGAAGTATGGCATCACAGTTAAAAGTCCATTCCATACAAACTGACAATGTCCTTCCATACAAAATTTTACGTTATCTAAGGGCATGACATTGTCATCGCGGCACAATGGAATTAAATCGGGTCGTTTGTCTACTCTGTGTCTCTCATGCCATGGCAGAAGATGAAGCTATCATCTCTACCACACATAACAATCGTTTCAGGAAATTACTTCCATGTGTGGCTGGTTTTAGAATAGTACTTAAGTATCACCCCTTTTCTACCTGAACCCAAGATAACATACTCGTAGGTACGTTTCCCAAAAAGGAATAGATAAATGAATTAAGTTCGGCGACAGTGCATTCCCTGAAAAAGCTACATCTCACAATGCGCTGACCACGCTTATCATACAGAATGATCATAATAATATACACCTACAGAATTGAGCCCTTTATGTCCAGTAGTAGACTATTAATGAATTGAATCGTAGTACTTTCCCCTGGACATTAATCTATAAGCCTTTAAAGGATTAAATTTTACAAGATTTTTTAGTCATCCATCATTATCATCTTCCTGCCCTTATTCCAAACCTGTTGGGGTCGATTTAAGATGTTTTGATTGCACAAAATCATGTAGCAAAAGGATTTGGCAATGTTTTATGACCGGCCGCCTGTCTGACGTCAGCCCTCCGTTTATAGTAGGTATTTGTTTGAAAAATCCAGTATAAGTTAGCCCTTAAATGAGCAGGTTGATGTGCTGGCGATACTACCTACCAATGTCATCTAGGTAAACACAACAGCGCAATACGGCATTCAATCCAAAGGATTAACATAAAACTCCTAGTAAACTCTAGAATAAATTACCAATGCTGCATTCTATACAATCCCCGAGATTAAAAACGGAACAACGATATAAATTATTTACTGGAAGATAAATAAAGGTTTTGCAGCAGAAAATAATTAAAAGAATATAGAGTGTTAGTACTAAAAAGAAATTCATTGGGACTTTTTCGGGCCTAGTAAACTGTGCTTTTCAATACAAGTAAAAATATTTATTCCGCGGTGGATTTCACACGCACCACGCTGTTTTGCGGTATTTCCTGAATTGACCTTAATATAAATAAAGCCAACGGTGTGCAACAGAAAAATATATTTTTCCTACTGGAAAGCAAACAGAGTAAATAGGACAAAATTAGTAAGGATATTGTTAATTTTGATCTGCTTGCTGCTGTAGCAATGTGGCCGCTAGCTGTACCAATCTATTTTTCTTGTTCGTATTTTGTTGTGCAACAAGATACATTTTGATTTCATAGTAAACCAACAGTAGGTACCAGAACAGCTGTAGCTAAATCTTAATATCCTCCCCCAGTCTTCTGCTTCTCTTTTGTCATAACGTTTTTGGTATAGTTCATTTTATGCCTTGTTAGTTGCTTGTACCTAAAGAAGGCAAAATCTTCTTTTATTCAAAGCAAATTCTTTTGTGACAAAAGAATCGAATAACAAAAACAAGGTAGATAATTGTACCTACAATACTGGAAATCTTCGGACCATTAATTTGATTTCGCGCAAAGATGAATTTCGTACAATCAGTTTCTTGTTTTTTCCACTTCGCGGGAACCTTTTAGGTAGGTACCTACTATCGCTACTATATCAACCTACCCATTCAAGGGATGAACTTATTAACAAGTCTTCTTAGCATTTGTATGAAAAACCAGTATTAGTTGGTTTCTTATACAGGTAGGTTGATGTGCTAGCAATAATATTTAGGTAGGTACATTAGTTTGCAGCCAATTTGGAACCTAGATAATTATTATTACCTATCTTCTCGTTTACAAATTTAAAAATAAAGAAAAAACCAATACGACACCCACAACTGACAATGCGTAAGAAAAGGATATTGGAATTAATTTGTTATTTCTTTAACAGAGAATAATAGTTACCTACTAACATAAAAGGATTCGACTAAGTATACTTCAGAAGACTTTTCTAGATTGTTTTTTTTTTGTTCAACAATGAATTCTTTTGTAAGTTTTTAAGCTCACAGTTTCTTTGATTATATTTTACCCTCATTTTTATTCTGTCCTTTGTAAACTATTAATATGTAGTGAGTAGGCGTGAAAATCAATTTGTTAGTACATTATAACATTAGGGAGGTATACTTTATTCGTTCTTTCAATTTATCGCAAAGAAATGGTAGTTGGATGTTTATTTATGATAATAAGTAGTCCTGCTAAATAAAGTTTCTCCAAACAAATTCTGTTGCTGTTATCGAACATAATTTTTTCTCTCATAAAAGCAGCATAAATGTGTTTCCATAGGGAGTTAAAAAAACTTGAGCAGAACGTGGCAGAACTAAAGTTTTAAACTTCAATCTAACTCTAAATTCATTACTGACAGCTACAGTGAGGGTCTTAACGTCGCCACAGTTCTGGCCGCTGGGAGTCGTATTCCGTCGCTTTCGAAGGAAGCTACCACTCATGTAACCAATAAAAAAAAAATATTTTTGTAATTTGGGAACGATCCTTTATGAGTTTCAGTTAGGTATGAGGTAAGGGCTATGTAAATGATATTTTAAACGCACCGTCTCGTCGACGCATTTATTTCGACATAAAGCAGTAACAGGCCATTAATGGACGGGGCATCCCTCTAGCGATGATTTTTAGTATGCTCACCACGCTTAGTAGGCGGATTGGCAAGCGCAGTGCTGTTATAGATATTCATAGGGAACGCTGCTCTCGTTTCGTAGCAGAATTTCTCAAAAATTCAAAAATAGGAATTAACCTTTGAAATTAATTTGAAAAATAGGATTAAACCTTTAAAATTCGCGTTACAATGAATTTAAAGTAAGAACTCGCAAATGTGCCAGCCAAATTAAAATATTAAATAAACCAGGGCATTAAAGCTTATTTCCCAAGAAATCTAAAAGCCAATTTCACTGAGCTTGCTCGATATTATTTATCATTTTGTGACAAGGGCTTAATTTGGAGGAGCATGAAGTGGAGGAGCCAAGAAACCAAAAAAGAAACCATTTATTATTCTTGACAATGTCAAATATGGCGCTATACACACATAACGTCCGTTCGACGTTATTTTTGCGCTGAGCTATCGCAGCGTTAGGAAAATGCGGATTTCCACCTTAATCCCATATAAATACGACAACGCAGTATGCCAAAAGGTGCGTTGACGGATGAGTATGTCAAACCGTGTGACAAAAATCAAGCCGTTGGGCATACGTCGTCGTATTATAAATCATAGTAAAGCGCCTTATTGGCGGTAGTACCACGAATTAGAGAGACGGCGCTTGGGGCGCGTAGTACCGACCGACTAAACGACGACGGCTTTTATCGAAAACGCTAAGCTCAACAGGTTAAACAAAACAACTGCCCTTGAGGAGGACAAAAGATCAAAGTACAAAATAAATTGGAACTCACATACATAAACATCAGCTGACCAAACAATTTTCTATTAGAGGTAATTTTTTTTGCAATGTTTCTTGAGGAAAGTTAATGTGCTATTTATCTAATTATGCGGCATGCCCTTGGGCGGCTGATATCAACATGATGCCAGTCAAGTTAATCCAAACTTTGGTATACACGTTGACAGCGACGTATTTGCCATGTGAAGGTGTCCTTAAAGACTGTGCTTGACGCGACGTGCGTGGTGCGCCGTCGACATTACTGGTTTGTATGGGGATGCCAGAAAAACCGGGCGGCACGTCCTCTTTACTATGAAATGAACGACGCTGTCACGTTGATAGCGCACTACGACAAGACGCCGCCACGCTCGGTGTTTATTTCAACCTACTTATATATTAGCATCACCTCATTTCACTCTAACAGACAACTAGGGCGTTTTCCGTGAATGCAACGTCTCGCTTGGCGCTCGCCAATCCAATCGCAATATTCGTAATGCTTCTCATTAAGGGGCTTAAGTCTAGGCATTACCACAGAATAGAGGACTTATAGAAATACAGCTTGCCCCTTTTTTTGATCGATACCTATCCCTAGGGTTGCTAAATTTTCTATCTGAATTTTACATAATATAAGGGTTAAACATACTTAGGTACGTTACTTACATTATATTACACTTATACTATAAAACATTGATAAAATATTTGTTCTTGCTAGTCGATATTTGCCTACCCAAATATCCGACACTCCACTATTAGCCGGTTTGGTTTCATGCGTAATTGACAGCATGTAGATGTCTGTGTGAGTGTAGTAATGTTTCCTTGTAGCCGTCTCTCTGTATTACCGCCCGCCAATATCTCCTTTGTGGTATTACTGGAGTGTTGAGTCTGTTGATGATGATGTGATGTGATGGGGTGATGTGAGCCCTTTCACATCACTGCAGCATACCATGTGCATATTTATGTCATTGTTTTAATTGTAATAAAAATTGGTTTTAGAATGTATTCTGTTCCTGCAAAATGTTAATGTGTATGATGCAGAAATATGAATAAACGTTTTATCTATCTATCTATCTATCTATATCTAAACATAATTATTAGGTAGGTAGGTATCTACTTACACGTGAACACACGAACACAGGTACACGTAAAGTTTCAAAGTATCAATTTTAAATTTAAAGTAAAAAACTATTGTCGAAAGTTTCAGGTCATGTAACAACTACTATCGAAAGTTTCAGCTGAAATAATGAAAAAATCTTGGCTAAAATCAACAAGATTAGATTTTCTATTCAAACAAAATATCGTTAATATTAAATTTCAAACTTCAGCCATACATCACTCTTGTTCTTGTTGAATTTTAAAACTTGTCTCAAGGGTTCTTTCACATTAACTCAAGTCTTAGCTAACTAATACATGAATGCATTAAATTAGATTTTATCTGTCAATCGAAATCAAAGTTTTATGTATTTTAACGAGTAATTGTACTTAGTTTATATTCACAAAATTTAGTATGTACCTAGGAGTTGTCGAAGGCTATGTCTCAATATTCAAAAATCACTCTTTAGGCTAGAAATGCGACTAGGCAAGTTCTAAGTAGTTTATACCACAATATAGAGAGTTTACAGAAGGATCACTCGACCCTATTTAGAATTTTCGCGATTGTCACTTGTTACATAGATAGGGTTGTTACTGTCAAAAATCTCAAAGGAAGTTTATGAATATCAAATAAATCTGATACAAGAATGTCATATCGTTCTGAGCCAACTTTAATCCAAGAAATATGACGTTCGTGGCAACCATCTTCTTAATTACTTTTAGTTCCTTTGAGTCTGTAAACGTCAAAATCGTCTCTTCTACTGAGTGAGCCATCTGTAAAAGCGCTCGGCGCGCTGTTTGCCTAATTTGTGTTTATACTGTCAGGACCAACACACACAGGAGCTATAACTATTTAAGATTGAAGTACTTTTAGTAGTAAATATAGTTATCGTGCAGTGCAGAGCAGACGAACGTATGATTTTTAAATGATAGGCAACAGAATGATGTCAGCATTTTTTCTACTAGCTACCGGGTTTTCCTTAGTAATAAAGTCATTGCAGTTTTCTACTGTGACAACAGGTAACATACCTAACTTATGGCCATGGATAATTCCAGTCTTTTGAATTTTGTGAATTTTTTTCCATTGTGATTCGGCGTTCTTTTTCTTCGAAATATGTAAAAAGCACATTTTTGGACCCCATATACAAAATTGTTGAAAAAGTGTCGGCGAACAGCGATACTCGTCAGGTTTCAGCTGTAAACGTAACTTGGTACTTACGCACCTACCTAATAAAACACCCCCGTACCCCCGGTCTAAATAGAATTAAGCCTAAAACGTATCCTACATCCCTTGCAATAAAATAGAATAACTAGCTATTATTTACTTATACCTGTTGTTGTTGATGTCCTAGGGCACCCCACTGGTGCATAGGGCCTTCACAAGATGTCGCCATTTCCCCCGGTCTTGAGCAGTAATTTTAGCTTCACGCCATGTCAGTCCAGCTGTTCTTAATTCGGCATCAATTGTGCGTCGCCACGTGTGCACGGGTCGCCCAGGTTTTCTTTTGCCAGGTGGTTGCCAGTCTAGAGCCACCGTCGCTGAATTACTCTCTCCCCGTCGCAATGTATGCCCTATCCATCGCCATTTCCTCTGGGCAATCTCTTGCTTGATAGGCAATTGATGACATTTAGCCCACAAGTCTTCATTTCGGATTGTGTCTGGCCAGTAAACGCGAAGAATGGTCCTAAGGCACTTGTTCACAAATACTTGCAACTGGTTTGACAACCCTTTCTCTCCACGTCTCACAACCAAACAAGAGCACGCTTTTGACAATAGAGTCGAAGAAGGTAAGTTTGATGCGACGGGTCAGCACGTTTGATTCCCATACAGGTTTTAGCTGGGCAAAAGCACCCTTAGCCTTCTTGATCCTGGCGTCTATGTCGTCATCTGAGCCTCCTTGGTTGGTGATTGTACTGCCGAGATATGTAAATTTTGGGAGGGTCTGAAGAGGTTTATTATAGAGCGTGAGAGGTGTATTGTTTTCTGACATAACGCGCATATCGACTGTCTTCTTTGCGTTAATTCGCAGTCCCATCTTCTCTGCAGCTAGCTTAAGATCCTCAAGTTTCGCTTGCATCTGACTTAAAGTAGGCGAAATTAACACAATGTCGTCTGCGTAGTCGAGATCCTCCAGCATGTTATTGACTCCCCATTGTAGACCTCTTGGTGTAGAAACCACTTCCCGCATAATATCGTCCAGTAGGATGATGAACAACAGCGGAGACAATAGGCAACCCTGTTTTACACCTGCCGTCATCTTAATCGGTTCACCTAGAACTTGTTCATGTACCACTCTGCAGGAGCTGTTGCGGTATAAGGCCTGGATAATACCAATGATCTTTTTGGGTATACCCCTGCGTTTTAAACTTAACCACATTGCATTCCAATCTACAGTGTCGAAGGCTTTCTCAAAATCAACGAAAGTTAAGAACATTTCGGATTGCCATTCGACGCTTTGCTCTATTAGAATTCGCAAGGTGTTCGTGTGGTCAGTACAGGAGCGTCCTGGGCGAAAACCAGCCTGTTCCTCACGGAGTGTGTCATATATCTTTGCAGACATGCGGTTGAGAAGTAGTTTTGCAAGGACTTTTGCCGCAGTTGGTAACAGGGTGATGCCTCTCCAGTTATCACATGAAGATAGGTCGCCTTTCTTCGGCACTTTGACGAGAAGGCCCTCGTTCCACTGCGAGGGGATTTGCTCGGCCTCCCATATTCGAACTATAAGAGGATGTAATAGTGACGCAGATCTTATAGCGTCAGCTTTTAACATTTCCACATTAATGTTGTCAATTACCGCAAATTCCCGGTGCTTTGCCTGGTTTTAATTGTTTTATGGCTCTCACGACTTCGTTTAAGTCGGGGGCTGACGTCGATATCTCCAATAGCACATTAGGTTCCTGCGACTGCAGTTGGGGCAAAGACTGGCATCTAGTCAGCAAGTTGGTAAAATGTTCTGTCCAGCGCTTAAGTTGTTCATTTGTAGTGCAGAGAAGTTGACCAGTAACATCTTTAAGAGGCTTCTTAGGCAAGACACGTTTTTTGTTTGTGATACGCTTAGTTATGTCGTAGAGCTCTCGCATATCTTTTCGTTCTGCCGCTAGCTTGGCTTGGTCTGCCAGTTCGTCCGCTGCACGACGTCTGTCTCTTCTGGCTAGCTTTTTGATGTTTTGGCGTAAGTCTGAGTATTCTTGTTGGAGAGTTATAGCTGTAGGCGTGCTTAACAGCTGAATCTTTAAAAGCTGCCTTCTCTCTATAGCCTGCCACAAATCAAGCGACATCCAAGACTCTCTCTTTACGCTTGAGTATCCGAGAACACTTTCCCCGGCCTTAGTATAGGCTGATTGTATGCGTACCCAGGTCTCATCCATTTGCTCATCTTCAAGTTCTTGTAGAAGATCGAAACTGTTCTGTAAAGATAAGCTGAAAGCTTTCCTACAATTCGGATCGTCTAATTTACGGATGTTAAATTTTCTTGCCGTTTTGTCCAGCTTCTCTGTTGGAGCAGCTATTTTCAGCCGCACCTCCGCAACCACAAGGTGATGGTCGCTATCGACGTCGGCTCCTCGACGGTTTCTGACGTCCAGAAGTGAAGATCGCCAGGTTTTACTTATAGCAATGTGGTCGATTTGGTTTCGGGTCACTTTGTCAGGTGAGATCCAAGTTACTTTGTGACATTCTTTGTGCTTGAATAAAGTGCCTCCAATTACCAAATTGTGCGAAGAGCATAGATCGCCGAAAAGTTCTCCGTTCTCGTTAATAGTTCCAGGCGATCCATATGACCCCATGTAGTGCTCTCTGTATCGGTTATCTGCACCCATCTTAGCATTCATGTCTCCGATAAGGATCAGTATGTCTTGCTTCTTTACACTCTTTATTGTTTGTTCAAGTTGGTCATAGAACTTTGTCTTAGTGTCCGGAGAGGCCTGATTCGTTGGAGCATAGCACTGGATTATAGTTATTTTTCTGACTCGCGAGGCGAAGCGAGCACAAATTATTCTTTCGGAGACAGGTTTCCAACTTAGCAGGCTGTTCTTGGCAGTGCGACTTAGGAGAAGGCCCACACCATATTCTTTAGGGGAATTCTCTTCTTTGCCACTATATAAAAGCGTAAGGCCACAGTCGGAAGTAGTCTCACCGAAGCCGTTCCATCTTGTTTCGCTTAATCCTAAGATTTGGATGTCGTAGTCTCGCATGACTTTGGCTACTTGTGGTAACCGTTCTGGTCGAGCCATGGTTCTAACATTCCAACAACCAATCCGTGTCCGTATTTTCGCGCCAAAGGTCGTCGTTAAAGGGGTCCGGTTATTTCTTTGTAAAGGTTTCATAATCTTTTAAGTTTTAGGGGCTTGCAGGTGATTAGCCCACAGCACCCCGATCACGGTGGCGGGGCTGCCGCCAGTACGCCCGTGCTCGCAGAGCCAGTCTTTTGGGTGGGTCCCTTAGGCTTCTGGTAGCCTTCTTTAGCCAACTTAGGCATCTGTCTTTTACGGTCAACGCGCTCTCTGGACCAACCCTCCTCCTTTCTCATCCTAGACTTGGGACCAGGCAACGGCGGAGTACTTATACCTACTTACATATTAAGCATTACAATGTAAAGCTCCGGCATGTTATCACACGATAAGCTTTCTCAGATACTAAATAACATCGCCCAGCTAATACATAGCATACCTATGTAATAAACAATGTAAGAAAATATTTTATTGTCACGCCTCCTATGTTGATAAGTCAGATGGCTTTCTTTACAGTCATGCTTTTGAGATACTACCTACTAGCGCCATCTTCAGCCGCTCTCGGAATTAACATATCAAAAACACACCTATGTAACAAACCATGTATATAATAAGAAAGGAGGTGTGGTCAAGATGGCTTATCCTTACGGTAACGCTTTTGATATACTATCTAGTGCTGCTATCAGCGGTCGTTTTACGAACTAACATCTCAAAAAACCAGATTTTTGACTAATTTTATTAAATTAGATAAATAAGTAAATAACCAAGTTACGGGCATGCGTAACTCTTAGATATTAATCATTTTTCATTATCTTTTAGAATTAAGTTGATTTATTATTGTATAATCATTTTTTGAATTTATTTCATTTTTGCTACTTTTTTGTTTTGCCTTTTTTCAGTTGATAATCGTTAGTTTACAGTAAAATCAGTAGTTTCTAATCATTTTATACGTTTTTCTGATCCTTAAGACAACCCATTACTTAGCCTAGGAAGCCTAGAACCCTAGAAGTTTTTTAGGAGTTGTAAATATTTTCACTTTTTATATTTTTACGTATTATTTTAGATTCTTATCTTAGTTCTTAGTTACTAGTGCATAAAGACATATCACTAATAAATTGGACGATAGATTAAGTTTTTGCCAAACTTTGAACTTTAAACTTTAATTAGAGCAATATCGCCCATATCTGGGGAACGTATCATCATATACCACCTTAATACACCTATTCTACACATTTAGTACATAAGTTATATGACCTAGAACCTCTAGGTTCCGAAATAGACACTAAAACCTAGTTATAATTTGATGTGATATGCAAAATGTGTCCATTTATCGTCCAATAACACGAAACCTGTATTACTTAGATGTTTAAGATTTTTTACCTTGATACCTAATGTTATTATGTACCTACTTATGTAAAAGTTTTTGTTGAAGATTATTTTGATATACGGTAAAACGTTGAACAATGGCAAGTTCGTAGAGAAAATTGGTTGCAATTTAATTTCGAAATTGGGGGCGGGGCGCGGCTCTCTTTAAAGTAAGGCTCGTTAGTATATAAGGAAATTGGAATTTTCAAACGACAAGTTTAGTTTAGTTCGGTTAAGTTTTACAAGTTTACACGGTTCTAAGAAGAAAATTCCAGTTTCCAGCTAGACGTGGGAGTTCAAGAGGAAAGCGGCTAATCCAGTATCTTGCCATTGTCTGCGTTGCGCCAACCAAACTGAAAAAAGAAGAAGTTTTATTTTACAACTAAATAGAATCCTCTAAATTCGCGTAAAAGTTACCCCTCGAAAAGTGACCGCTGCGGGCCGGTTTGTCTCACCCGTGTTGCGTGCTGGCACCTTCTGTGCTGGACATAAAAATCACACAAAAGTTATTTAAATAGTTTCTATACTTGTGCTACGGTACTGACCACTGAACTGGCACCGTTTGTGCTACTTACCTGTGTATCAACTGTGAAGTGCGTTTACCTAAGATTTAGGACTTAGGACCTAGGTCTTGGGTAGTGTTAATGCAGTTGGTACCAGGTCGTTGGAGCTTGACGAGCTGCATGGTCCTTGCGAGACGGATCAGTACTGTGGTATGGTATAGAGATTGTTTTTATATTGTGTGTGATTTTGTGAATTGTGAGACAAATTTAACCCCGTACCGGTCTTTGAATACGTAACGTAACTAGCGCAACGCAGACCAACGAGGAAGGATACTGAAG
This sequence comes from Phthorimaea operculella, assembly GCA_024500475.1. Lineage (NCBI taxonomy): Eukaryota > Metazoa > Arthropoda > Insecta > Lepidoptera > Gelechiidae > Phthorimaea > Phthorimaea operculella. The sequence continues at coordinate 1,883,821 of JANFCV010000065.1, forward strand.
ATAGCTGCTTCTAGGCTCATGCTACCTTGCTGGTGTTAACTTGGTGTGCCTAGAGGTGGATGGTGAGTTGGCATCGGCGTCGGCCGGCCTTGCCGAGGCAGGACTGATAATCCTCTTTGCTGACTTCAGAGACCTAAAGTGGAAGGAGTAATTCATGTCAATTGATGTTAAAGCTAAACTCATTTGAGGGTGTCTTATTTCGGCTTCGTACTACTACACTACGAAGTATTCAGTCTTTGTGAAAGTAAATACTCCACTTTAGTGTACTCTGGGGGCCAGTCACGAATAGGGAGCTGTATATTCCCCCAGCTCCTCAGCACCTAGAGGACTCAGTGCTTACCCTCGGAGGGCACCCCCTACCTATCCTACCAATCCTACCTCTACGCGGCTCACAACCAGTAGGAACCCGCGTAGAACCCTAGGGCCCACGATAGGCACACGTAAAAGCCACAGTTACACTCACGCATACAGACACGCATACGACACATTATGATGATGCGTTCTCCAGACATAGAGAAGCAACGTAGGCTGGCGCAATCGACGTCTCGCGTACATAGAGGCACGATAGACTCGGCAGAAGGTAAAACTGGCTCGACATGCACTAGCACGTGGAGTGCGCTGTCCGGAGCTAGTTCCTTGCCGCAGTCTAACGTTAGATCGTCACCACTTGTAATGGATGATAGGAATGCTTCAAGGGAGCATAATTTGTCAAATGTTGTTAGGCAGCAACCACAATCGGACCGAGAAACTAACTTCACCGTGATTAGGCACGGCAAAAATGACCTATTAGGAAATTCTATCCCGAATAGCGTGATATTTGAGACGCGATCCAACGCGAGTCGTAGGTCGACACAATCCGCCCGCCAGCGGCAACAGTTAGCCGAAGCCGAATCGGAGCTTCAGCGTATAACTGCAGCAAGCATAGCAGCAGAAGAAACGGTAGCTAGAACTTTGCTCGAGCTCGAACGTTTAAACTGCGCGGACGCGACCATCGAAAGCGTCACTGAAACCGGGCCACGTAGGCTATCGGTACCAGTCCCGGATCCAACTTCAGAAACGCCCTACCAAACCGCGGTCACTGATAGGGAGAGAGGAACACTACCGGGTAGAAACTCCACACGACTACGCGTACATAGTAGTCACCCCGAGCGATGCGATCGCAACTTGGACCCGAGGTCACAAACTGGGCGAGGCCCACCTGAAATATTAGATAATGTAGTTAATTTAAATAGAATAAATAGTAGAAATATAAATCCAATCACGAAAACTAACTCGCCCCCGCGTGATAATACCTACTACCAACCGCCACCGGGGCGAACGAACTCGCCGCCACCGCGCGACGATACCTACCGGCCGCCGCCGCCCGCGCCGCCGGCGCCGCCAGCGCCACGCGATTATACCTACCGGCCGCCAACATACGCGTACACGAACGCACCTACGCGCTATGAAAGTACATATCGGCAGCAGCCTAGTCTACCACCGTTCGAACGCGAGTCCGCACACCCGCGCGATAGTACCTACCGGTCTAACGCAGGCGCGCACGAACATACGAGTGTAGGCTTATCAGACACGGACCGATTAGAATACCTAGCGAAATCACTAGCAAAGGCAATATCAGTAACTTCCCAGCCACACGATAGGTATTCTAACTCAAACAACCTACTACACGTCTTACCGTACTTCAATGGTGACATCACCTACTGGGTAGGTTTCTCTACGATATACAGGGAAACGGAAAGTTTATTCACGGACATACAAAATATAGCTAGATTGCGTAGAGCCCTCCACGGGCAAGCTAGAGAAGCGGTACGCACGCTCATCAGTACCGCTAGAAACCCGGAGCAAATAATGTCTGTCCTAGACAAGCGATTCGGCCGACCCGAACACATAGTCTTGGCCGAAATTAGTAATCTAAGATCTATGCCTAAACTTGCCGAGGACGGACGCAACGCGTGCGAGTTCGCAAGCCGCGTAGCTAACACGGTTTCAGTAATAAGGTCCCTAGACCAAGATAGGTACCTAGACTCGCCCGACCTACTAAAATGCATCGAGGGCAAACTCACGCTTGAGATGCGGTTCGGGTGGGGTACGTGGTTACGGGACCACAAAACGCGCCCAGACTTACTAGAAATGTCTAAATACCTAAATGATGTCGCAGATAGGTATATTGCCGTTTCGCCTGCTATCAAAGCGACTGATGGGTACCAACACAGTAGTCTCAATAAGCGGGACAAAACACGACAATTAAAATCTACTCGCCGTCTGGAGCACGCCGCTAGACGGAACTATAGGCACGAACGCGAAAGTTCCCCGTCGGCGTCAGTTAGTAGCTCAGACGAGGAAGGTAGCCCGCCGCAACGCCCGTTAAACCTAGGTAGACCTAGGCATCCTAAGACGTCCAAATGTAGTGACGATAGTGAGGATGAGCAGGTAACCCCACTTTCCCTAGGCGCGCGCGCGCATTTTACGGCGAGACCTACCGAAAAAGCACTAAGCTCATTTAGTGACTCGGATAGCGAGTATGAACGGTTTAAAATATTCTACGCAAACACCGCAGCAGTAGGCGTTAACGAAACTTCAGACTGCCAAAATTCAAGTAAAGAGTTTGTACCTATACTACCGCAAAGTAATTCTGTCAACTTTACTGCGCCAATCGTGGCTCCGCCCCCAATTATTATTCCCGCGAAAACGATCCAAATATCGTCAGTTCAACGTGTAAATGTACTTCACGCTATAGAATCGAATTCGGTATCCGATTCAACCAGTTTAGTAAAATCTGATTACGTACATCCTACCTGCCAAGCGCAAGCGACTTCCAGTTCGAGCACAGTTTTAGCATTTCGTAGATCGAAAGCTGTATTTCCTATGTTAATGCACAGGTTAGCCCGCACAACTCGTAGATGCATACCTACTACTCGTGTCGCGACTACGCACAGCGTACCTATACCTACCGATCTTATCCAACCGCATAGGTTGTATCAAACGCCGAATCTACCTACGTTGAAGTCCGTTTCTTGGTCAATAGAACGTAAGTTAGTTAAGTCGAGTCAACCCCTACCTTCCCTCTTGTTACTAGCGAGGAGAAGATCGCACAGATTCACGCGCTCCGCGATCGACCACCACCTTCATCTGCATACCTACCAGACGCAAGAAGATTCTCGTCATGGCACAGATTACTTCGCACTACCGCACGAGTTTTACAGGCTATTCAGAAATTCAAAGCGCTTGCCAACCCATCTAACAAACAAGCAGCGCTCGTAACACGAGAGTTCGATACGACACCTAGAATGGTATCTGAGCAACGGCCCACCGTCACCCATAAGATGGCCTACACGCCGATCGAACCCACACTCGTTCAGAAAGCCGAACAACTACTCAATCGTCAGATCCAGCGAGGAAGCTTCATTACTGCAATAGATCAAATCGACTCATTCGAATCTATCGAACCGACTTCACGACCACTAGATCGATGTATGAAGCTAGATGAGCACGACATACATCAAACAGAGAGACGAGATGACACGATATTGAACGAGCTTCAAGTCTACGAACGACCCGTGATAGATGCCAATCACTACGACACACAGCTGATTCACCACACTCACTGTGAATCAAACCACGGCAATCACGAAGTGGACACGAACGAGCTACGACACAAATATTACATGTTAGCACTACGTCACACCGTACCCTTGAAGTACTAATGTGCAAATGGTGTCAAGTGCATATTAGTGCACCACATATGGCACCCCAAGGGAACATACCTACTAGGAGGCTAACATGTAATCAGCTCGCTACAACTTCAGGAGAAACAGAGACGTCAATACCTATCCATACTCCAACACCAGTGTACAACGAAGAAAAGGTACCTACCTACCTGGAGGGCTATACAGAAACTCGCCGCACACTCATGGGCGAGACGATTACGTGCATACCTACTTCATCTTCACGGTTGCCGTAAAAACCTATCACAATGGTTTCAGAACTTAGCCCCAGGTCACATCACACCAGACTCTTCAAAACCTAGATTACCATGGGATAGAGGTAAAGATGCGACGTTCCCACACCCGGACGGACGAGTACGAGTAAGCTGTAACGACGACAGTGCGAATGCGATACCTATGAACAGTAATCACCTCCCTCTCATGATAGTTCGCCGTACGAAGAATTGTGCTTGCGCACCGGGGGGAGAATGTCGGCGAACAGCGATACTCGTCAGGTTTCAGCTGTAAACGTAACTTGGTACTTACGCACCTACCTAATAAAACACCCCCGTACCCCCGGTCTAAATAGAATTAAGCCTAAAACGTATCCTACATCCCTTGCAATAAAATAGAATAACTAGCTATTATTTACTTATACCTACTTACATATTAAGCATTACAATGTAAAGCTCCGGCATGTTATCACACGATAAGCTTTCTCAGATACTAAATAACATCGCCCAGCTAATACATAGCATACCTATGTAATAAACAATGTAAGAAAATATTTTATTGTCACGCCTCCTATGTTGATAAGTCAGATGGCTTTCTTTACAGTCATGCTTTTGAGATACTACCTACTAGCGCCATCTTCAGCCGCTCTCGGAATTAACATATCAAAAACACACCTATGTAACAAACCATGTATATAATAAGAAAGGAGGTGTGGTCAAGATGGCTTATCCTTACGGTAACGCTTTTGATATACTATCTAGTGCTGCTATCAGCGGTCGTTTTACGAACTAACATCTCAAAAAACCAGATTTTTGACTAATTTTATTAAATTAGATAAATAAGTAAATAACCAAGTTACGGGCATGCGTAACTCTTAGATATTAATCATTTTCATTATCTTTTAGAATTAAGTTGATTTATTATTGTATAATCATTTTTGAATTTATTTCATTTTGCTACTTTTTGTTTTGCCTTTTTCAGTTGATAATCGTTAGTTTACAGTAAAATCAGTAGTTTCTAATCATTTTATACGTTTTTCTGATCCTTAAGACAACCCATTACTTAGCCTAGGAAGCCTAGAACCTAGAAGTTTTTAGGAGTTGTAAATATTTTCACTTTTATATTTTTACGTATTATTTTAGATTCTTATCTTAGTTCTTAGTTACTAGTGCATAAAGACATATCACTAATAAATTGGACGATAGATTAAGTTTTTGCCAAACTTTGAACTTTAAACTTTAATTAGAGCAATATCGCCCATATCTGGGGAACGTATCATCATATACGACCATAATACACCTATTCTACACATTTAGTACATAAGTTATATGACCTAGAACCTCTAGGTTCCGAAATAGACACTAAAACCTAGTTATAATTTGATGTGATATGCAAAATGTGTCCATTTATCGTCCAATAACACGAAACCTGTATTACTTAGATGTTTAAGATTTTTTACCTTGATACCTAATGTTATTATGTACCTACTTATGTAAAAGTTTTTGTTGAAGATTATTTTGATATACGGTAAAACGTTGAACAATGGCAAGTTCGTAGAAAATTGGTTGCAATTTAATTTCGAAATTGGGGGCGGGGCGCGGCTCTCTTTAAAGTAAGGCTCGTTAGTATATAAGGAAATTGGAATTTTCAAACGACAAGTTTAGTTTAGTTCGGTTAAGTTTTACAAGTTTACACGGTTCTAAGAAGAAAATTCCAGTTTCCAGCTAGACGTGGGAGTTCAAGAGGAAAGCGGCTAATCCAGTATCTTGCCATTGTCTGCGTTGCGCCAACCAAACTGAAAAAAGAAGAAGTTTTATTTTACAACTAAATAGAATCCTCTAAATTCGCGTAAAAGTTACCCCTCGAAAAGTGACCGCTGCGGGCCGGTTTGTCTCACCCGTGTTGCGTGCTGGCACCTTCTGTGCTGGACATAAAAATCACACAAAAGTTATTTAAATAGTTTCTATACTTGTGCTACGGTACTGACCACTGAACTGGCACCGTTTGTGCTACTTACCTGTGAATCAACTGTGAAGTGCGTTTACCTAAGATTTAGGACTTAGGACCTAGGTCTTGGGTAGTGTTAATGCAGTTGGTACCAGGTCGTTGGAGCTTGACGAGCTGCAAAAAGTGTGTCGCTTAGCATCCAATTTCTTTTTCAAAGAAATGTTTCTAAGAATAGTTGTTCAGTTTTGTGAGTGGAACCTACCCATAAAATCCGTGCCCGGCGTGAATAAGTTGATATGTCTAAAATGATGATTTTACAGGAGAGCGATTTTAAGGTTTTGAACTTATTTCCTAAATCCAGTTTTTTGTTCAATACAAAAATTTTACTTGATCTAGCTATAATTTTGAGAGATAAATCAAATGTTAATGAGCAATTATTGAATAAAAGTTTACTTTACGAGATAATAGACTTATCAATGGTGTTTTTTGACTGTTATAGTTGTATAATTAGACTTATCCATATGTTCACAATTTTCACAAACAACATATTCACTTATTAACCTTGTTGTTAATATGAAATTTTACTTGAAATAAGCGAATTTCATCAATCTTATACCGTGTGATGCCGGCTTAGAATAGCATCACCCCAATTCTACCCGTGGGTGTCGTAAAAAGCGACTAAGGGATAATCATCCAGCGAATGGGCAGCAGCGTTTCCTGTCAATGCAACATCTTGCACTGCGCTCGCCAATCCGCCTGCCAAGCGTGCTGAGTATGGCAATACCCTCTGATAGGGGGAAAACCATGTCCAGCAGTGGACTGTTGTGGCTGTTGGCATGTCCGTTACTTTAGTCTTTTGGCGGATAATTGTTCAAAGCCTTATCCATTGGCGAGATTTCTAGTCTTTAGACCTTTCCATAGCTCTCTGAGTGAAATGTAGCAGGTGGCCTATTTTTACTATCTGGTTCTACATTTCGGAGTCATGATAGGTAAGATGCACTGATCGAACACCTTAGACTTGAGACGTTGTGGCATAAGTAACTCCTGAAATGCTGCCCAGGCCTGATGCGCTCTTTTAGTGATATCAGGACAACTTCAAGGTCTACAAATTCGACGGAGACCGGCTCAGGGATGCTGTATTGATTGAAGATGACCTTGCTATTGTCCAAGTTCATCTCGAGTCTCACACGCTCCTCGACCTCGAGATCGTATTTAGACTTGACAAAATGTTTTACAGGCCCCGCAGTAATTCGACACTTATGTGGCCGGTAAAGTGGATATGCGTGAGATTTACACCATTGACGCCAATGCCAAATCCCACAGTAAGGTCTTGTATACATCCTACAGCGCCGTGGTAAAAAGTTTCGGGGATATAACGTCACCCAATTTTACACCTCGGAGTAGTTGTATGGGTCTTACTTTGTGGTTTTGTACTTGAACGGAGATCATCTCCATGTGATTTAGGTCATCGTCGCGGATTTATACAACCAGCGGTTGGCTATTATACTCTTCTGACTTCTGTATGACCTACAGTTCAGTATGGATGTGGTTCACAGTCAAGTGCTGAAGTTGTTACGAAACACAACCTGTTTCAGTGGCTGAAAGATGTCAAATCTTGACGCCAGACGGTTACGACCGTAAAAAGCTCATAGACGTGGCCCAGTAGTATAATCGGCTCAATGTGTTTGTGAATCATGTTGTCTCCTTTCTTAAAGTACAAAGCTAAAATATCACTGCTCCTTTGCCGCCTTCAGGGTTGTCCCATTGGCTATTATGGAGTTGAATAGCCTTTTCACCTCCTAAATTACAGGTTTTTCACTAGCTTTAAACAGCATAGAAAGGGCACTCCGTCTTCCTCGGGAGCCTTCCTATTATTAATCTGCCTCAGAGCCACCCGATTTTAGCTATATCTACGTCCGGGATATTTTCCGTATAGTGGCAGGAAAGAGGGCTTTGTAGTCTGTCGCATCAGAGGGATACAGATTTTTATTAAAGTCCTCGATTCTACATGATTTCTTCCCAGTGTCTTGGTAAAGACTTTTGTCCGGAGAGCGAATCGGTTTAGTATTGGAATTTACTATGTCCGGCTTGGAGCAGGTTGGGACGGAGAATGGGCCTCACCATGAGACTTCTTTCCTACTTGAAGTTGATTACAGGGCCCCGAGTCTGCTATTTTTTGCCATTGTAATGCCAGCGACACTCAAGTGTCATTCCATAAAAACTGTTAGCAGAATACGAAACGACCTTGAGAACACATTTCTCGATCAATTTGTAGTACAAGGAACGCTACTCTGGACACAAAATATCGTTTTCAACGTGAAGACGTCACGGAGAGCTTTGTTGACAAGGAACTCCGTGAACCACTCTAGGACTGTCTACCCTCTTCCATCACTGAAGTAGAAAAGGTTACCTACTTGATTCTAGGGTTATCGTGTCACGCAATAATCCTACAATCTTAGACATTATTTTGGCGAAATGTTAGAAATTATTTTGTGTTAAAGCAGGTGAAGAGGATTATGGTTAAAGTATTTTAACTTCAGACACAGATTTTGTGATGATAAAGTAAGGTTCAATGAAGTCTAAGGTAACTTTGAACTACTGTTCAGCTTGTCTCGGTCATAACTATTTTTGGAACATAAAAGAGTAATATTATTTGTAAACCCTTTAAAAATTTCAGAAATTATGGCCTTACCACAAAAAAGTTAGATACGCGTTGAACGCTTGTCTAGCGTATTTTTTGTATGAAGTTTAATTTTAAACACGCGCTCAACGCGTGTCTAGCATTTTTGTGGGAAGGCCCTATATAAGTTTGAGAAACTATATGAGTCGCAACTTGCAAGATTATTTACATAAATTGATAAATCGCATAAAGTCTGAAGAGAGAATTTAAACAAATGGACATATCTAATGTAAGACTGAAGAGACATTTAGATAAATTGACTTTTCAAATGTTAGACCGAAGATACAATTTAAGCAAATAATTGACTTATCAAATTTAGGAATGAAGAGACTATGTAAACAAATTGACTTATCAAATGTAAAACTGAAGATACTATTTAAACAAATTGACATATCAAGTTACACACTTTAAGAGTGAAACATTTCTAAACGAGTAAATTGAAATATCAAACTTTAAAAATGTATGTAATGTTTGTGAATAAGTTGACAAATCGACATGTTCTTATTTTTATACAAAACACGTAAAATTATACCTTGATAAATAGTTTTGTCAACAAAATAACGCAAAAAACAGAGTTATTTACTTATTACCAAATACGATATCTCGGCCTATAATGAACATATCGAGATGATTTTTTGTGACATACAAATTCATAGCAAAAGAAAGCGTTTGGGCTAATAAAAAGAAAATCATACATCTCGACTTATCAACTTATTCACGCCGGGCACGGAAATATTTCTAGGTAGGTATATAATTAAATGTAACCTTATATAAAGCACAAAAATATGCGTTAACCTGTCTGCGTCATAGATGCACACATTTGTATCTCCACTCATGGATACCGGATCCAATTCTCCTTCTTTTCGAGTAGGGCACCGAGTCATCCAACGACCCGATGAACCCTGGTGTCCCAGTTATTCAACCGTCTATTACAAGTATGTAGCAAGCTTCTGACATAGTTGTGTAACGACATAGATAAGTATTTATAAACTGCAAAGCAAGTATTTACTAAGTAGCATATTTTTCATAAAAGCATTTTAAGTAAATTGTTTGCATTTCAAGCTGCATTTGTTTGAAGACTACAAAAGCAAAGTAAGTTGATGAGAATTTCAAAACGCTTTCCTTATTAAAATGTTTATTAAACCAGTTCGAAGCTTGACAGTTTGATTCCTTGATGGGTACAAAATTAAAATGAAAGTACCTAGGTAATAGACCTTGTACCTACCCATAATGTTAGTATTTAATAGTCCCGTAAAGGCAGCATGCGCACCGAAGGAACACTTATCTCGCGCGCGGATAAGTTGTTAATCAAAACAAGTGAAGAATGACAAACAGAGAAAATGTGTGTATATAGTGTGGTCCCATGCTAAGAAGACCTACTCTTCAGAAATCAATCGAGTAAGCGCAGAAAGGTGCCATCTTGGCTAGGTAGGTATATAAGGCCCAAAAAAAGAGGCCCAAGAGATTAGCTAACTACCTACCTACCTATATAGTGTTGAGAATAGCATCATATCTTTTACATGGGTGTCGCAAGAAGCGGCTAAGGAATTTTAGAGTTGATGTGTATTGCAATTTTAGGCGACAGGCTGTGAATGATTCTCAAACTTTTGACAGACGTGGTAAATAGATACCTAAACTAAAATGGCCATTTTTTACAACTATTAATACTCTGCCTACCCCGCAAGGGATAGTTTTTTACAAAAGTTTATTAAGTAAGTTGTAAGTTTTGTAAGTTGTTTACAAACTAACAACGAGCTCGGTACACCAACTAAGTAGTATTATTTATAACTTAAAGAAATCGTAGGAAAACTGGTCGAGACCACTGCATAAATAAGTACCTATTATAATAGGTACATACCTATCGATTGTAGGTATATTACCTATCTACATAATCTGTGACTGTGACTCAGTATAAAAATATTGTTCAATTAATACAGGATACCACTACAAGATACACGTATCAGGCAATCATTCAGAAATGTAGATAATTTATGCATATATCAGGTAGGTAAATAATAAATAAATACGCTTACTATATGCTTAGGTCTGTACCTACCTACTTACCTAACAACTATGCGATGACACTGCATTGATAAAGACCTCGATTTGCAGTACCTTAGTTAATCTCATCAGTACCCGCGATTACAAAGGTTTTTCAACAGATGTCGCTATTAGTTTACAAAACACTGTCAAGAAAGGGGCGACGAAACGATTTCTGGAAAATTATACCTAACCTATCTAGATCGACTTTTCGCTTCCGAAAATTCCTAGATACTAACGAAATTTCGAGTAGTCGTTGGAGCCGTTTCCGAAATGCCGATTATACAATTGCTTTATTGACTAAGCAAAAGAAAAGAGATAGGTACAAATGCGGCTTTCATATGTTCTCTTACATATTTAAACGAAAAAAGTGCGAAAGTAAATACATAATCCTGAATTCCTTTTTTATCCCGTTCCTTACCTTTGCTTATTTATTATGAAAAGGGAAATAAACTGAGAAATTGTTCCATCAAAATCAGGAGCAGTGAACGTCTACTTTGAACAGTTAGCAAAATTATTATTAAGTCGGTAATAATAAGTAGGCAAAGTACGTAAGTTACGTGTGGTGGCGGCTAAGAATACTACCCTTATCCACTCAGGGTGTTTCGTAAAAGGCGACATACTTTTTGACCTCGGCTGAATATCTGTCGACTACGGTCAATCGCATGTTGGCGGTGAAACCACTTACAATAGCCATTCCCAAAGAGGGTTGTCTCAGGCAGGCGGCCGGTCATAAAACATTGCGAAATTTTCGTTTTTTTAGTATTTGTGTAAATACCAGTAGGTATAAAATTGATGTCTTTAATGAGTAGGTAGATGCGCTTTCTACCATTAGGTTACCATTTACTGTATCTACTAGTTTTCCGTAAATATAGGTTGTGTGTCATTTGTGACCATTAGGTAGGTACCTATATCAATAAATAAAATTACTGACGATATTAGATATTTTTTTAAATTTCCCGACAGGCTACTACTTAATATCTTTAGTGGACTATCATCCACCATTAATACATAAATAGGTATTTTAGGGAGTTTATGTGAAGTGATGATACTTGCTAAGGACAATTTCGAATAGCTTACCGTTCCATAAATTGTTATCAAAGAAATTGAAAGTCAGTAGAAAGGACCCAAGGGTATTATTGTTCCGGAATTTATACCAAGGCATTTTATATGAAGGCGCCCTATACCTTTGACCTTATACTGTAGGTACCATCTTTTTCTGTGAATCGACCTATGCCTTGGGGAAAGTTCTTTAGTTTATTGATATGGAGATCTTTTAATCAATACGAGACCTTTTTTTTTACTAAGCAACTATTTTTATAAGAAACATTTCGAGATAAAAAAAGTGCGCGAACACCGAGTCGACTAATGACCCGATAAACCCTGTTTTTATAAACCGTCTACAATACAAGTAAGTAAGTAAAAACTCTTTATTACATAAAATCAAAATGAGTTACCTACTTACGTAATGCCTAGTATATTAGGTGTCTGATGTGGTTGTGCAGCTAACGATCGCCGTGTAAGGAATCATAGATATCAACAGGAACCGACGAAGGATGCATACAGGGTGTTAGGGACGGTGTAACGAAAACTTTGCAGGCGTGCTCAGACCATCAAACTGAACAACTTTTACTATGGAGCCAATGGTGGGAAACGAAAAAAAATTTCCGACCTCCCATACAAAGTCAGTCAGCTGATCGTGAATTTTGTATGGGAGGCCGGAAAATTTTTTTCGTTTCCCACCAATGGCTCCATAGTAAAAGTTGTTCAGTTTGATGGTCTGAGCACGCCTGCAAAGTTTTCGTTACACCGTCCCTAACACCCCGTATAGGTACTCCGCAGCACGGAACCATCTTTCTTATGGACCAAGGGGTTCATCAGCTACCACCGTCCTAAGTGCACGATATACATTCGGGGTGTAAGGGACGACGTGTAACGAAAACTTTGCAGGCGCGCACCATAAAAATGAACAACTTTTCCCATGAAACATATCGTCGGGGAAGTGCTGACAACTCCTAACTTACAATTTTTCCGAAAACGACTTAAGAATGCAATTTGATAGAGAATTTGATTGCATGGTGGTAATGAAAAAATTTTTTTTTTACTTTCCATACAAAGTCAGTCAGCTGATCGTAAATTTTGTATGGGAAGTCGGAATTTCTTTTTTCGTTTACCACCATAATGTTTCATGGGAAAAGTTGATCAGTTTCATTGTCTGAGCACGCCTGCAAAGTTTTCGTTACACCGTCCTTCACACCCTGTATAGTCTCCCAAGCACGAAACCATCTTTGTCATGGACAACACGCGGTTTGCATAGGCCAAGCTAAGTGCCAATCTTCCAACTTGTTGACTATATTGATGGACGTAGGTGACCGTGCATGTTAAAATGCAATCACCATGCATCAAATTTATAGAAGTAGGTATGTAGGTATAGGTATAGTTACCTAAGTAGGTAAACGATAAAATAATTGATCCTCAATACCTTTGCCAATGAAAAGGTGTGCTTAAAAAGTGCTGATTCGTAAAAAAACGGTCAAGTGCGAGTCGGACTCGCACACGAAGGGTGCCGTACCATTTAGGTAGTATAAAAATCGCGTAAAAATCACGTTTGTGAATGGGAGCCCCCTTAATTTTTTGTTATTCTACTTTTTAGTATTTGTTGTCATCGTGGCAATAGTAATACATGTTCTGTGAAAATTTCAACTGTCTTACTATTACCGTATCTCAGATACAACTTTCGAACGATCATAGCTAAAAAGTATTTGTTTTGTAAGTATGGGAAACCCCTAAATTTTTTTTTGTATTTGTTGTTATAGCGGCAACAGAAATACGAAAACTGTGAAAATTTCAACTATCTAGCTATTAGGAAAGGTTAATGAGATACAGCCTGGTGACAGACGGTCAGACAGCGAAGTCTCAGTAACAGGGTTCCGTTTTCACTCTTTGAGTACGGCACCCTAAAAACGTATACCTAGTAACTAGTTAATAATGAAATGTTTTGCTTATTTCGTATTAATTGGCATCACGTTCTTACGAGTATTTGATGAGCTGTAAAAAAACTACTGTGTACGAGTAGGTACTTACAGTTTTTATGCAGTAGTGTGGGTTTACCTTTACATCTATATTACGCTTAGATTGGAGTAAGCAAAAAGAATTTGTAAGTGTGTCTAATTGGTATTCCTGGTCAGAATACAAGGTTACAAGTTTTTTTGTTTTTGGTAGGTACTATTATTGAAAGGTGCCTATAGTCTGGCGTGTCGGATAGAATAGCATCATCCCATATTTACCAAAAAATTATCGGAATTAAAATCCAGGAAATCGACCGCAGCGTAGGTATTCTATTCCAAGTCAATGCACCATAACTAAGTATACAAGTTAAGTATTCTACCTATTGGATAAAGAAGATATAAAAAAGTTAGACTTACAAAAAATTCAACTGAATAAGAAATCGGTCTTGCTAGTTGTAGCTATCTCTACAAAGAAAAAATTGGGTAGGTAATAAATAGTAAATGTGCATTGAGTAAGTGGTTCAGATAGGTAGTTCACAACATCTTTACTGCAAGCGTCAGCCAAGTAGTACCGTCCGTCATTCGAATAGGCCATATTTGACAGCTGTCAAAATCATGTTAACCCGTTGAGTGTTTCTTGTGCACACGGGTGCTCAAGAAATTTGAGAGCCCTGCGTGCACCCGTGTGATGTGCGCGACACGCGGGGCTCTCAAATTTCTTGAGCGCCAGTGTGTACAAGAAACACTCAAGGGGTTAATCATACGGTCCATTTTTCTTTGTTGATATGTTTCCTAGTATGGGTTTGACTGCTGTTAAATATGGCCTACTCGAATGACGGACTATAGCGAGGCAAGTACAGCAAAGACAACTCAAAGTAGAGATCAGTGTCCAGCAGTGGACATTTGTAGCTATTAATGATATGATAGTTGTTTTTCACCGCAAATGGACATGTACCTAACGCCAATCGAGTTTCTACGGCAATCACTGCCGCATTTCTGTCACTTCCATCCACAAGAATACCTAAGTAAGTCTAATGGGGATTTCTTGGACTGACAGCTATATGAGTCCGAACTAGATGGCGCTGTTAAAATAAAGGGATCAGCTGGCAAATGTCAAATTCACTACTATGACATCACAGATTATACAAAACATGATGTTGCCGCTTTCTTAGTCCTTTTAAAGTATAGATTTGGCGTATGTCCTCGATATTAGGTACGGGAAATAAGCGGTTTTGTAAATAATGGTTTGTTTTTCTTAAATTATATAATTTCTACAAAATACGAAAATAAAACAAATTATTTATTAAAAAAATATTACCCCTAATTAAGGGAAATTGCTTCTGAGCATTTCCATGATTCGCCATCACCGCCATCTACTAGAAGCTAAACGAACAAATTAAAATTTTCCTATTTTTTATATAAAACAATCGAATCAACAGATTGGTAGGTACCTATTTACTACCTAGGTACCTATTACCTACCTACTTACTACGAAAATACTTATTTAACGTCTGGAAGTACAAACACTTTAATTTAAATATTGATTTCAATGTCGGTCAAGAGTGAATGAATGAATAATAATTACTTTAATTAGACACAATTTTATGTGGACATTTAAATTTTCTATTTGTGAATCGCAACAATGCTCAACAAGGCGGTTTGCACACACACAATACGAGTTTCCGGTGTTTTTCTGATTCGGTTTGTTGAGTAAAGTAATTTACAATCCACAGAGCAAAAGCATATCATGGCACACCTCACCGCGTAAAATTGCGGATGTCACATTTCATCTTGTGTATTATGTCTGTCACGAAACGCAATTTCGTCCTAGGCGTATGATACATACATAATGTACGTACAATTTGCGGATTAGGTTCTAATTTACGCAATAGTACTCAAAATTAGCTCTACAGGTTGGCTGGAAGAATCTCTTCATGGACATAATCTCACCTTTGTAAAATAATTTTCCGTGTAAAATGCATAGTAGACTTTATTGAATCCCTTTTTACACACACACCATGCGTATAGTAGAGTTAGACTATCCGCGATACATTATTCTTGTCTTAAATGACTGGAACAAATAAGACTAAAATCCTAAAAGGAACTATGTAGTATCATACTCCCTGAAATACGAAGTTGTAGGATGTAAAAAATAAGTACATAAAACAAGTAAAAAAGATTTTTGATTCAAATATAAAAAAATAAGTATTATATTTATAAAATATCTCGGATAGCTCTCGTATATTTATAGATTCTCCCATTTTGCATCCGAGAGCTACCTACTATGAAATCATTTCAGACAGACAGGCAAACCTATACCTAAGACTTAGTTGTAGGATGTCAAATAAGTACATAAAACATAAACGTGTATCTGATTAATAATAACAAGTACGAAAAAGAAGTTTGATTCAAAGATAAAAGATACCTATTATAACATATCTTGGATAGCTCCTATAAATTCATAGAGTCTCCATTTTCCCATTTTGAATCCGAGTGCTACGATGAAATCATTCAATCATTAAGAGAATCTTTTGTATTTATTACCTAGATTTTTTGAGACTACTTATTCCATTTTGATCCTCAGTTGTTATAAAAATAAGCCCATTTTGTCTTTCAGTACAAAGTAGTACCTATTTATTACCTAGGCATTTTGAGATTAATCCGCAATGCACCGATTACAGTATAGATACGATCATCAGCATCCGCCTGCCAATATAGGTATCCCAAATCAAGTGGGACACTATAAATATCTACAATTAAATATTTTTCTTCTCATATTTAAGATCTCAGTGCTGTTTTCGGTGAAATAAACCGCCAGTTGTCTCTGTTTTCCGCCCTTTCCTTGACCTGCCTTTACGACATTACCATTAGATAATTTCTCCTTCACTTGAGCTAAATAACTCCTTCTTGGCATTCCTATCCCTTTATTACCTTCGATCTTGCCTTTGATTATTATTTTAAATTAAACTTCGATACTAAAATTTCAACTAGGTAGATAAATAGGAATAGGTAGGTATTCAGTAAATTGGAATGATGACTTCGGCGGAAAGTCTTTGATGGATTTCAAATTGAAATTATACGATACTACGCCTGAACGGAGCTAAACGACTTCAGCAGTAGAAATCTAATAGGTTTTAATTAGGCACGAAAATTAATTAATTATAAATACACAACCATCAAAAACAAACATCTTTTTTATAAAAAAATAATTAACTCCTTGGCATTTATATCACATCCTACACAAAATAAGTGTGTATTTTTTTAAACCATTCAAACTGAAAAAGAACAATACCTACAGGGTGTCCCTCTCTTTATGATCCAACAAATAACTTAATAATTTAAAAACACGCCTGCTTTAGTGGAAAAACAATTTTCCTATGCAAAACATAGCCTATGACAATCGGGATAATGTAAGGATTGTTCTCACACAATTCCCAATCGAATCTATTCAGTGGTAAAAGAGTTACAGTGGTTTAAAGAAACGCACACACATACATACATACACGAACCCTAAAAACATTACACTCCTTTTTGTGGCCAGTCGTGTAAAAAATAATAGATTATGGTCATTGTAAGCTACTAATTAAGCAAAAATAAGAAATTATATTTGCAGAAAAAAGCTAGACACTCCTCTACAAACAAAATGCTCTAACATTCAGGATAAGTAGTCAAAATTTTTTCCAAATACCTATTAATCAAACAATTTGTTTTGCTAAATTGTTAGCTTAGGATGTCTAGAATCTAGATTATTTTCTTTGAAGGAGTAAGGAATTCGCCTTGTACCTATATTTATTTTGTTTAAGAGGTGTGACATTATGAAGCAAAAAAGTTTAATTGATCTGTTATTTCCTTGGTAAAAACCTGTGAGAGGACAATATATGACATATAGACACCTTTTTAAAATTTTGCAGTTTTTACAACAAATTAAAAAAATCCCGGTCTAAACCATAATTTAATTGCTGTTAGGGCATATCTACGGTATGTTTTCAAAGTTTTCGACTTTCATGATAAAACATAAGATAATTATGCTTGATAATTAAAAATTTTAATTGTCAAGTGTCATTAGTTCACTGTTGTTGTTGTAGTGGGTTAGTTTTTCAAATTTATTTCAATGCATAATCAATAAGATGCAAATTAAAGTGTAACCTACCTAGGACAGTGAAAAATACCATCAAAAGTATTACGACTACAATCTTGATAATTTATTCAAAAATAGTACTTTTATACAGCTTATTATCAATTCTATACAATGAACACGTTTCTTAACACTACTTTACTTTGTAAAACGTTTCAATAACTTTAGCAAACTTACCCACTTAAAATGTTTTTGAAAATCCTTGCATAAGTTTCAAATCCAAATTAACTTCGTCACTACACAACGTAAACTTTTTTGTACTTTTCGAACCGAACAGCAGTCAAACTAATTTATTTTTTATTTATTTAAGTTAGTATCACTCGTAGATCCAAGTGCGCGTAGGTATTGGTGCTGTTGTTCGCACGTAGGAATCTCGCGTTCCCAGAGCGGCGCCTCGAAAACGACTGACGGTGGCTGGCGCGCCGGCGACCGCACGCTGTAGATTCGCATCTACAGACAACGGAGCAAAACAGGACACTCCATAGCTGTGAAAACACTGAAAAAGCTACACGAAATGGTACATTTCCTTACTCTCACAGATTAATATCAGCGTCCCAGAAACAGTGTGGAAAATTTTTGCTACGAGAATGTCACTTTTGGAAACCTATTAGATAGCAAGAACGGAAAATCTTTGCTCAAAACACTCTCACGAGATTTTAATTTCCTTACTCTCATAGAATCGTAACCGCGGTCATTCGAAGAAAAGCTGCGAAAAATGCGGCGGAATTTAGCTTTTAGAAACATTCATGTAGGCATTTGACAGCTAGAACAGAAAATATTTGATGGCTGTCTTCGATCAACACTATCCGGCGACTTTTTGATTTCCTTAATCCCAAGGATTAAAAGTTGATTTTGCAACTTTAATATCACTTTTTAAAACATGTTTTACAGCAAGAACGGAAAGTCATTGTGATCAAAACACACTCGCGAGTTTTTAATTTTCTTACTCTTAGGTAATATCTGCGGTCATTCGAGAAAACTTAGGAGGAAAAGCTGTGGTTTTTGCGTTATTGTCAGTTTTGGAAATATGTTTGAGTGCTAGAACGGAAAATCTTTTGTGATAGTCTATAATCAAAAACTCTCGCAACTTTTTAATTCCGTTACTCTTACAGATTAATATCCGCGGTCATTCCACGAAAAGCTGTGGTAATGTCAGTTTTGCAAATTGTTTGAAAGCGGAAAATCTTTTGGGGATTCTAAAATCAAAACACTCTCACGACTTTTTAGAAGATTTTTTCTATATTCCTCGGGAAAATGACATGACTATCGATAACAATGAGTGTAGTGAGCTTTAAATTTAAATATCCCTTTAATTTTAGTTTGATTATAATAAATGGAATGTAGGTAAATGGAGTCGCTCAAACCGTGAAAATGTTTGCAAATTTAGGAACGCATTAAATCTAAACAGTAAAATCCCATTTACAAGTTTATAATTAATATTCACGAAATGTTTTTGTATTAATTACTAAACTAACATAATATTACCTACCTACATTATATTACGCCTATATTCCTAGCCGGGTAGGCAGAGCGTAAACGGCTATAGAACGGCCTTTTACGCCACGTCACGTCTGACAAAAGTTTGAGAGTCAGAAGACTGTGTAGGTAGGTATCACCTTAGGTAGGTATCACCTTAGCCTAAAATTGCAATACACGTCAACTCTTAAATCCCATAGTCGCTTCTTACGACACCTACGGGAAAGATAAGGGGTGATTATATTCTAAACCGGCACCACTCGGCAACATAATATCGAAGGTGTTCTATAAAATAAACAAGGAAGTCTGGGTAAGTAAGTACGTAAGCATCAATAGTACCTACACCTGTTGCGCTTTTGCTTCTACGTTTCGTACGATGAGTAGAGCTTTGTACGATGCTTCCAAAAAAAAGTTTTTTTCAGCCTAGACTCTCCCACTGTTGGGCAAAGGCCTCTAGAAAAAGTAATAACAATATGTAATTAATAAGACTTATTTTATTATTATTGAACCAAAGAAGTACGTGTATGGTACAGTTATAATAAGATACCTCTATGTTAAATCCATGACTTAGTATACCTTACTAAGCCCATATCTTGGATAGGATGTTTTCTGTAATTTAGGTAGAAATAGGATCTTAGCATAGACAATTATTCAAATAGTGTTTTGCTTGTGAATATAAATGGCCTATTTTCTTGTGCATGCTATTATCTGTGGTTTAATATGATGAAGTGGAGATAATATCATATAATGTCATAGGTAGAATATATTTTGCTATGAATCTAAGCTATGAATAAATAGAATTGACAGTTGACTGTACAGCTGTTGCTAATAAAATAATATTCACTTTCTCGCATTAATCTTCGGATTGCGAAGATTGATTTTCGAAGTGGAGCCAGCCACCTAGATTTTTGCTGCAGGTGGGGGTTTTCAATTCAAAGTCCGGTTTTTATATTCTGCGTAGAGGGTTTTGGTTCATTTATGTTATTTTCGCTAAATATTATGTCAAAACATCAATTCTGAATAAATATTTCGGTCAATACCGTAATAAAATTTAATAATTTTTTTCTAAGTAAATGAAAAACGAGAAAAAGTGATAGAGAGATGGTAACATAATCATGCTCAGATAATCTAGGAACTTAAATTTTTTAACAGAGCTTGTAACATTAGTCGGGAATCACATATAAAGTCCGTTGACGCAAACTCTTCAACCTGTTATCCTAACGTATGCGTTACGCAGCGCTAAAATAGATTAATAAGTACTATCTCTTTCAAAGTAAAGATTGTCTGGAAGAGATCGCTGCAAGCGATAAAGCCGCCTTTGCTAACTTCTAGCTCTAAGTTTTCTGTATTTTTGTTTTGAATTGTATGTAAGCAATAAAGTGTTAATTTATCTATCTACTAGGTAACTTAGTTTTGAATCTTTGAAGTTAGTAACACCTATATCTGTAATACAGGTACTACATGATAATAATATGCAAAAAATAAAATCTGAATATGAATGAAAAGCATTTTTACGACACATTAAGAGTCGAATGGCGAACCGAACCGCCCACACAGATGACGTGTTATAGGAAGCCGCGAAATCCCCAGGAGGGTTATGTCACATACAGTCCGAGCGACGACTGGTCTCATCCATATCTCACAAAAGAATAGAATAATTTAGCTATGTACGGGTAGAGGAGCTCGAGTACTTCGGATTGGTCGTGGTCTGCCGCGGCGCAGCTTGCACGTTGGCGGAGTAGCTAGAGTTTGCCCTCTGAAAAAGTTAAAATATCTCATCGAAGAATAGAATGAGACATGGCTGTAGCAATAGGAGCAGTTTAGTAAAGCATATAAATCTTGGTCTGCCGGCTGCTATCTTGGCACGTTTTGCGGAGTAGCTAAAAGTATGCCCTCTTAAAAAAGTAAAAAATATCTCATCGAAGAATAGAATGAAAATATATCGTACCGATAGCTTGCTTGAGTCTGCCTGCATATATACTGGTCTGCCTGGCCACAGCCTGGCAGTTTTGTCCGACCACTTTTACTTTTTTAGTGAAAATTTTATCTCTTCGAATAAAAGAATATAAATATGTCGTACCGATAGCTTGCTTAAGTCTGCCTAGAAAAATACTGGTCTGCCTGACCACAGCCTGGCAGTTTTCCAGATACGACCACTTTTACTTTTTTTTGAGAAATTTTTATTTCTTCGAAT
The DNA here is from genome assembly GCA_024500475.1 of Phthorimaea operculella. NCBI lineage: Eukaryota > Metazoa > Arthropoda > Insecta > Lepidoptera > Gelechiidae > Phthorimaea > Phthorimaea operculella. Next base: position 1,905,239 of record JANFCV010000065.1, read on the forward strand.
AACAGAATGAAACTAAGTTGTAATAATAGTTTATTTAAAGCTGAACACATATCCCTTGGTCTGCATGAGCTCAGTCCGGTAGTTTCTCCGATGCGATCACTTTTCACTCTCAGTAAATTTCAATTTTAAAGGACTTGATAGATTACAGCTCTTTAAATCTCACTTCTATACACCGACAAATTTTCATTTTATTGACGGGGCCCACTCCCTAATAAACAAAGTCAGGGTCCTTTAAAATTGAAATTTACTGAGAGTGAAAAGTGATCGCATCGGAGAAACTACCGGACTGAGCTCAGGCAGACCAAGGGATATGTGTTCAGCTTTAAATAAACTATTAATACAACTTAGTTTCATTCTGTTATTCGAAGAAATAAAAATTTCTCAAAAAAGTAAAGTGGTCGTATCTGAAAACTGCCAGGCTGTGGTCAGGCAGACCAGTATTTTCTAGGCAGACTTAAGCAAGCTATCGGTACGACATATTTTTATTCTTTTATTCGAAGAGATAAAATTTTACTAAAAAGTAAAAGTGGTCGGACTGGGAAAACTGCCAGGCTGTGGCCAGGCAGACCAGTATATATGTAGGCAGACTCAAGCAAGCTATCGGTACGATATATTTTCATTCTATTCTTCGATGAGATATTTTTTACTTTTTTAAGAGGGCATACTTTTAGCTACTCCGCCAAACGTGCCAAGATAGCAGCCGGCAGACCAAGATTTATAAGCTTTACTAAACTGCTCCTATCGCTACAGCCATGTCTCATTCTATTCTTCGATGAGATATTTTAACTTTTTCAGAGGGCAAACTTTTAGCTACTCCGCCAAACGTGCCAAGCTGCGTCGCGGCAGACCACGACCAATCCGAAGTACTCGAGCTCCTCTACCCGTACATAGCTAAATTATTCTATTCGTTTGTGAGATATGGATGAGACCAGTCGTCGCTCGGACATGTATGTTATGTAGTAGGTATACCGGGAGTAACGGAAAGGGTATAACAAGCCGAAAGGAGGTCAAGGTACTCATGAAAGTGAACAATTACTTTCCCCATGAAACAAAGGTCGAAATATGAAGAAAAAAATTGGACCTCTTAATCAGCTGATCGGCAAAGTATGGGAGGACCAATTTTTTTTTTTCACAATTCAACCCATGTTCCATGGGGAAAGTTGTTCAGTTTCATGAGTACCTTGACCTCCTTTCGGCTTGTTATACCCTTTCTGTTACTCCCGGTATATGTAGGTACATAGGTATTGCTACCACACCAATCAACCAACCAACCAATCTAGTTTTTCATACATAGGTAAACTAAGTAAAACCAATATAGGTAGGTTATTAGATCCTATGGTTACGTACGATAAAGTGCTCGCTATATTGTACTTAATTCAGTATTAAGTACAGTATTAAATAGGTACATTCATAATTATCAAAGTCACGTAATAGCAATTTCGGATATATATTCATAAATAAGTAAATACAGGATGTAAAAAAATCTACTGCAAATCGTTTAAGAAGCGAACTAGTCCATGAAACTGAACAATTTTCCCTAAAAAACATAGATCGAAATATAAAAAATAAAAATTGGCCTTCCCCTACAAAATAAATTGGCAGTTAGTATGGGAGAGCCAAATATTTTTCTCATCAATTTCGACCTTTGTTCCTTGGAGAACGTTTTTCAGTTTCATGAACTGAAACTGAGAACGTTTTTCAGTTTCATGAACTGAAAAACGTTCTTTAAAATATTTGTAGTTTTTTTTCCTCCTGTATGCCAGTATTTAGTGGCGTGTGTGAAAGGAGCCTTACCCACCTTCTATCACGGACCGTGGCTTCTTTACTTTGAAAAAGCATGACAAATGTCCATTAATCACAGACAACCTAATGAAAAGGGGTGAAAAGATGAAAGATAGCAAAATTACATGCTTTTTACTAGCGACGATATTGCTTGTGTATGTACATAAAGTTAGATTGCTTTTTACTTGTACCAGACATAAACTTACCCATTTTAGTGACCAAATTACCTAGATATACTGGTTTTTCATATAAATTCAACGAAAATTCATTAGGTATAAGTTCAACCCTTAAAAATGTGTAGGTTGTTGTTGTATGATAGTAGCAGCTCACCCAATCCATCTTAATGGGTACCTAATATGGCCAGAATATCCACTTATCCATTTAAGGGACCAACTTATACTGTTTTTTCATACAAACATAAGAAAAACCATTATTAAGTTGATCCCAGAAAAGGGTATGTGGATTTGCTGGCGCTGAGACCTATATACCTTCTATATACCTACTACTGTACTAGCATTTCTATTATAATAATAGAATTCCTTTTGGATAATATGATAAAAATACTAGTTATTCCGTAAAATCAAGTAAAATATATGGGAAAAGCAATTATTTTAAAAATCGATGTTTTCTTTGGTTAAAATCGATTTACTTTTAATCGTTTTTTTGGCTGGTTTGAAATAATCGATTATTGAAAATTCGTTTTTTTGTTACTGCGTCACATCTCTGCCTAAAGGCAAACGAATGGGCTGTTGACTGTTGACATCGCGAAGTAGGTATTTATTGGAAATCGATAATATGAGATAGATGGTCTGTGAAGGCTTTACCTAATTATAATTTCAGAATCTACAGAAGATTGATTGAAAATATTCAAAATTCGATCTTGACCTTGTGTTGTGATTTCAAATTATGATTCTTGCCAAAATTATCATATTTTGTTGTAGATTTAGGACACGTGATGCCGGCTTAGAATATCATCACCCCAATTCTTTCCGTGGGGATAGTAAAAAACGACTGATAATCATCCAGTGAAGGCAGCAGCGTTCCTTGTAAATGCAAAATCTTCCACTGCGCTCGCCAATCCTCCTGCCAAGCGTTGTGAATATGGCAGTATCTAACTACCTCTTGATAGGGAAGGCTCATGTCCAACGGTGGACTGTTCTTTGTAGCTGTTACCATAGTCTAATAAAACATGGCCTTACATTCCCAAAGTGTCACTACGTCTACTACTACGCCTACGTCACTAGTATTGCCACTTTATTTCAATAAAATACGTTATGGGGTAAATTTAATCTCAGAAAAATGAGTTAAAATATTTCTTAACTAGCTGGTGCCCGCGAACTTCGTTTCGCCAAGAGAAGTTTTTGAGCCGACAGAAGCGGCACATCATGCTAAACAAATTTTTCAATACAGACATTTTCGTATCTCTTAAGGGCGCCACACACAGGGCGCGTATGCGTGACGTGCACGTTATCACGCGCATAGAGATGACGTTGTATCGTCTGGGATTGTATGAGGCACCGCACACCGTGCTACTCCCGTGATTACGTGCACGCATACATAGGCAGACCTCTCATACAATCCCATACGATACAACGTCATCTCTACCCGTGTGATGCACGTCACGCATACGGGCCCGGTGTGTGGCGCCCTTTAATATTTTGCCGAGTTCATGGTGTTCCGTCCCGTAGGTAGACAGAGAGTACCTCCAGTGCTGATAAAGGTTCTCACTAATCATAAAATATGATCAGAACGTTTATCTTCCACCATATGATACCAAACATCTAAAAACATCGCTTAATTTTTGAGTGATTCATGCACAATTTTTACACATAATGGTACGTTTTCATTTTCGATGTTTGTCTCATGGTTATTATTTTATGCGTGATTTGTACGATTAGGGCATGCAAAGATAATGGTGATGACGATGATGATGGAATAACCTGGAGAAACCCCAGACCACCGCCGATGTGATGTGAGTTTGTTACTTGACTTTGAAGGGGAAAGCCCACTTCGATCCCTCCTGTTTCAAAGTCTGAGCGCCTGAGTTAGGTACATCTTGATGATATAGGTAGTTGGCTACATTACCAACACCGGTGTTCTTTTATTATTTTTATGTGAAGGAGCAAATCCGAGTTGACTCATGTCGAAGGATGCTTGTTTCTTTCTATTTCTTCTACTTACTTATTTCACTTCTGTTTTTGTTTTCTTATTAAATAGTTGTATAGGTAAAAGGTATGTATACTTTTATTTATTTAGGTACCTACCTACTAAAGTGATAGGCCTGCAGGAGCGGCCCATCAAGCTGTACATATTTTTTTTGTAGCTGTTTCTAAGACACGCTATCGAAATGTTCTTTTGAAAACTATTGCAGGGGTACTTGACACCGACCTGTAACAGTTTTAATACATGTACATACAGATTTCTGTACTATCGCCAGCAAATCCACCTACCCATTTAAGACACAAACTAACTGTATGCCCCGCCCTCATAACTTCGTCATTTTCAATCGATCGACATCTTTGATGTGAAGATAGATCGTGTTGCTTGACACAAATTTAGAATGTTGGGAAAAAAATGTTTTTATTTATTGGCGTAGGTACATGTGAAAGGAGGATAAAAAAAACATCTGCTATATTAAGTAGGGTATCGTTAAATAGATCTTTAAAAATAAGGCGAGTTTTAAAAAAAAAAAAACACAAACGTGATTCTGCCTCGAAGTATTTGCTTTTATGGGGAGTTTTCTCTTCCTAGAACTAAATATTTGAAAAATAAATTAGTTCTTAGTCTGAAGTTACCATAAAAACTATATCGGATACTGTATCCACGCAAGTTTTAAGAAAAATAAAAGTTTTTAATTTGTGGTTCGTAAGCATACTTACTACTGCAAACAAACCAGCAACGAAATTAGGTAACTTCGTAACGCTGATATTTAACATTGACTACAAACCCTATTTGTGGGCGTGTCTGACACGCTCTTGGCTGGTTTTTTATTTTGCTTTACTATTATTTTGGTACGTGTTCGAATCTCGACTCCAATATGGGAGTAAAAAAAAACTGCAAATATTGTAAGGGGTGAACCAGTTCAAGAAACTTTTAGTAGATATCATAAGGGCGCAAAACAACACTTCTACGGCGAGGAAGTAAGGGATTCTAGAGTAGAATCCCCGAAGCCAAAATATATTTTGCACCCGAGTAATTCACTCTACTTTTCATCACCCTCTATGAGAAAATAAAAGGCGCCTCATATTTTATTGCAATGTTATACTTTCACTGTCACTTGAACTAATTTTTCAAAAAGTTAAATAAAATTCTAACATACGTGTAATTTTTGGTGAAAATTACGGACTGTAGGTAATTCGCGCGTATCTTTTTTTTAGTTCTATTGGGGACGCGCGACTATGGGCCGTTGTCCCATACAGCCTTTATTCGAACAATATTTGCGTTCTATTTCTTTGGCGCTGACTGAACATCAAGATGTTCTAAATTCAAAGTAGTTTTATTCGCATTTGTTGAGTTCTTTATTTAAAAAGTGCAAATAAAAGAACTTTGCGGCGCGTTCTTTTCGAATAGATAGGATGAAAACAACTTTCCCCAAGAAACATAGGTAGTTCAAAATACGGGGTGTTAGGGACGGTGTAACGAAAACTTTGCAGGCGTGCTCAGACCATCAAACTGAACAACTTTCACTATGGAGCCAATGGTGGAAAACGAAAATAAATTCTGACCTCCCATACAAAATTTACGATCATCTGACTGACTTTGTATGGGAGGTTGAAAAATTTTTTTCGTTTCCCACCATTGGCTCCATAGTAAAAGTTGTTCAGTTTGATGGTCTGATCATGCCAGCAAAGTTTTCGTCACACCATGTAACACCCTGTATAAGGAGTAAAAAAAATTACTGCAAATATTTTAAGGAGTGAACCAGTCCATGAAACTGAACAACTTTCCCCAAGGAACATAGGTCGAAATATGAAAAAAGAATTTGGACCTCCTATACAAAATGTTCTGGCCGGCCGGTTCAGTTTGAATGGGAGGGCCAAATTTTTATTCGTATTTCGACCTATGTTTCTTAGGAAAAGTTGTTCAGTTTCATCGACTGGTTTAGTCGTAAAATACGTGCAGTTCTTTTTTTACCTACTGTAGGAAAAAATAATTGGACCTCCCATACAAAATGCTCCAGCCGTCTCGATAGGGAAGGAATTTTTTTTTCATTATTCGACCTATGTTCCTTGGGGAAAGTTGTTCAGTTTCATGGACTGGTTCACCCCTTGGAATAGTTTGAGTAGTTTTTTTTACATCTTATACTAACTTATTATATAGTAATTACTTATTATATACTAACTTATTATATACTGGGTTATTTTTTAGTCAGTGCGCAAACTTTGCAGGGTGTTTCTACTCGTGGTTCTGAACAACTTTTATTATGGGACCACCTGTGAATTCGCAAAAAAAAAATTGGATGTTTCATAGAAAAATTCATACCTACTCGGCTAAAATGTATGGAACAACCAAAAATTTTTTTTAGATTTCGCAGGTGGCCCCATAGTAAAAGTTGTTCAGAATCACGAGTAGAAACATCCTGCAAAGTTTGCGCACTGACTAAAAAATAACCCTGTATTATTATAGTAACTTATTCCTCTACCGCACGCAACGCACGCAATATCGATTTACATGCAAACTTATTTCAAGTATAGTGGCAACCCCCCCTTTTAGGGGTCGAATTTTTTTAGCCTATAACCTGGTCGGTAATTTTCCCGACATTTTGGTATAATTTGCATCAAAATCGGTTCAGTCGTTTTTGCGTGATGCTTTCACATACAAACAGATAAACAAATAAACAAATAAACAGATAAACATCTAAACAGAAAAAAAATTTTAAAATTGCTGAAACGTGTTCTGTTATCAATTTTAAGTATCACCAAACAGTTTTTTTTTCGAAAATGTTCTATGTACAGACTTTCGACCCTCTACAACTTTATTATATGTATAGATAATTTAGATTTATACGTGTGTATTAATTGAACTTTACAACAGCACATAAATTGTATTTATTAGATAACGGTATCTTATATGATTTACAAAAAACATCATAAGAGAGGGTAATTCTGGTAACCCACAAGCATGATGACGTAGGCAAGTGTCATTCACATGGTTCACGAGTCTCGGAATGGAATACCAGGCGAAGTAGGTATCTTATTATACTTACCATGGCTGTTACAGTTAGATAGGTATACACCGCATGGATTTCCGGTGTTTTGCTGGAAGTTACTTTTGACGAAAGAAGTTTAATTCATCTTTTCTTTATTTTCGTCAATTACTTTGTTTAATCCAAAAACCGGATACCGGATCAATCACACATGGCCACATGAAAAGCGGCTGTCCCGAGTTTGGTGAGTGTCAAGAACCGGAATATCATCCGATGGGTGTGCAAATCACCTTTGTTTTGTTTAGGACTTAATTTATGTCCACGAGCTACCAAAAATGAAGCGTCATATTATCGCTCTTTACGATTTACATTAAAAGTATACAGTGTGTTACCGGCAAGCGGGCATTTATTGAAACTGGTCAGTGATTCTAGGCATCTATATGGGGTACGTTCAAGGTGGTCTCCTTCGTCGCTTTTTTATACTATGGCGTCGCTAGACCTTTCGAACGAAAGTATGGAACTGACAGCTGATAAAAGTTCTACGAAAGAGCTACGAAAGAGACCACCTTGAACGTACCCTTAAACATCTTTTCCATCTGCTAAATCACAAACATACTTAGTATCGGCTGTTCCATACATTTTCTTTGAGGTAGGTGTTTGGTTTTTCTACCTCTTGGTGTTTATTTTATGATTTTGTAGATTTCCTCATAGTAAAAAAAATTAAATAGTATTTATTTATTATATCGGCAATAGCTGCTTTGATACGATAAGAGGAAGTAAAATACTGATTGGTCATAGGGGCACAAAATTAATGAGGCGGCGCGGCGGTGCACAGGGCTTACAAGTGAAATCCTGAGTCCCACACCGTTTGCTCTCTAATATTGTATATATATGTTTTATTTATTTCATTAATAACATTTATATATATTTTTTAGTGCTGAACATGTGTTATATATAATATAATATCAATTATGTTATGTATTATTTGATGAGAGGGTAATAAAGATATTTGTGATTGTATTTGAAATTGTTCGAAATTCGATGTTTCGGCAGGGTGTGGGCCACGGATATTCCGATTTCAAAGGTAATCATTTGAACCCCTAATGACCAAAATATGCTGATATTTAACCGACTTCAAAGGAAGCTATCTAACAAGTAATTATATTAATTCGACCCATATGCCTAGTTACCTACATCATTCTCAGAATTCTGTTTTTTTTTATATAATAATTATGTTGGTTATTAAACGTGGAAGTGTATAAAACTTTACTTACCTACGTATAAACATAAATCTGTACACAAAATAGACCTACCTAATTGTCTATTATTCATTTTATTGCAATGTTGCAAAAAGTCAGACGCGCGTTTAGACAAAAGGCTTTAACCGTGTCTTACTTTTTTGTACCTAATAACACGGTTTCTGATTAAAATTGAAGCAGAATAATGATAATGACTATTAAATTTTTCTATCTAGAATCTTACCAGCGCTATACCTACCTACAACGAAGTAGGTACATAAAACATATATTTTTTGCCCTATTGTTAATATTATTAAGTGTAATGACCCCTGAAAGTCGAATAAATAAGCAAACAATATTTTTTGTGCCTCGACAAAAACGTAATCAACTGAAGTAAATAACCTTTGTCTGTTGTCAACCTAATGAAAATAATTTTACCTGCGAATCAATCCAAACCTGAAGAGCGTCTTGGCACAAAGTAAGTATTGGCTGGCGCTCAATACAGAGCGGCGGCTACAAGGAAACGTCCCTACACTTCACACACATCTACACCACAAATTAGGGAAACGGCGCGCGGGGCGCCAATACAGATGGCTTACTCAGTACTAGCGACGATTTTGACGCTTAGATACTGATATTAACTGGAAAGAACCGGAATCTCAGGGGAAGTCAAGGTAACTAAGAAGGTACGTGGTTGACTCGAACGTCATATTTCTTGGATTTAAAATTGGCTCAGAATCATACGACGTTCTTTAGCAGATTTTGCTGTTTCAATATTTTTATAATTTGAAATTTTTGACAGTTCTCAACCCTGTCTATGTAACAAGTGCCAATCGCAAAAATCCGTAATAGGGTCGGATTGAACCTTCTGTTAAGGCGGATCGTTACGCCATACAAACGAAAATCTGAACTTCAACCGAGTTAAACATGAGCTAAACAACAATTTTATCTAAAAAACTTTATGTGAAATGATGAAGGCACACGTAAGTTTGTCGCAAAACTGCTTATGGTAAAATAATATTAAGTATTTTCTCCACAAAAAAATTAAACGTGTTTATTGCAGCAGTAGCTCCATCTATGTTCATAAAGTGGCGACACGGTTTTTACAGAGAAATCTGATGGTTAAAAAATTATTTGTTCTATTTTGCGAAAATGTTATAGAAGCACGGGACTTTCTATCAAGTTTTTTAATCATATTTTTGTCTCATTTAAAGACGTAACTCCATTTAACTTTTGTATGGAAAACGATCCACCTTAACTCTCCATTTTGTGTCTACACGCCGTCTTCTACGCGCGAAACCAAAATTACTCAAACCGGCTAGTAGCTGAGTGACAACAAAACAGGGTCAAAACGTTCGGTGCGGGCGGACGGCAAACTTACAAGTTTGTTCAAATTTGTGTTAAACTGTAAATGTGATTATAATGTAAGGTACCAAATCCAGAAAGAAAAAGCAGCAACCCTAGGGTGTAGGTATAAATGACCGGGATAAGGCGGCGAGCTGTCCTTCTGAAAAGTCACTACTTTGTGGTTTCGGTCACAAAAAAAAGGTTTTCGTAGGGTTAAAGGGTAGCTAACCCTTTCTTCGCGGAATTTTTGAAAATACTTACCTACACAAGTAGGTAATTGCATGATTTCACTGATTGAATTGAATACCAAATTGGTTTTGAAACGTGTGTGTGAATATTTAAAAACCGAATTTTGCCCACAATATGGCAAAGCTAGTCTGTAATAGGTATTTTAAGGTTTTAATATGCACTTTGATAGGTAAAATCATAAATTTGCTCTTGATTAATGTAGTACATACATACATCACGCCTACATCCCTTGCGGGGTAGGTAGAGCGTTATCAACTGTAAAAATGGCCATTTACACCACAATTTTTTTAATCTTTAACTCATAACACCCACCACGGAAAAGATATGGGGTGATGCTATTCTAAGCCGGCACCACACGGTGAAGTGTAAATGCAGTTACTAAAATTATATTTGTTTTAAGAAAACACCATTACCGCGGACAGTGGCATATGCAATGAAACTATAGGCAACAATTCTACAGGTGAAATTTGATATAGGTACCTACCTACCTTACGTAGCCGGATAGACAGTTTGATTCTATTTATTAAACTGGCTACGCAATGCATATTGAATTTCGCCTGTAGAATTGTAGAATTGTATTCTGATAAAATTGGGTACTGTTCGTCGACATTGTGAATGATTCGTTCACACACCAATCATGAATATATGAACGCCTGCTAAAATATATAGAGTTAAATTTAATTAAGTACAAATATTTTCAGGGTATGTACCGCAAGAACTGAACACCTTTATTAGAAACTTTTTTATGAAATATATAAATTGGGTCTACGATACAAAGTGACACAGTTTTTCAACATGTTTGTACGCCTTTAAAATAGTTGCACTTAATGTAAACCTTAAAGGTATAATAAAAGATAAAGTTGTCCAATTTCGTTCCTACTGCCCTACTGCTCGCTCTACCTTCGTGACTACTGACAACTAGGGAGGTAATTATTCAATTCAATTTGTATTGCTAAATAGAAATTTTCGTATCTTACCATGAAAATAAATACTTATTTAGATAAGTAAAATCCGTTTGTCTTGAAAAATCGACCCAAGAACGATGAAAGATGTAAGAGTTTTCTTATGATTTCAGAAACAGCGTTACTTTGTTTAATGCTAAGATAAAAAGCAGGTAAACCGAGCTTGCTTGGTATTTCAAAAGATGACGTTAGTTTAAAAAAAAATTAAAAAAGGGTTGAAGCAACGGTTTTTGGAATATGTAACGTATCTACTCGTAGATCGATTTGTCGCTCCCTAAAACCCATGAAATCGTTGAAGCCCGATTCTCCTATTAATTAATTTGTTACATACAGCGCTATTTTATGTAGTCTGTGGTTTTTAAAAAAATAAACGTCTTCGTCGATGGTCTCCCCATCATGGCGGGACTTACTCTAAACTGATTTTTATTTAATATTAAAATCTACAGGCTGGCTAGCCTGACATGGTGCCAGAAGTGCCCATTTCGACACAATAAAACCACAAAATAGAAGAAGAAAGCAAGAAGATGGCTCCAACTTCGCCGAAGCCACCGCCGCCGCCATTGCCGCCTGCAACGTTTCAATTGGAACATGACGCTTCAAACATGCCGGTCGCTTGGAAAAACTTCACAACGAGACTACAAATATACATGATCGCAAACGGACTCAATGAAGAACCCGACGAAAGGAAGGTCGCCATACTACTGAACTGTATTGGGGCGGAGGCCTTACAGGTCTATTACTCGTTCGATGTTGATATGAAGACTATCACCTACAAGGCCCTATTACAAAAATTTGAGGCCTACTATTTGCCGAAGGTAAATATTTCGGTAGAGAGACACAAGCTTTTCAACAGAAGACAAGGTGATGACGAGGAACTGGAAACATACGCCACTGATCTCAAGAATATTAGTCTTCAATGTGAGTTTGGAACCATTGCTGATAGCTTATTAAAAGACATATTTTCATGGAACCTGAACGAAAAAAATTCATACATTAAAGAGAAGTTACTCTTAGACAAACCAACCAGTTTCGACGACGCGGTGACGAAGGCAAAAACAATGAGAGACTCCAAGCTCCACACCAGGGAAATCTCACAAAAGATGTCAACGCCATAAGAAGAGAACCTAAACCTAGATCGAGACCTGTGCTTAGACAACCAAGATTTGGTGGACAAGGACGATACCAGGACAATGGACAAGGGCAAGCCACGCAGCACAGTGGACAGGTATGCGGTAAGTGCGGGCAGGTACATCGTTACCGCTGCCCAGCACTAGGTGCAACGTGCAGGAAATGTCGTCGAAGGAATCATTTCTCAGCTGTGTGTCGGTCTCGGCAGATCAATAACCTGGATGAAGATAATGATGATTCTCCAATGAGTAACATAGACAATACTGAATACTATTTTCTGGGTTCTTTATTTTTGTCCGCAATAATAGATAAGGATAGTGAGTTTCATACACATCTTAAAGTTAACAAACAAGACACCAAATTCCTCTTAGATACAGGAGCAGACACTAATATACTCTCATTCGATACATTTAAATCATTAAAAATTCCTTTAAACCAAATAACAAAGAGCACACATAAGTTATGCACCTTCAGTGGTCAACTCTTGCCATCAGTAGGCCAATGTCAGGCCCAAGTACAGCACAACAACAATACATACTTATTGAACTTTCATATCATTGACTTAAAGGTGCAAAATGTCATAGGCCGCCGGAGTTGCAAGGATCTCAACTTAGTCAAGAGAGTTCATAATATAGAAAACAAAATCAGCCACAATGACATATTCACGGAATACTCAGAGTTGTTTTCAGGTGTAGGTTGCATAAAAGATTTTGAATGCCACCTTACCCTCAAACCTGATGCAGTTCCATCAATTGACGCTTGTCGTAGGGTCCCATTTTCCCTTACTAATGACCTAAAAAAAGAACTAGAAACATTAGAAAAAGATCAAATTATTACTAAAGTAGAGGAGCCTACTGACTGGGTTAATGCAATAGTACTAACTTCAAAAAAGAATGGCAAACTTAGACTTTGCATTGACCCAAGAAAGCTCAACAAAAGCATAATGAGAGCTCATCATCAGTTTCCAACAATAGATGAAATAAAAAATAGCTTGTCGGGTGCTAAGTTCTTTTCAACTCTAGATGCTAATAAAGGGTTCTATATGCTTAAGTTGGATGAGGCTTCATCCAAACTTTGCACATTTATTACACCAGTGGGTCGATATAGGTTTCTCAGGTTGCCTTTTGGTATTAACGCAGCTCCTGAAATATTTCATGCTGAAATGACAAAACGCTTCAATGACATAGACGGGGTCAAAGTCATGATGGATGACTTACTTGTATATGGTAACACAAAGCAGGAACATGATATGAGATTAGACAAGGTTCTAAAAAGGGCTCAAGAAATCGGCATAAAATTCAATAAAGATAAAACAATTATCTGCCAAAGTCAGGTCAAATACTTAGGACATATTTTCAGCAAAGATGGAGTGAGTGTAGACCAAACAAAGTTAAAGCCATTTGCAAATGCCATCACCTACAAACCTCACAGAGTTACAGAGGTTTCTAGGTATGGTCAATTACCTAGGCTCGTACATTGATAACTTATCAAAGAAAACTACCAATCTAAGGTCTCTTTTGTCTAAAAACAATGAGTGGCACTGGTCAGACATACATGAAACAGAATTTAATAACTTGAAAAGCCTTATTACAAATGCTCCAGTCTTAACTTACTATGACCAAAATAAGGAAATAACTTTATCAGTAGATTCTTCAAAAGATGCAATGGGAGCTGTTATCAGCCATGATAAGCAGCCAATAGCCTATGCATCTGCTTCCTCAGCTTGACACAACAAGCATATTCACAAATTGAAAAAGAGTTATTAGCAATCCTATTTGGTTGCACAAAATTCCACCAATATATTTATGGTAGAAACACAACAGTGGAAACAGATCATAAGCCTATTGTCTCCTTATTTAAGAAGCCTATATTCAGTATACCAGCTAGGCTACAACGAATCATGCTTAGGCTACAACCATACGACCTAAACATTATATACAAACCTGGCAAATATTTATATGTAGCCGATACTATAACAAGGTGTGCCTTGCCAGAAAAAGCCTTAACTGACCTAGAATCAGATATTGATCTCCATGTTAATTTAGTGATCAAATCCTTGTCTATAAGTCCACACAAATTGGCACAATTTCAAGATCACACTTCCAATGACCCAGACTTGTTAACTGTCATAAAATATTGTAAAAATGGATGGCCTGAACATAAGAAATCTGTCTCTGAAAACATTAGACATTACTTTCCAATAAAAGATGAACTTCATGTCGTAGATGGAATTGTTTTAAAGAATAACAGTATAGTTGTTCCAAAGTCCCTCCGTGGTGACATTTTAAAACTCCTACATGAGGGACACCAAGGCATTAAAAGTTGTCAAAATTTGGCAAAAAATTCAGTTTACTGGCCCAATATCTATTCAGAAATAGAAACATACATAAATGCATGCCATGTTTGCCTAACACACAGGCGAAATAACACAAAAGAGCCACTGTGCCATCAGGAAATAGAAATGATTCCATGGCATAAAGTAGGAGTTGACTTATTCGATTTCAATTCTCAAAAATACCTGCTGGTCGTAGATTACTTTTCTAAATATGTTGAACTGGCTTTTCTCAATAACAATTCTACAGCTACTAATGTTATTTCCCACCTAAAATCAATTTTTGCCAGACATGGAATTCCCAAATACTTGCAGTCTGATAATGGACCACCATTTAATTCAACAGAGTTTGCAACATTTATTTCCACCTGGCAAATAGACCACGCTACCTCCAGCCCTTACCATAGCCGATCCAATGGCATGGTCGAAAGAGCTATTGGTACTATAAAAAACATTCTTAATAAATGTCACATGGATAAGACTGATCCATATCTAGCTCTTCTACAATATAGAAACACCCCAAAAAATGGCCTCTGTTCTCCGGCTCAACTACTTATGTCCAGAACACTAAGATCAAGACTGCCTATGACCAATAAAAGTCTTCACCCAAAGGTTAGCAACTACAGGATCTTAAAAGAAAAGATTAAAGAACAGAATAGGTATTCACAACTTTATTATGATAAACATTCAAAAAACCTGCCTAACCTACTTAAAGGGGACAAGGTATATTTCAAAAAACAACCGCAGAGTGTGTGGACACCAGGTACAATATCAGATGTCGGTCCACAGCCTAGGTCGTTCACCATTGACTCTGATAACGGCACATTTCGTCGCAATCGAGTGCATATCTTGAAACCTCGGGACTCCTCACAGTCTCCTCCCAGTACGCCAGATCCGGTCACGCCTTTATCTCCTCCTCGTCCGCACACACTCCCAGTCACCAACTCGCCTCCAACCGCTCATGCGCCTGCGCCTCCTCACCTGGAAAATAACACAAACATTACTCACCAACATAACACACAGAATCAACAATACAACTCACATGAAAATGTAAGATACTCATCCTTTGGTAGAGAGATAAGGAAGCCTCGTAGATTTATTGAAGAGTGAACAAGGCGTCTTGCATTTGTATAATTTTCTGTAGTATTTTTATTGCTTGTTTTGCAAAATTGTAAACATTTGATGACAAAATTAGGTTATGTGTATGCATTGTGTATTTGTGTATGTATTAACTTGTTGCATGACTCATGACAGGTCCGCTTATTTCACGGCTTCTGTGCGCGATATCGTTTGTCATCAAATGTCAAGTAAGGGTATGTTCATTTCATTCGATTAGTTAAGTTTGTTTTCGATTCTCTTGCTTTGAAAAAAAAGGAGATGTTACTATGAGCTGATATTCCCCTGGCTATCTCCCTCGCACTCCACTGAGCATATATAAGCGCCGTCATGCGCCGTGCTCCTCACTTTTGATCGTGACGCCACTCGGAGCGGAGGTTATGCCCGGAGGATATCGGTTCCTACGTCTCGAGGATTACGTGAGCCATTCTTTGTGTTTCTTTCGTTATTTTTCTGATTTGTTTTACAAGTGTTGTTCTGGTTGTGTTAATATTTTTCGAATTATTTAATTTGTCCCAATTAAACTTTTTAGGTTAAGATTGATTGTTTTTTTTTAAAAGTAAATCCGCTTCTGAAGCTAATATCAGAAGTGGGATATAATCCAAAAAATAGCCCACGATTTTTGAAAACAGAACAACGCTTGCATTTTGTTTGATTTTTGTGTGAAAATTTTTCTGTCGGTACTTTGAAAAATTATTTGTTTACGAGTGTTACAAACCGTTCCGTTTTCATTACTATTGCAATGACGCGTAGTAAAGAGCGTAATAAAACGCGAACTCCCTCATTGGATGGCTCGCGTAATCGGAGGGACAAGCCGCGCTCGCGTACGCGTTCGCGCTCACGTTTGCGTAGCGCGGGGCGCGACGAGTCTGCTCGGGAAACGCTCGCGCATCCGTTCTCGGTGTCGGTCCGGTTCGCGTTTGCATCGTGACAGGTCTAGCCGTGATCGATCTCGCGTGCGTCGTCGCAGTGCGTCTAGTCGCGAACATTCGCATGTGCGTCGGCACAGTAGCTCGGGTCGAAAACGTTCTTCAGTACGTTCCATTGCTGGGTGTTGTGCGAATCGTCATCGTTCGCGATCGATATCGCAATCACGTAGGAAGAATGTACGTCCGCGCACGTCGTCGCACCGTCGATCGCGTAGTTTTCATGATCACACGGAGAAAAGAGATAAGCGTAAGGCTACCTCACGTCGTTCCGAGAGCGTCACACGTCGTCATTCGAAGGGCCGCGTACGTGACAGTAGGTCCATTACGCCTCGGGATTCCAGTTCTTTGCCTTGTTCCAATAATGTCAACACGACGGAATCTAATGTCATTTCGCAAAACGTTCGTGAACCAAGTCGAATCACTGAACAAGCAGACATGCATAAGTCTGATGTATCCCTCCGTTCTACGGGGCAATGCTCAGAGGCGTCCACTTTGGCACTCGCTTTGTTGGAAGCGATCAAATCATCGCAACCGGTTAAATCGCAAAATTATTTTATTTCGAATTTCGATCCCGCGATACATAATATCGAAGTATGGTGCGAGGAAGTGGACCGCGCCAGGGATGCCAATGGTTGGGGTGATCAGGAGTGCTTATCACGTGTGGGGTCTTGTTTAAAAGGGGACGCTAAGGTATGGTTGAACGAATGGGTCACGAACGACCGGACTTGGAGTAACTTTAAACGCGAGTTCAAGTCGCTTTGCCCCACTAAGCTAGACTACGCTAATATTCTTTTTTACGCGATGAATAACACTTCCAACAAATTCGCGACTTACGCTGAGTATGCACGTCGTACTCTCTTACGTCTGAAAATGATTCCGGGACTAAACGATGAACTGAGGACGCTTATCGTGATTCGAGGAATTGATAGTCCGCAAGTACGCGCGGCAGCAGCTAATGCTAACTTGTCGATAGAAAATCTTATATCGTTTTTGTCGATATACGTAAAACCGGATGCGACTCGCCCGAAACAGGATAACCGTCCTTCGGTACAAAATAAAAGACCGCATTTCCAAAAACGTAATGCACCTTTGGAAGTCAAATGTTTTAATTGTGACCAACGTGGACATACACGTCGTAATTGTCCTAGGGCTCCGAAGCAAAACGTTCCATCACGTTCGTTACCATCACCCCAAACGAACACCGTCTCGAAGAGCAACACGTGCTCGTTTTGTAAGAAGCCGGGTCACGGAGAGAATGATTGCTTTGCTAAAGCACGTTCGGAAGCGCAAAATAACCCTAGCCAACGAAAAGTTAATTTTTGTTCAGATAACTTAACGGCTAATAAGGATATCACAACCGCGGTGATAAATGGAGTACCGGTGGATGCTCTAATTGATAATGGTGCTATTGGCGTATCCTTAGTTTCCTCAGACGTACTTAAACACCTATCGTGTCAACCAAAACATAGAGTCTGCGTCTTGAAGGGCTTGAGTGAGAAAGAGGTAATCGCCACTACCTACATTACGGCAACAATCGAGTTTAGCGACTTGTCCGTTGAGGCTGACTTAGTTGTTGTACCAGCCGAATGTATGAATGCTCCAGTCATCATTGGTACTGACATTCTTAATCGCGATGGGGTGGTGTTTATTAGGACGAAAGACACACAGCTCGTCACCTTGATGCATTCTGTTAGCTCGGTAAGCCCGTCCGTCGCGACCCGAGTTGACAGCGATCAGATAAACACCCAACTCCAGGGAAAAGAACGCGAAGATTTGCAATCGGTGATAAACGAATTTTCGGATTTTTTGATAACTGGTACAGCAGCTACAACAGTTAAGACGGGCGAGATGGATATCAAACTTACCAGCACTACGCCGGTCGTTTGCCAGCCATACAAGCTTTCCTACCAGGAAAGATTAAGGTACGCGAAATCACTAAAGATCTTCTCGAAAAGGCGTTATTAGGCGGTCAAAGTCAGAATATGCGAGTCCCATAATTTTGGTTAAGAAGCGCGACGGATCGGATAGGCTATGTGTAGACT
Organism: Phthorimaea operculella; assembly: GCA_024500475.1. NCBI lineage: Eukaryota > Metazoa > Arthropoda > Insecta > Lepidoptera > Gelechiidae > Phthorimaea > Phthorimaea operculella. The sequence continues at coordinate 1,923,510 of JANFCV010000065.1, forward strand.
ACCGTGCACTGAACCGCATAACCGTCAGGATCGATACCCGATGCCGTTAATCGATGACCACATCGATAGGTTAGGTAGTCACAAGTACTTTTCAAGCCTTGACATGGCCACGGGTTTTCACCAAATTCCCATCAAGGAAGAGTGCATCCATTTAACCGGCTTTGTCACCCCCGAAGATCACTTCGAGTACGTTAAAATGCCATTCGGCCTTGCTAACTCGCCTATTGTTTACCAACGGATCGTTAATGACACGTTGCGCGATCTGATCGATGAAGGAAAGTTCTGGTATACGTCGACGACGTACTTCTCCTAAGCAATACAGTTGAGGAGGGTATCAGCTTGTTACGTAGGGTCCTTAAGACATTAACAGACGCGGGTTTTCAGTAAACCTCAAAAAGTGCTCGTTCCTTGTTACTGAAATAGAATATCTTGGGAGGGTCATCAGTCAAGGTCAGGTTAGGCCGAGTCCGCGAAAGGTGGAGGCACTTGTCAACACCTCGGCTCCCGAAAACGTTAAACAAGTGCGCCAACTTCTTGGCCTCGCGGGTTACTTTCGCCGCTATATAAAGGACTATGCACTTAAGACTGCACCAATCGCGCATCTTACCAGAAAAGGTGTTGTGTTTAACTGGAGCCCCGAGTGTGAAGCAGTGCGCCAAGATCTTATCAAGCAGTTGACCAGTGAACCAGTGCTTGCCATCTTCGACCCCAAGCTCTCCACCGAGGTCCATACAGATGCCAGCAGTGGCGGCTACGGGGCCGTCTTGCTGCAAACTCATGCTGATGGTAAGAAACACGTTGTGGCATACTACAGCAAAGTCACCCAAGGAGCCGAGAGTAAGTACCACTCCTACGAGTTGGAGACGCTGGCCGTGGTCAAAGCTCTCCAACACTTTCGGCACTATCTCGTAGGTCTTACCTTCACCGTGGTCACTGACTGTAATGCCCTGAAATCCACTGAAAAGAAGAAGGATCTTCTACCACGCGTCGCGCGCTGGTGGATCTACCTCCAGGATTTTCACTTCAGTATCGAGTACCGCAAAGGAGTGATGATGCCACACGCTGACTATCTGAGCCGGAACCCAGTCAAGACGGTAAGTCAAATATCAAGACCTCGAAACTGGGCCCAAATAGCTCAGACAGCCGACAGCGAGACCCAGGAACTTCTGCAGAAGCTGCAAGAGGGAAGTCTAGATGCCGACCGGTATGTTGCACGTAATGATCTCCTTTACTACAAGTACACTCCAGTAGGAGAAGAACCCCGGTTACTGTGCTACATACCCAAGGGACATCGGCTCAGTCTGCTTCGTGTGTTCCATGATGAGCACGAGCACATTGGCCCAGAGAAGACAATCGACCTCATTCTACGCCATTTCTGGTTCCCAAGTCTTAACCAGTTCGTTAAGAAATACATAGCTCACTGCTTGGTATGTATCTCAAAGAAACGTGTCCCTCGAGCCCCTTACAGAACATCACCTCATGGGAGAAACCAGATGTGCCCTTCCACACGGTGCATGTTGATGCGTTGGGACCGCTGCCGCAGTCAGAGGGCTTCAAGTTCGTGCTTCTTATAGTGGACGCGTTCTCTAAGTACACGCTACTTTACCCAATCGAGCGACAAGATGTGGGTGAGTTAAAACGAGTCGTCAGGCAGGCAGTTTCTCTGTTTGGGGTCCCTAAGCTGATGGTTACCGATAAAGGACGAATGTTCGAATCGAACGAGTTCGTGACCTGGATCAACGAGCTTGGTTGTGAGCTGCATCACATAACGCCGGAGATGCATCATTCGAACGGCCAAGTGGAAAGGTACGTGCGTACGGTCCTTAACATGCTACGCATCGAGGTAAATCACAAGAATGCGGCATGGTCGGAAACCTTATGGAGACTCCAGCTGGTGCTAAACACCACCAAGCAGAAGACCATTCAAGCCTCACCAGTCACCACTACACATTCTGATCGGGACGGAAGCGACTACTCCCGTTATCCGTGCTTTGGTCCGCGATGTGGCACTCGAAACAACTACACCTAATCGAGAGGCGTTACGAGAAATGTCTCGTGGAAGGGTTCGCCAGATGCTTCGCGATAACCAGGCCAAGCAAGACGAACGTGTGAACCGACTGCGCAAGCCTCCGCGCGAATTTAACCTTAACGACCTTGTGTTTGTGATTAAGTTTTCGCAGGCGACAGGAAGCTGGACCCTGGCATGCGTGGGCCGTACAAGGTGGTGGACATCCTGCCCAGTGGTCGTTACGGCCTGAAGCTGCTGGCTGGAAGCTACGGCAAGACCACCCAGGCAGCGGCGCAACACATGGTGCTGTGGCGCGGGGAATGGTGTCCGGAGGCGTGTGCTGCTTTCTTTGCTAGTAAGCATCGCTTCGCTTTCGACCAAACCGGTATATGCCTACAAGTAGCAATCTTTGGCAACTCAATTTCGTCATTTCTACGCATTCTTACATCACACACTTAGAATAGGGCCCCACATTACACCTACATAAAAATACACATAAAACTTAACAAAGATTGCATCGTGTATGGATATAACTCGGGGAGGTCGTGTTGCTGTAGGACGTGTTCCTAGTCAGCATTGCTGTAGGTCGAGGACCTAGTCAGCGTCGCTGTAGGCTTTGTTCCTAGTCAGCGTTTGACGTAGGCGTTAATTCGTCTAGTCGTCATGGTTGCTGCTGAGTCAGCATCGCTGTAGGCTTTGTTCCTAGTCAGCGTTAGCGTTTGGCATGGGCCAAGTCGCTCAGGCGTTGGTGCACTTTGCGCCTGGTCGCCTGTTTTTGCAGATGGTCTGTTGTACGAGACGGAGCCTAGGAGCTGGTGGAGCCTATGGTGTCTGTGGAGCTGGTGGAGCCTGTGGTGCCTGCGGAGCCTTGGAGCCTGCGGAGCCAGCGGAGCCTGCGGAGCCAGCGGAGCCCGGGATCCTGTGGAGCCTGGGAGCCGGTCGCTGCTGCAGAGCCGGTCGCTGCTGCAGAGCCGGTCGCTGCTGCAGAGCCAGTCGCTGCTGCAGAGCCAGTCGCTGCTGCAGGGCCAGTCGGATCAACAGATGGATAATCAGGAAAATGATCGATCGGGTTTCATTTACGATTAGAGGCGTCTTGTAAGGTCGTTTACAAGGACTTTGTTAGAGACGATAGAAGATGTATGAATTGATTGAATGTTTTCTGAGAGAGAAATTTGAACCGGAATGCTGTATGTTTGAACTGTTGTAACCCCTCAGCAGTTTTTAACGTTGAGCTGGTTTCAGGTGACGATGATGGTGACACGGAGTAGTCATCCCGGACGAGCCCCAGAGCCAGTGACGCCGACTCTGGACACGGATCATGAAGAGGAACCAACGCCTGGACCCAGCACCGCGCCCGACCAAGTGGGACCTGCTTCGCAAGCTGGTCTTTCTATGCCCCTACTGGATGAGGATTAGGAGCTAGTTAGAAAGTTGATCAGGTCGAGGACGACCTACCGTCAGGAGAGGCCGTATGAGCTGATATTCCCTGGCTATCTCCTCGCACTCCACTGAGCATATATAAGCGCCGTCATGCGCCGTGCTCCTCACTTTTGATCGTGACGCCACTCGGAGCGGAGGTTATGCCCGGAGGATATCGGTTCCTACGTCTCGAGGATTACGTGAGCCATTCTTTGTGTTTCTTTCGTTATTTTTCTGATTTGTTTTACAAGTGTTGTTCTGGTTGTGTTAATATTTTTCGAATTATTTAATTTGTCCCAATTAAACTTTTTAGGTTAAGATTGATTGTTTTTTTTTAAAAGTAAATCCGCTTCTGAAGCTAATATTACATACAGCGCTATTTTATGTAGTCTGTGGTTTTTAAAAAAATAAACGTCTTCGTCGATGGTCTCCCCATCATGGCGGGACTTACTCTAAACTGATTTTTATTTAATATTAAAATCTACAGGCTGGCTAGCCTGACATAATTGATGGAATTTTTTGCTCGTTTAAAGGTATTAAACAGATTAGATACAATTTTACTGTCTACAATATGTTCTAGTATAATCTGTTCTTGGAAATCCCCAGTTACTTTATATACCCATTTTTCTTTGAAACCTATCGTTCTCGAGAGCTACAAGGTAGAATTTACAGCCGTTTAGGGAACTTAAAACCAGGCTGAAATTTCAGCACTTTTAGCACAAATTAGGAAATCGGCGACTGGCAACAGTTTTGACGCTTACACGCTTACTGACGCTTACTGGAATGAACTGGAACCTCAGAGGAACTCAAGGTAACTAAGAAGATAGTTGCCACGAACGTCATATTTCTTGGATTAAAATTGGCTCAGAATCATATAATACGTTCTATTTTTGCTATTTTAATATTTTTGTTATTTGAGATTTATGTCAGTAGCGACCCTGGCTATGTCACAGAATACATAATAGGCTATGTAACGATAGCCCCGTCAATATCGACATAAAAATAAATAAACATTGCAAACGCGCATGTAACTACGATTTTTTAATATGTTGTAAGGTCTCTTGAGAGTAGTTAATACCCAAGTTTGCAACACTGAAAACCTTGTGCTGCCTCCACGGTGCTCAATAAACTGCGATGGCCCATATTTCAGTTTTTTATAAAAATCTACCATAACGAAGATTTTTTCAAGAATGTTTTTTAGAACTTTATTAAAGATAACTAAATTTGCTACAATTTCAGCGAAACCTGAGCACACTATGTCTTTTGGTTGCAAAGATACAGCAAGTCAAAGATGGGCAATTCTTCCGCAGTGCTAAGAAAGCTATGAAATTACAGAATTTCCGATGTAACAGCTCTTGTTACATTATTTTTTTCAAAAAATCATATTATGTTGTCCGACTTGCACTTAGCCAGATTTTAGGGTTCCGTACCTATTAGGGTAAAAAATGGGACCCTATTACTAAGACTTCGCTGTCTGTTCGTCCATCCGTCTGTCACCAGGCTGTATCTCATGAATCGTGGTAGCTACAGAGATGAAATTTTCGCAGATGATGCATATCAAAATCCGTTCAGTAGTTTTTTCGTGTGTGTTTCATGAACCGTGATAGCAAGAGAGTTGAAATTTTCACAGGTGATGTATTTCTGTTGCCGCTATTACAAAAAATACTAAAAACCAGAATACAATAAATAGTAAAAGGGGCTCCCATACAAGAAACGTGATTTTTTGTTGGTTTTTGTAAATAATGTTTCGGAGGCTGTTTCTCATGAACCGTGACAGTTAGATCGTTTAAGTTTTCACAGATGATATATGTTTATTGCCGCTATAACGACAAATACAAAAAAACTGGCCAAGTGCGAGTCGTACTCGCGCACAAAGGATTCCGTACCATCATTTATAAAAATGACAGAAATATCATATCTGTTGCCCGACTCGCACTTGACTAGTTTTTGGTATTTGTTGTAATAGTGGTAAAAGACATACATCATCTGTGAAAATTTCAACCATCTAACTATCACGGTTCACGAGACAGCCTTCGAAACATTATCCACAAAAACGAGCAAAAAAATCACGTTTCTTGTATGGGAGCCCCCCTTAATATTTATTGTATTCTAGTTTTTAGTATTTTTTGTTATAGCAGCAATAGACATACATCACCTGTAAAAATTTCAACTCTCTAGCTATCACGGTTCATAAGATACACGCGCAAAAACTTCTGAACAAATTTTGATTTGACGTTGACATTGGCAGCACAGGGTTTTCAGTGTTGCAAACTTGGGTGTTAACTACTCTCAAGGGACCTCCTAACAACATATAACAAAATCGTAGTTACATGCGCGTTTGCAATGTTTGATGTCGATATTGACCGGGCTACGAGTGACAATCGCGAAAATCCTAAAAGGCCGAGTGAGCCTTCCGTATAGTCTCTAATTTGTGCTATTAGGATTTTAATCTTCTAGCGAACTTTAGGTAAAAAGGATTGAGGCCTCCACGTCGTTTTTACCACTTTTCAAGCTTAAAGCTGCTATTCCGAACAGTGCAGCCGACAGACGACAGCACATGCAGCAACGGCAGTTGCGGCATATGCTACAGCGGCCGACAGCATATGCTGCAATGGCTGCAACTGCCGTTGCCGGCTGGTCTGTTCGGAAAACAACCTTTATTATTCGGACGATGTAGGTATTTGTTAGTAGAAAGTAGCATAATCTTAATCCCTGAGCTTAAGCTCTTTAATCGACTGTCGATAACAAAACCTTCAACTCTATCGGCTGTCGATAACAAGAGCTTTATTTCAACTCTCCGTGTTATTTATACCTACTTATCTTCGTGTTATCTTTTAGTAATCGAACTGTGAGCTTGGATCTAATCCCTACTCAAAGTTGTCTGCTTTTTCACATGATCGAATAGCTATATTGGACAGTAGGAATGACGACTGACAAGATATTGCTTCCATTTCTGACAGTATAATATTCTTTTGGATTTCAAACATACCGCATGTTTTTGCGGTATTTTGCCGGAGCCGATATTTTAATGATAGGAGTTTATAGTTCTGACTTCAGACAGTCATTCACTGCATTCGCCGCCGTGTGAAAGAGTTTGAGTTTGCCACATAGTGATACACAGTATTCTGAATGTCACTCAAACTTTTGTAAAATTTTGTGGAAAATCCATTTTACAGGTGTTTACGATCTGCCTACCTCTCAAGGGAATTAGGCGTGATATATGTATGTATGTAAAAATAACTAAAATATAAATGAAAGCCCGGAGTTAAAATATAATTTATGTTTTCTTTTATTATTCACCATCAATGCTTAACATCTAATTTGTACCTCCCCTTGTTAGCAAAGGTATTAAAAACAATCTTTAACATAAATAACTTTAATCGGTTAACATAAAAAAATAACTGGTTTTAGAATTCTTAAATCTACGAATTGTACTTAAAATGTAACAGCCCTGAAAACAATTAAGTGAAACAGAAACATTTAAAAAAACAATAAGTATACTACCCTTGTTAAATTAATAGTTTAGTAGGTAGGTGTCTACTAGTACAACAATTTTCATTATACGTGGATTTATTATACCTACTGGTTATTCTTCTTAAATTGTTTAGAGAATCAATATAACGAGGATTCCTTATAGTATAAGTATAGATAAATAGACTACCAATAATATTTTTAATTTTTTAGTAATTATATAAACTTTCAGTTATTAGTTTAATATCTGGACCACAGTAAGCTCGGGATTATAGTACAATCAATCACAGGATAAGGCTTTTTTACACATATAAGTGGGTTGATACACAAAAATAGGACATCTAATAATTTAGTGTTCGATAAACGTACAAGCATTTTGCTTGCTGTACACCTTGAAACATAGATAAATAATAATCGCCAGTACATCAACCCACCCATTTAAGGGACCTACATAAACTGCTTTTTCATAAAAAAAACAAACACCAATAAAATGTTAAATGTGTAGATTGATGTACTGACGATAGTACTAAACTTTGAAAGCTGTACCTATTGTTGTAAAAGATTTTATGCGTCATATTCATATCTCATACTTGTGTAACACTAGGCAAATTGCAAACATTTCATTCAGACATCAGATTTATTTGACGAATTTCATATATCAAGTAGTTGTAACATTTGAAACAAAAAGATTTGTAATATTTCATTGTAATGTTGTTCACTGATGTTTATAGAATTGCTGGTACTAGGTAACATTGATACAGCATTTAAACACGAATAATAGTTACCATAGATATCTAAATATAAAAAGTGAAATTTGTTTATTTTACGTAAGAACCTTGTTAAACATTTTCTTATATTTTTGTACTTGAAATTTAATATAGGCGTGAATATCACAAAGGTACATCATGTACGACAAGCACATCACAGAGTATACGACTTTCTGAATTAAATTATAATGTTTACGGTGTGGTAACAAAAGTTAGACAATAATATTGTTTAGCATGGTAAATAGGAACATTTATTACGTTACTATTTAGGTACAACTTGCACAGATAAAGAAAATATCCCGAATTGTTAACATTATTGTTGAAATCTTGCTCATATATCATATAATATGATAGAGAGACAATAATAATGTTGTCGATTCGGAACTTGTTCTTTATCTGCGCAAGTTATACTTTACCTGTGTATGTAAGCCTCTTAGAAGACACGTAATAACATTATAAAGGTTATAGTCACGAGGTAAAAATAACGTCGTAAAAATAAGCTAAAAATACAAGTAGGTAATAATAATAATTAAACAACAAGTACCTACTTATTATACTATAACAGGTAGCAAGTTGGTTCTTACAACCAGTGAAGACTTTTGAAATTACAAACAAAAATGATGCGATTTTTTTGATATTTAGGTAAATAGGTAGGTAAACTACCCCTAACCAACTCCTCTTGCCAAATTATTAAATTACAATACAGACTGTATTTATGGTTTACATGACTATTTATACTGGGTGTTACAAAACAACCAATAAAGCTGAAAGGAGGTCAAGGTACTCGTAAAACTGAACAACTTTCTCTATGGAACATGGGTCGAAATATGAAAAAAAAAATTGGACCTCCCATATAGAATTAACTCCATTTGTATGGGAGTTTTTATGGGTTGTTTTGTAACAAATATACAAATATTTCAAAGTGCTCTGAAAACGGTTTGTTCATATTTGAGCGCGTTTTATAATGTAGAAGTTCGTATAACTTTACATGTCTCTAATATTATAGAATGCAACTCCTATTTTCTTTTTTATATTTTAATTCTTAAAGCATCTATCAATATTTCAAACGTCTCTGTTGTTCATATTTATTAGGCATCTTCATACCTCCTTTCAATCAAGAGTGACAGCAACTATAAGAACCTACACGAAAAAAGAACTCGCTGATCAATATTATGCTTTTTTATTTTCTTACCATTTCAACCAAAAGTATTTGGAGAGCTTTTAGAAACATTTGCAATATGAAAAAACTGTATCTATAGTACCGGCGTTCGAATATTTGCCATATTTGACAGCTGTCAGACCCATACTAGAAAACATGTTAACACAAAAGATAGACCTTATGTCATAGCATTAACATGATTATGAACGCCAGTACCTATAGTCACATAATTTAGAGCTTCTATAAATCATCAATAATCAAACCTATAGAGTCTATTATGTTATCTTTTATCTTCTTACATGATGCGAAACCCACTAAAATCTTAGGTAAGTAGTATATCATATTATAAGAGAAAACAGGGTATCTATTTATAGGAAGGATTTAACCTAGAGGAATACTTATTAACAATATAAGGATCGAGTTTTACATGGCTTCCTTGTTTTATTGTGATAAGTACCTAAGTAATAATTGTGCAAATAAAAGGAAGTAGTAAATATTATTTTGTCCTTATTGTATCTGTATTAATATTTCTTCTTCCTTATAAATATTTCTGAATCGGGCTGATAAAATATATTTATTACCGGGCAAGCAAGCCGGCCATATCACTTTAAGATCACCTAACCTAGTCATCCCAGCAAGTTATTGAATAGGCAATATAATTATTATTAGTAAAGTAGGCAGATCGTTCAGACGACAGATAGCAACACAGACCAGTGACGTCCTCACACCCACCTGACATGAGACATGATGGACTTCCTTTTCTATGGATAGATAGCAAGCAATTTACACCAATATGTACACTTGTGCCAGCCACACAGTCATCGTGTGCCATCGTTGATATAAGGTTTTTTTTATATAATTACAAAAAAAAACTTAGAAAACCCACAAAGTCAAGCAGTGTGTGTCGAATGTATCTGCGTGCAGTACAAATGCGTTTTTCTTTTATTCCATGAATATTTGTACGATAAACTACAAGTTACGCGAAATTTATCGACGTCATGATTATCAAATAAATCAAAATTCCGTGACTGAACTTTTGCAGAACGATTCGACATTCAAATCATCAATGCTAACATCTCAAAGTAGAGTCTTGTTCAAAATATTGTGAATATTTTTTGACGAGGCGGCTATTTTCCATTTTTTCTATAACTCTTTCGCATTGCACAAAATTGTAATGACTTTATCTACACAAAGTTTGTGTACTGACTACGTAAAATACAGGGTGTAAGGGACAGCTCTCCGAATACTGATAGGGTGCATTCTGACCATGAAACTCAACAACTCTGAATAAGAAAGTATTTCATGACACGTAAAATCAATTTTGACTTCCTATAGAAAATAAAGACAGCTGACAGTTATTTCGTATGGGAGGTCAACGTATTTACTTCTCCTGGAGAATATTTTCTTATGCGATGTTGTTCAGTTCCATGTTGAGAAAACACCTTATAAATACGTTATTGGGGAGCTGTTGTTCCTTACATCATGTATTACCGGGTGACAGGTACATCGGGTCGTTGGACGACTTGGTGTACCACTCGAAGGAGAAAAAGCGTGACAGATGGTATTCAGGCTTAGTAACTAGAAGAGGCTTCACTCGTCCAAATTCCTCAAAGTGGGGTCAGGTTCCTCGTCGTGGTCTCCGAAGGTCCCGTCTCCGCATCGCTTGGCGCGGCTCTCGATCATGGCAGACGTGGCTGCTTTCACTGGAACATTAAAATAAAGATCAGTTTTATACATTAACTACAACAATATAGAAACCTTCTTTAAATCAAAAAACCTATTAGTAAAAAACCTTATAAGCTACACAAAAAGAGAGAGAGAGAGAGAGAGAGCTAATTTCTTCAAGGGTACCCATATCCACCATTGTTTTTTTTTTAACCCCACTTACAAAATAATATACCTATCGGTCATGTTCTTTTCTATACAGTAGGTACTTATGTTACCAGCAAGCGGGAATTTATTCAAACTTGTGATTCTAGGCATCAACTTATACGAACTTCTTTTATTATGGGGCCATCTGTCCGCGAAATCACGATCAGCTGTTCCATAATTTTTTTCGCGAATTCGCTCATGGCCCCAGAATAAAAGAAGTTCATATAAGTAGGTAGATGCCTAGAATCACTACTTTTAATAAATGCCCGCTTGCCGATAACAAACTGTACAATGTTTCGTTCGAAATATATACCTGCTTTCTAGGGGATATAAATAGAGTGAGACCCCTTCACAGAATTAAGCGCATGAATACTTTTTTGTTTGATGAATAACAATATCGGATATCGAATTAATGTTTAACATGAGTGGGGATAACGGAACACGTTGTATCCTTATTTACAAAAATGTCACCTCGGTTGCAGAAATCCCTGCTTAATGGAAAACGTATTTACCTACGTTCGCTTTCAGTTCAGTGGACACGTGCTCGTAATGCCTCAATTCTGGCATCTATAAGGTTACATTTAATTAAGTACAAATCTCTTCAGGGTGTTGTCTACTCACAAAGCTGAACAACTTTTGTCTGAAAATTGATAAAGTTTGGTCCTTCCATACTAAGTGACACACTTTTTCAAGATTTTTGTATTGGCGGCGGTCCAATTTCGAAGAAAAGTTTCTGACAAAAGTTATTCAGTTTTGTGAGTAGACCACACCCTCAAGAGATTTGTACTTAATTAAATGTAACCGTATATAATTCAATGTATTTGGTGCCCTAACTCCTGCACGCAGGATGATCTTATGTCAGGGACTGCCAGACAAAGTCGAAAAGAAGAAGAAATATTATAATGTCGCCAAGTTTTGGGCCGCAACTTTGTAGAGTATTATAGTGGCTGCCATCGCACCCAAAGAAGATTTACCTATTTGTCAAATTGGTATACCTTTATTTGGTCCACCCACCATGGGTAATGTCATGCATGTACATGTAAATGATATGTAAAATGGCGTGTAAAACTTAAGAGATATGTGCAGCTTTATTTTGTAGTATTTCTAAGTTTATGGTGCGGCTTGCGGATTTGTTCAACAAGTTAAAAGGACTTATTTTACGTACGACCATAATCGCAGACGCAGATAAATTTAAAAAGCTAACTCTTTTCACAAAAACTAAAATTTAAAAAGTTTACAAACAGTGAATCATATAAGGTTACATTTGTTTTATATTTTGTTATGTTTTTATTTTTGCTGTGTATTTTTTTTGTTTTTACGCTGAATATTTACTATTTTGTACAAATACTTCAATCGCATGTTCTACTTACGAAACTGAACAACTTTTATGTGAAACTTTCTTGGCAATACCTATGACAAAAAAATTTAGTCCTCCCATACAAACATGTTGAAAAATTTTGCCACTTAGTGAAGAAGACCCAAAGTTCATTTCATGATTCGAAGAATTTCTGATAACAGTTGTTCGGTTTTGTGAGTAGAACGCGCCCTTAAATATTTGTACCTACTTAATTAAATTTAACCCTACATTTCCCGCAGAATTGAGGCGTTTGTGGTTGTGTTGTGTGTGGTATGCGAATTTCAGCCGAATTTGCTGGCAAAATATTCTATGAAATAATATTTTCGTTACTACCAGAATTTTATCCTTGTATTATTAAAAGTAAGGTGACTTACACACGCCAAACTATTCTGCGGTAATTTTCCGGCCAGTGCGTTACTGACATAAGAATTACTTACCTATTTTGATGGCTCAAAGGTTACAGGCACATCCCTACACAAACCGCACCGTATGACTGTCTGTCATTTGCCAAAATGCGCCCATTTTAATCCGTCAAATACCGTATCGTTGTGCGGCAAGTCTGAAGCAACTTAATCTTGTCTAGCCGAGACGGTTTCTCTAGGATGAATGACATATTTTTTGCAATTTACTTATTCGTCGTCTATGATTTTTTTTTAGTATATCTTCATACATATATCACGCCTTTTTCCCTTACGGGGTACGCAGAGCGTAAACAACTGTAAGAAAAGGCCATTTACAACTCATTTGACAAAAATGTGAGAGTCATTCAGAAGACTGTGAGTTGTGACTGACATCTGACAAAAGTTTGAGAGTCATTAAAGTCACAGGTTGTCAGCACGTCGTCTAAAATTGAAATAAGTATACATCAACTCATTAATCCCTTAGTCGCTTCTTACGACTCCCACGGGAAAGATATGGGGTGATGCTATTTTAAGCCGGCACCACACGACACAATATTCATCCCAATATTTTATGTATCTTATCCCAATATTTACATTATTTTATGAATCGTATGTTTACGTATGAAACGTCGGGTTTCCAGGTAAATCGCTTATTTACCTAAAAAACTATCGCGATAAGACCCGGTGAAGTAACTGTGTAATTGTGTGTTATATACAGGATGTTTATTTAAATGCGTGCCATAACTTCAGGGTAGGTTTAGTTTAGTATCGATAAAGGATGCCGTAAAAAATATTGAAAAAAGTCCCAGTCACAAATTGTTTTTTTTTACTTGGCTGACATTTGATTCAAATGCCTAGGAATACCTATCTCAGCCGAAATTCGTTCAATCTTAAAGTTGTTTAGACGAAAGTACTTGTATGGGCACTTTTTAAAGAACAACAGTGTCAAAAAATATATTTGAAACAAAAAAAAAAACAGTTTTGGCTAAATCCGAAATAAAAAAGTTTCTGGGATTTTTTTCAATAATTTTTACGGCATCCTTAATCGATACTTAAGCTACCCTGAAGCTATGGGCACGCATTTAAATTAACAGCCTGTATTGTATCGTAACCAACTCAAAATGTATGCTTAAACCCTTTTGTTGGAAGTTGACACTAGGAAAGAGTAAAGTGGGGTACATTGGAAGGACAAGGTGTGTTTTTGACAGACATTTTGCGCTGAACACAACTTATTCCACACATTTTAGGAAAGAAATAGAGAGGTTTTCTGAAGGCTTACACTCACTATGTTCGTAACTAATAATAATAAGTAACATCCTATAGCTTTATGGTTTCTGCAGCCATAATAGGTTTATACCAAAATTAATTCATTTATCCGTATTCACTATTCACCTTTGAGATCCCTTGAGGCTGCTTTACTACAGTGTAACTAAGTGAGATGCCGGCTTAGAATAGAATTACCCCATATCACTCCCGTAGGTGCCGTCAGAAGCGGCTAAGGGATTTTAGAGTTGTGTGTATTGCAATTTTAGGCGACAGGGTAAAAACCAGTCACTATGGTGATATACAGTCTTCTGAATGATTCTCAAACTTTTGTCAGACGTGGTGTAAACGGCCGTTTACAGACATTAACGCATGTTTACGCTCTGCCTCCTCCGCAAGGGATGTAGGCGTGATAGATGTATGTATGTATGTATTCAAATTCATGATTACAAAATACCTACGGGGTGTTAGGGACGGTGTAACGAAAACTTTGCAGGCGTGCTCAGACCATGAAACTGAACAACTTTTACTATGGAGCCAAAGGCGGGAAACAAAAAAAAATTCCGATCTCCCATACAAAGTCAGTCAGCTGATCGGGAATTTTGTATGGGAGGCCGGTTTTTTTTTCGTTTCCAACCATTAGCTCCAAAAGTCGTTCAGTTTGATGGTCTAATCATGCCCTATGTACCTAGTCTAGGCATTTACATGACCTCGAAAACGCGTTAATGCCTACCTACATTATTGAGTGATTTGCTCAATGACCAACGTAGGCCGAATCAATAAGCAGTCTCGTTTTTATCACGCACACCGACATGGAAGCTTCAAATCATACAGAATTAAAAGTGACTTTTTCTTTCATGCAAATTTCGCGGCAATAAAATAAACCAAGGCTAGAAAACATTGAATGAGTGGTTTACTTGGCTATAAGAGTTGAGATGGCCACTCGGTTGTTGCATTCGACAGTTGAATGACGCTCCCTTTCCCACATGGTAGTAAACTGAAGTGAGAAAGGGAGCGCCATACAACTGTCATTTGGCGGCGAATACAGCGAGTGACCGTCTCAACCATGTCTCAACTATTAGTACAAAAGTACCTACTAGGGATGTGACTTGAGTAATAAAAATAGCTTTTTTTTATAATCGATTATTTCTAGTTGCAAAAAAATCAATTAAAAATAAATCTATTTTCACTTTAAAAAAACATCGATTTTAATAAAAATCGTTTATTTTTTCGTTTTGCACCTTAAATTTATCAAAAAAATGTTAGTTTTATCAAATAGCCGAACTCTTAATTGAAGACCGAAAAAATGTGTATAAATAGACGAACACTTCAATAGAAAATCGGGTATGGTGTGTTATTTATAATACATGCATAATCAAGACGTTTGGTAAAAAAATAGAGGCGCAAAAAAATCAATTTCTGTATTTGGTTTGAAAATATAATCGATTTTTAATTAATCGATTAAAATCGTTTTTTCTCAAAGAAACATCTATCTACACTAATATAATAAAGAGGAAAACTTTGTTTGTTTGTTTGTTTTTTTGTATGTATGTAATCGATAAACTCCGAAACTACTGGACCGATTTCGAAAATTCTTTCACCATTAGAAAGCTACAACATTCCTGAGTAACATAGGCTACTTTTTACGACGGGAAAATTCTTTATTCTCACGGGAAAATGGTTAGCAGCAGGTAAAGCGGGAAATACAGCGGATATTACCCAAATTAGCCAAACCGCTTTACCGATCTTCGCGAAATCTGGCACTGATATTACTAGCATAGTTAGTAAAGACGGACATGAACTACTTTTTGTCAGCCCTCGAGGATCTGGAGTACCTGATGAAGACCACCAGCATCCCATCTAAACTATAAGAGATACGGTCATGGCTTCATAGAAAAAGTTGTTCACCATGACGAGCCGTTTCTGCTGGCACATGGTCATCGAGGATCTGGAGTACCTGATGAAGACCACCAGCATCCCATCTAAACTATAAGAGATACGGCCATGGCTTCATAGAAAACGTTGTTCACCATGATGGACCGCTTCTACAGGCACATGGTCATCGAGGATCTGGAGTACCTGATAAAGACCACCAGCATCCCATCTAAACTATAAAAGATACGGTCATGGCTTCATGGAAAAAGTTGTTCACCATGAGGAGCCGCTTCTGCTGGCACATGGTCATCGAGGATCTGGAGTACCTGATGAAGACCACCAGCATCCCATCAAAACTATAAGAGATATGGCCATGGCTTCATACAAAAAGTTGATCACCATGACGGGCCCCTTCTGCTGGCACATGGTCATCGAGGATCTGGAGTACCTGATGAAGACCACCAGCATCCCATCTTAACTATAAGAGATAGAGCCATGGTTTCATAGAAAAAGTTGTTCACCATGACGGGCCGCTTCTGCTTGCACATGGTTATCGAGGATCTGGAGTACCTGATGTAGACCACCAGCATCCCATCTAAACTATAAGAGATACGGTAATGGCTTCAAAGTAAAAGTTATTCAGCATGACGGGCCGCTTCTGCTCGCACATTCACCTCTGATGGAAAGGAGTAATGGACTTTTTACTACGGGCAAAGATGCAGTTTGATTCTACGGGAAAACAGGTAAGTAGCAGCGGGTGAAACCGCTGGGCGGGCTGCTATTATTTATATAATCTAAGTATAATTCTGTTTAAATAATCTAAGTAAGTATCTATCTACCGACGACAGGGTTAGTTTCAAAATGTAGGATCGCTAAATAAAACAAAGTTTGCCTGATGGAAACACGATAGCTCCGTTATTAAAGCATAGACACGGTTTCTGTGTATCAAAGCGTTCAAATTGAAATTTTAACAAACACTCACGCACCGCACAATTTTGCGGTATTTTGCCGACTTTATTTACGAAAGGAATTCTAGGAATTGAGCTGTTATTGTTTGTGTTATGATTTTTTCTAGTAGGTCTTTAGGTGGAAAGGTTATTTGTATTGTTTTCATGTTTACACTTCTCATTCTATATCTCTGTTTTGAGCAGGTATCTTTTTATGTTATAATGTCTAAATACTGAGCATGTTCAAATCCTTTTTCATTGGCACTGCTTAACTTTAGATCTCCCTTTTGTTAAGACTTGTTTCCAAGGAGTGTTCATTCTATGTATAATCAACACCTACAAATAGTTATTTTATTTTTATTTATGAGCCTGTAGTGTCCCACTGGAGGGCAAAGGCCTCTCTCTCTTTTTTTCACGCCTCTCGGTCTAGTGCCAGGATGTGCCAATCCTTTAGGTAAGCGCGTTCAGCTCATCGCTTCCTTGCCATGTTCGTTTGACGGTTTGGAGATGACGCCCGGGGATTCTTCGCACCCCGATTGACTCCAGCGAGCGTCGGCATCCCGTCAAGCCTGGCGCCACTGGAGTCGCCGGGCACTAGGGGCCTTTGTGTTTTGTCGTGGTTCATATTTGTTTTGGGAGAGGTTTGGGCAATTGACCTGCCGTGCTTGACCATGTTGGCAGGTGGTGTTGATTTTGGAGGAGAACCCTCAAGTCCCTTAGTCGCCTCGTACGACACTCGCGGGAAGAAATGGGGTGATGCTATTCTAAGCCGGCATCACACGGCAAGTTATACCTATTCATAATTAAATATAACCCTAGCGTATACATGATGTAAAAACGTCAACTGCAAATATTTTAAGGGGTGAATCAGCCCATGAAACTGAACAACTTTCCTCAAGAAATATAGGTCAAAATATAAAAAAAATGTTGGCACTCCCATACAAAATGTACCAGCCGGCCGAGGAGTCTATTTGTATGGGAGGTCCAAATTTTTTTTCATATTTCGACCTATGTTCCTTGGAGAAAGTTGTTCAGTGTCTTAGGCTGGTTCACCCCTTAAAATATTTGCAGTAAATTTTTTTACACCTTAAATAATATTATAGAGCCTTCATACAACACATATTAACGCTATAAACTTACAATCATAAGCCCATCCGAGCTTGGCAAACGCGTCGATGAAGTGAGTGGAGGGGTTGATAAGTCCAAGCTCCGAAGTGCGGTAGTCCCATGGGAACACGTGGTGGTAGTTGTGCCAGCCCTCGCCCAGGGCTGCCAGGCTGACCAACAAGTTCTCAGAAGGCTTGATGAATCTGTTTAGGCAAGATGGAACTTATGTAGGTACGTACGTACAATACTTAGTTAGCAACGAAAAATCATTTTCGTAATCTTTCTAAAACCGTTAAGTAAAATATTTGACAATAGGATTAATACATAAAACAATATTTACACAAATAGGGAAACGGCGGCGCTCGGCGCGCCTTTACAGATATTACAGAAGGCTCACTCTACTCCTGAGTGAGCCTTCTGTAAACTGTCTGTTTTGTGAAATTTATTTTATTAGATTACAGGGTGTAAGGGGCAAACTCAACATGAAAGCTATCAGACAAGCGATCGTCAGGTGTTATATTGGACGCGCGTCTAACGTGTGTAGCTTTGTTTGTTCTGTTTCATACATTTTATATATGGAAACGGTTTAAAGCGTCGCGGTGTCGCACGTCTCACGTCACTGACGACCACTTGTTTGACAGATGCCATCATAGGTATCACGTCTCACATCTACTATGTGGAGCTTGCGCCTAAGGGACAGGCTCTCCGAATACTGATATTACGTCAGTAAACGATAAAAAAACAACCTTCCATTCCAAAATCACGATCAGCTAACTGCATTTAATGGGAAGTATTTTTTTACGTTTCCTGAAAATATTCTCTTACGGTAAGTTGTACAGTTTCGGGGTCTGATAATGCACCCTATTACCTCTAGTATTTGGAGAGCTTTCCCCATCCTGTATATTTTTTTCAGTGTAGGTACGGTGATATTGAATCAATTACAAGTATATTGGGTTACCCTAAACATGATTACCAATTCCCCGATTCTTGGAAAAAGTAATTTTGCTGTGTGATGTGATGTTTGATCGATCATGTGATGTCTGGTGACGCAATTTGTTACGAACATGTTACGAACGAATTGCTCACCTGTCATAAGGCTTGTTGCCCACCAGATGTGCGAAGCTGTTTACGCAGAAAGCGATGTTGAGGGTGATGGTGAACCGCAGGACGAAGCTGACCACGAAACTGTTGACCAGGGTCTCCTGCCAGAAGTGCATGGGGATCCACACTGGCAGCAGGATGTTCAGCAGCGCGAACAAGGGTATGAATATTCTGGAAATAAAAACGAGTGTTGTTTTTTCCTTCAGGATGGCATGTGGAAACCCAAAGAGGAATCAAAATCTTTGTGTCCTTCGTCAATACGTTCTCAATAATTCATGACTAGTAAGGTCACAGTTAGTTGTTCTGACGGCTTTACGCAGTTTTCCTACTACTGGCTTACCACCAGTCAATGAATCTTTTTTAATGGATCTTAAAGGAGACGATATCAGAGCCTTTTCGAAGGTAGGTATAAGTTCGTATTGCTAATGATAAAACGCTTTTTGGGGCTGGATGTTATTGTTACGGTCTTGAAGCCACATCATTTTATTTGGTAAAACCAAACTGGAAGTAAGTAGTTATACTACACTCTCAGAAACGAGACTGGGTGTAACATATCGGACTAACCTGACTAAATTAATCACACTTACTGTTTCTGTATCCTGACTACAGGATCAGCTAGGAGATCACCGGAAGCTTCCCTTAAAGCTTTGCGCCTGTCTTCTACTGCTGGATGAGGAGTGAGCACCAGCCAGCCCACGTGGGCGAACCAGAACCCTCGACGCACGTCGTGGGGGTCCGCGACGGTCTCGGAGTACTTGTGGTGCACTCTGTGGTCCAACGCCCATGTGTAGATATCTCGCTGCAACAATCAGAACATTTTGTCAGTATGATTCTACTTAAAGGACCCTTTTAAAGCTAGGCCGCAAAACGTGAAGTCATCCGATAATGTGCTGGCACGATGCATATTGGTAAGAGCCATCGCTCATCAGAGACAAAAACAGGTCACGGATGTGCCGTCCTCGGGAGTAATCATCAAGTGGGAATATTACCGAAAGAATCTTTTTGCCAACACTTGACGAATTGAATATCTCAAGACGAAAATCAGCAGCCCAGAAGAGATACCGGTATACGTGCCTGCCTAGGTATAGTATATAAGGTCCTATTAAATTCACTGCAAATATTTTAGGGGCAGATCAAATAAAATATAAGCATGTACTAGGCAAATTTTTAAAGAAGTAGCTTTTTTAAAGCTAGTTTTCGAGAAAACTGCATTTAACGAAAAAAAAAACGAAACGCAAAAAGTGCACCCTGTTTGTCCTAGAAACACACACTTCGATGAATTTAAATTCGATTGGTTGGTTGTTAGTGTGCGTGCCGTGTAAGTAAATCATGTTTACATGGCGGAACGTCAGTCGAGTCAGTCAAAGGGTGTTCACATAATTAATTAAAAAGTTTGTTTGAAAATGAAAAAAAAATCTAGCGTGTAGATTTTTTTTAAATGCCTTAGATGTTTTTCTTATACATATTTACGCATGCCCTTAAAATATTTGCAGTGAATTTAATAGGACCTTATATAGTACCTAACTCTTTACCTTGTTAGTTATCGATAAGTGACTCGTGAACCTTTGATTATCATATTTTACTATCAACTGAGTATTTACTCGCGCACTGGGTTCTTACACATTAGCTACTTATGTACAATTAAGAATATCAAAGTGGTAGTTTTGTAAGGCTGGAATCATTCGTAGATAATGTCCGTTGCTGCTCTATTTTAAGCGCGTTAGGAAAATGCGAATTTCCTCCTTTTAAAGAAATATCGTTTACCATCCGCTAGTACTGTGTGTATCGGCTTATACCTACGGCCATGAAAAATCTTGCCTCAGACACTGAATAAATCGTCTGTCACAGACGTATGAGGCCAATGATGATGAGTACTGTGTGACACAACGCTGCATCGACGGATGCGTCTGTCGAACGGTTTGACATTAACCGTATTCGTATAAACATTAGGTGAAAATTAACGCATTTATAACGCAGCACTTAAATAGCGCAGCGGACGTACACACGTAACGTGATCCTCTCCTTAGGTTTAGGAAGTAGGTACACAAATCAACATAGGTACAACCCCTTTTGTGCATGCGTAGAATCTTGCTGCTGATAATACAAATTACCTACCCTACACTCTTACAACTCTCTCTGTTTGAAAATATAGTTCTCACAAAGTATTGAAATGTTTTTGCTCTCTTCCCAGCGGAAATAATTATTAAAATTTCTTAATTTATATTCCTAGAACAAAGTTGCGCTCTCTGCGAGAAATAATACTCCAGGAAGAATATTTTTACGATTTCGTTTGAAGTTTTGTTCTAGCCTTTTTATAGTAATAGTGTACATTTGCAACAAGAGCCAAAGAAGGAGTCTACCTACGCCACTACCACGCAATTTTTATGTGTAATTATATCACAGGAAATCCGCGATGTCCGACAATTCGCAAATTAACTGGGCAATACGCGAATTCCCGGTAAATAGATAAGTCCATTGATCCATTTGTCATATTAATATGCGGGGGCCTACCTAACCATGTCGGGAGCCTGTCAAGTCAAGCATGTCAGAAGTCTGATCTGTCAAACACGTCATAGTTCACAGGCCTACCTGACCATGTCAAGAGCCTGCCAACAAGATTTTTTTACAGGAAGTTGATGAATGGATTAATGTATTTCACAGTTATTCGCGATTGTCCTTCGACATGTATAAAATCGCGTATTCGCGTAATTTGTACCTTTTTCAAACAGCTCCGGAATTTTATCTAGTAGATATGGGAAATGGGAACTTCTGCGGAAAATCATGTCATATTTCAGCAGCCACAGAATTTGACAACTTTCGTGGAAAATCTTTAATGTCATTCCCAAACAGCTACGGAATTTTATCTTGTAACTTGTACTTAGTTATATGTTTTTTTTGAACCTGGTTTTAATTTCAGCAGAAGTCCTTACATTCCCTGAATTCACTAAGTAGTTGCCTACAGTATTTGCTGCTGGAAAGTTTGCATTATGCGTCGTGTGATACCGGGTTAGGTTAGTTTTCCCGATGTGTCGTAAGAGGGCGACTAAGGCATGCGTTAGGAAAGCTGAATTTCAATTTTTTTTATTAATACAAATACGATTTATGTCAAATGGTTGACAGACGCATCCACTAGCGATGCATATCGTACAGCGCTGCGTCGACGGATGCGTCTGTCAAACCACGTCTGTAAGTAAAATTACGCAGCAACGGACGACATTACGTATGATTCCCGATTCCGAATATAAGACCTTACCACAAATAAGTTAGACAAGTGTTAAACACGTGTTTAAAATAAAACTTCATACAAAAATAAAACGCTAAACACGCGTTCAACGCTCGTCTAACTTTCTTGTGGTAAGGCCCAAATGCCTGAAACAGATCCTAAACAAATAGGTAAATGCTGTGCTTATTAACAAGCAACCAACCATCTTTCATGCTAAAGGTTAACGAATTCATTTGCATGTATGCTAACAGCAGGCGCTTCTACAATGTTTCTACATATTATTTATTTCTACTTGCTTCAATCATATCATTATCTAACGTCTTTTATAGGACTCAATTCTGGTTGACACATTTTCAAACAGGTTATTACAAACCCGGTGTTAGTTTCCTTTACAAATATATTCTTAATTCTATTCTAACTGCTCCGGCTCAGTGACCAGAAATGAATCCTAGCATCCGAAACGAGGTTCCTCTGAGATTAATACCTACACATGGGCCTCCCTTTATTGGAAGGTATTTTCTATACTCACCATGCTTGGCACGCGGTGTGGCGAGTAAGTTCAAGGTGTAGACAGGCAACGCTACTTAAATTCTTAAAAATTTCATTCATATTCATATGCCTATTCGTCATTGTCTATGAACTAGAATTGAATCCTTTGTTGACACTGGCCAGTGTCTGGCATTTGCTTACTAAGACTGGGGTCAACATGGGACAATTGACTTCGTTTGACAACTTCTCGTAGGGTTGTCTAACCTGCTAAACGTTTAGAAACTCTGGATAGGAATTTATTTTGGGTGGCTTCCAAAGTTTCTTCAAAAGTTGGTCTTTGCTACTGTTTAGGTAATTTGTATTATGCCCACTTCTAACTTAATCAAAGGTCCTTTTATCCTAGTTTTCGTTTAGTGTCAAGTACGAACTTAATTTTGTCTGGCCCGATGATGGCCTACCACGCTGAGGGTCGTGGGTATACCAACCAACCGCTAATTTAAATAGCTACTCGTCATTTTTTTCAAAACTTGAGTGATACAAATATTTTATACCTATGCTAATTTTTATCATTTATTCTGAGTTACATCTGGAACAAAATTTAGTTCGAAAAAAACTTTTTTTAAGTCATAGGTGGTATCTCGAGACAGACACATTATGTTATGTTTCCAAAATCCTCCCATTCACCTGTACTCTCTTCAATATAGCAGATGAAAACATTTTTGTTTAACAAAAAATCAATGAAAATATTAAATTGAAAATATCGACCCTAAGTCGACGTTCGACATTTTTTCAATTTCTTATTTTCATTAAGAAATGAGAATCATGTAGCATTGCACTGTGCAGCAAAATCCTAACAAAACAATACAACATGTTTCAGTAATATAAATTAACAGCCAATATTTTATGGGGTGAATCAGTCCTTGAAACTTAATAACAACCTTCAAGTGAAATTTGAAGAAAAATTTTGGCCCTCCCATACAAAACGTGTATGCCGGCCCGGTCAGTTTGTTTGTAAGAGAGTGCCAATTTTTTTTCTTATTATGTATATTTAGCACCAACAGGCGTTTGGTGTGGGATTCACCTACCAACCTATATTTATTTTTTTCGATCGGTGCCAGCCCTATAGAAACACGTCGACCCTTTTAGTAACAAATGTCGTAAAAGCCAAATCGCAACTTTTGGGAAATCGCAAAAAACTAAAAATGGAAAACGATAATGTTGTGTATTTTTTACATTTCTAAAGCTATTATTAGTACTGTTTACATATGTTTTTGGCCGCAAAAATCCCTTTCAAAGTGTATAAGAATAAATATGCTAACTTCAACAGTTCAAGAGATAGGGTGGCTTTTACTACATTTTGTTTTAGAAAAATTGGTGGTTACGACATTTTTTTTATGTATGGAGACAATCAAAATTGTTGTAATTACTTTTGTTAAACACGATGACCCACTTTTTATAGTAAAATACAGAAATCTGGAAAAAATGTAGATTTTGTAGGTAAAATTATACTTATTTGGTAGTTACGCTAATACTTTACTCAATCTTGCATAGTTTTTTCAAATTCAGATACATTGTCAAGCCTTTACCTTGCAGAGTAATTAGAGTATTAAAGAATGTAAAAATCTGAAGTTTTCAGCACTTCTGACTTACTTTTCGGCATATTTACTGGTGGTACACTTTCCACAATCAATAGTAAACAATTGTTGGGCTATCGCATAAAATATAATAATCGCGTACCTTAAGGATATGAAACTATAAAGTTCCTTAGTCACTTCACATATAAGATCGATCGAAAGGCGAAAAGATGAGCTGGTTTAAGTCAACATAGAAAGTTTATAAAGTTTATAAGTTTCGTACGATGTACGATGTGCCTATGACGTTGGTAGGTTTATTTTTCGAATGAACTTAAAGAGTTGAAGTTGTGTCATCAAAATAAATAATATTATACTATAAAAGGTTACATTACATCTAATTAAGTACATATCTCTTAAGAGTGTGTTCTACTCACAAAACTGAACAACTATTGTCAGAAACTTTTCTTCGAAATATAAATGAAATCCTATATTAAAAATAATTCCAATCACATCTGAGAAATTCAATTGTTCTTTGATAACTGACATGGGGTTAGGGAGTCAGATATAGATTTTTTAAACGGTATTCAATTTTGCAAAGCATCAGAATGAGAGCTAGATAATAAAGTATGCTGTATGCAACTTTTTACTGGGAAAACTTCAAGTTGATCGTGTGCATCTCGTCAGCAAGCCTAGTTAGCATACCAGCCTTTGATATACTAGCATTTAGTGAAAAATTTGTGCCATCTACCAGTAAAATGTCAAAATTAGTGCAAAAACATGAAAGACTTGTGTTCGTGCTTTATTTTATATATGGCAAAAAAGCTACATCAGAGCTGTTTTAGCCTTGACATCTACAGAAGGATAGCAGGACCTGTAGTGTCTTGTGACTCTCTGTATTTTTTTCTATGTATGTTTTAGTGTACAATTAATAAATAATCTCTTGTCTGGATAATTGAGATTAAATAATAGTCCACTAACTTGATAAAACTAAAAGAGATACTTATTGACATATGTGAAGAAAAACTTCCTTATTTTGAAATGTCCCTGAAATATTCACGGCGACAACGATCATATTTTTACAGCCGTTCAAGCTCTGCCTACCCCATAAGAGATAAAGGCATGATAAATGCAATGTATGTTTGTACAGAAATAGAAAGAGCTACTACAATATTTCATGTATTACGTTGGGACAGATACATTTAGATAATATTTTCATTAAGTGTGTCATACGAAAATTACCAAACACTATCAAAATTAAAGAAAAAGGATAATAAATTGAACGATAATAATTTGAATCAGATGAAAATCTACTGGGCTGTAATAATTTCGAATTAAAAGAACTCCGAATATTGAACAAAAGAGAAAACAAAATCAGTCGATGATTGACAATACGAAAAATTATTGAGAAAGACGTGAATAATTGAAGAAAGTGAATATTATGTTGTACCAAATTATTAAAAATATTACCAAATTAATAAAAATATTAAATAAGACTGTCAATCCACCAAAATAAGCTTAAAAGCTAAAATAAAGAAGTAAACACTTCAAAAATAAACTTTTATCATTATCTAACAACCAACTTTAAAAACTTGAATTTAATTATGTTACTTAGTGATATCGTTTTTAATAAATTAATATTTTGATTAAATAAATACTTTTTATACTACAATAATTCACCTATTTTATCCGCAACTTGGTATTTTACTACATGAAAAAAGAATATTATTTCATTCAATATGTATTTTACATCAATAAACGTCAAGCTCTATTGTCCCAAAAACAGTAAATTCTGTCGTAAACACCAGTGAGGTAACAAAAACTATGTAGTAAAAGCCAATTGTTGGAGTAATCTTTTTAAGACTTCTTGTTCATTACCACAAATTTACCTGAAATGGCTGCAAGCTTCGCATCATGCTTAATGTTGTAAAAGAAAAAGTATCAAATAATTTGTCTTTTACGACAAATTGAACGTTTTCACTTTCTTGGTCTTTTTGAGAAAATATGTCGTATAAGCCACCTTTTTACATACATGTTATTTACGACACTTTTTTAGTGTCCAAGGCGTCCAAACAAGGTACTTACGACAATTTTTTTTAAAAATTACAGTTTTTCTTGTCTAAAAATCTGTGTAGTAAAAGCCATTTTTTTCATGATATCAAAATTTTAAATACAGGGTTATTTTTTAGTCAGTGCGCAAACTTATACCATGATATCAGAATCGTTAATAGAACATTTTACGCGAATAAAAAAATATTTTTTATTTAATTATTTTTTTGCTTTTGTCCGCCTCATAAAAAATAAATCATGGACACACTACTTTTCAATCGGGGTGCGTAAAAATGGCAACGGCGCTCGCGCAGCGCCCTTCATTCAGTCAGTTTCAGTTCTCGATTTGACCCCGTCGCGGGCGGGCGCGCACCTTCGTGACGCTACATTTCCCGCCAGTAATCCCGAAACAATTTCGCGATGTCCAATCATGTTACGGCCGGCCAAGTCGCCTGACCTGACCACTTGTGAATTTTTGTGGAGTGAAGTGAAACGGCGTGTGTTCAAAGAGGAGCCGCAAAGTCGGCAGGACCTTCAGTACAAAATCATAAGAGCTTTTGAAGAGCTCTAAAGTGAAGATTACAGGCAAGTCTTGTCGTTGCTTGGAACACGTCGAAGAAAATAAACAAAAACGTGCCAGACTCTGTCTTCAGCAGGTAGGACTGGATTTTGAGCAACTGCTCTAGTAGGTACTCGAATCATCTTTCTAAAGGCTCAGCTACACAAGACCGGCGCGGGATAGCCGCGTTCTGGCCATACGAGTTTTTGTATGAATGCCCGATCAAATTACACCCTGTTAATTTGTGTGAGTAGACCGTTTTTAGTCTTTGTTCCTAAACAACTTCTCAAGGTTAGTTTACACTGACGTAGTAGCAACATTTTAGTGGCCTAATCAAGCAAGTTTGACTGTCATACTTTTCTGAATTTTTCACTACTTTCTCATTAACGCACTAAATTGCTGTTTACTTTACTTTAAATGCAGATGTACTGTAGGTAAGGATAATTCAGTTAAAATCATCGAAGGGCAGGCACGCGCAAAACGAAGCTACCGCATAGCATCAGTGTACATAAAGCTTTACTGCAGCGCGGCGCGGGCGGCGGCGGCGCCGGCGCCGGCGCCAGATGACCCGCGGGCGCCACCATGTCTGGCGTTGTAAGACGCGGTGACTAACCGCGACGTTGCCAAACCGTCACAACCTCTGTAGTAGGCAGGTTGTGTAGGCATTTTATGTACTATCAGCAACGGCTCCAGTTGCCACTGAAGTCTTTACTGGTTATTCAGAATTTTAGAAAAACCTTTGAATGTTGATCTTTGAAAATGGGTAGGGTCATTGTGCCCGTTCGCGACCATGCGTCAGTTCGCGACCATTTTCAGGTCTGATCTCAGTAATATTGCAATAATAAGAGTTACATTTCACTCCTTGTAAAAAAGTGTGGCTTAAACAAGACAAGGATAACTGTAGAATCTACGCCTATTCAAATCTGTTCATTAAACCTCACCAATGTACCGCAAATAAATCATCCATTTTGCCAGTCGCTCTGCTTTCGAAAACACACCGAAAACCTATCCAAAAAATAGCGACCACGTGCCACTTCAAAAGTGAAATTTTCAGGTATTCGTCTAGTTTTTACAACTATAACGGTTTTATGGTGTTGATACTTTAGTAAAGTATCTAATTTAACGATAATTTCGTGTTATTTTTAAGTAAATTTATGATTTATTAGATGGTCGCGAATGGGCACGCAATTTTTAGAAAAATGCTGGTTAGCGACCGGCCGGTCGCTATCTAACACGATGCTTGAAAAAAAGTTAATTTTTTTCCAGGTTATCTTTTAACAAAGTTTTGATTCTTACAACATTAATCAATTCTTATAGACGTTTTTTATAGCGTAGTTAGTTTGCGACCGTCAAATTATGATTATTTGACTGATTTTGGAACAGTTATTTAGTTGAGTGGTCGCTATCTAGTACATGCTAAAAAACCATGTTTAGTTAGCGACCGCCTCAAAAATGTATGAAAAATAGACGGTCGCAATCAGACTCTAAATTTTTTTTACGTTACTTAGCGACCACCACTTTTGCTCTTGCACTGTTTTGTTGGCCCTTTGATAGGTTTTTGTTACAAATGTCTTTAACTAGCCTATTATACCGCTACTCTTAGGCTCTTTGTCTTGGAACGCGCTATAACTCTAGAATCTCTATCTAACAAATAAAACAGTGTGGGACCCGCCAACAGCATCTCGTGGACCCTGTTGCCTTTTAATATGGTTTCCGCGTTCTGAAGTAGAGGACCTGTTTCAACTTCGTATTCGTTTCTGTTGGGTCGTGCACAATGGACATATGTAAAGGGCGCCAGCCGTACCCACTTGCCTTCCTCGAGATGTGCCAGAAGTACAGGCAGAGTTTCTTTGGGCTGTCCTGGTCTATACACGCCACCCCTAAATCTTCACTCTTCAATCAGAGCTATTTCGTAACGTCATAAATGCCTGGGGTGAGGTTCCAGTATGTGCGGGTCAGCTGCGTGGAGAAGATGCACGTCCTAGGCTCGGGGCCTGGGTGACTTCTGTGCACTTTGAGCTGAGCATTCAAATTCCTCATTGTCCAGAGAATTCAGCCCAGTTTTTGTTGTGCAGCAAAGTGTTGGCAGAGAGACTCCTTATAGCGTATAATTATAATTCGTTGGACTCTCTCAGGAGTTGGGTCTTGTAAAGCAGTTCGCCACAATAGCGCAGCAAGTTCTCGCTGCTTTTTTACTCACTTTGAGGCTTTGGAGACAACGAAGAAGCAGGAAGTTCTCACTTTTTACTGACCTCCACACAGTCCTTGCCTTAAGGGAGAAGGGTGCTGCCATGTAAAAGCAATGTTTTTGGATACAGGGGTATTTTATTTCACTCTGGCTACCGCCGCGAACCCACCTGATTACAACGATCACATTTACATTGCACCAGAACTTCCATGCCTTACTTAAAGCCCAGCACCATCACTTCTGCACCATAAACCCATGCCTCCACGCTAGCGTAAAATTCTTCAGGGTAGCTTGCGTTGGCAGATTCTCGAGCTGTGTCATACATTATTGCTGGCAGTGGTTGAATCAGGCTGTGCTGCTCTCACATCCTTCAAATTTGATGTTGGGTTGAGCAGTTGCATGACGTCATAGATACCCGTTTAAAAAAGGTAGGTGAAAAAGATCTGCTTTTGGTGCACCCACACCAGTTTGGCGCAAGTAGCCTGGGTAGTCATAGTCAGCTAGACCTGCAGACTATGAAAGCAATACAGTGGCCAATATAAAAACCCAAGGGTTCTAGAAAAATGGAAGAAGGCTAGAGGCTTGATGAGCTCCTGCGACGTGACTGACGAAGATACCTCCATCAGAGCGAAGTGAATACTTCTTCTTTGTCGTATTCTTCATGACTGAAGGTCGTGTCGTTTATGAAAGTCCTTCGCGTCTTTGATAACTTGTTTCCATACATCTCGTTGTTCGGCTTTCCTTAGGGCAGTTGTTACAGCTCTCTGTAACAACTGGCCTCTGACCAGTGAGTGCTTTCACCTGGTCACACCAACGGCTAGGTGATCGGCCGCGGGGTCTTCTTCCTTCTACTTTGCCCACCACAATCAACTTGTCGAGGCTATCTGGTTGACGATGAGCAATGTGTCCGAAATACCCCAGGATTCTTTGGTAGCATATTGTTGAGAGTCTAGTCTTTATGCGAAGCTGATCCAGTATAGACTTATTCCTTCTCTTGGCATTCCACGGTATGCGAAGTATCCTTCTCCAACACCACATCTCAAATGCGTCTATTTTCTTCCTGTCTATGGCCCTGATCGTCCAGGACTCCGAAGCATTCAGAAATATAGAGAAAACCAGTGTCCGGACAAGTCTCATCTTAGTGCTATTGGAGACCTTCCGATTTTGCCAGATGCGAGTCAACTTGCTCAAGGCATTTTTGGCTATCTGCGTTCTTCTCTTGATTTCTCGCTCACTTCCTCCTTGATCGGATATCAACGCTCCGAGATATACAAATTCTCTGACAAATTCTACGTCCGAGAGTTCTCCAGTCCTTGAGAGTTGACCAGTTCAGTCGACAAGCATCACTTTCGTTTTCGACTGAATACAGGAGACCAGAAAGGACTCACCATAAGATGAAGAAAATAATTGCCAAGGATAGACAGCTACGTTATTATGTACTTCTGTTGTGTGTTGTTGGCCGACAAGAGTCTTTGTGCAATATTTATGGGTCGCTCTTGGTACATCGTGGGTCGTACTGTGTAAGTGAATCAGGAAGTTCCAAGACCAATACTTTGTAGCACCGTGAAGTAGCGACACCCGGAATTCCTTCTAGCTTTTGCTAGGGACTCGAAGACCGTCGGTCTATGTGCTCTAGCGTCCGCGCATATCTAAAGGCCTGTCTCCTGAGCTCCCTTTGATGTTTGTCCACTAAAGCCCACCTCAACCGAGGGTGGAATTTCATGCCCAGTTGCTGCGTAAGATAGATCCTGCTGGTCGAGTTTGCGGATGGAGCTGAACACCCCTAACATTGCGCGCTGGCGTGATTGGTACAGGCAAAGGTAGTGTTTATGAGCACCAAGGTATGAGGCATGGACAGTTCTGGTGCGGTGTGACCTTGAGAGCTAGAACCGGGCTGGGTCCTTGGCAGTTCCATCCATGAAGTAGAAATAGTTGATCCTCCTCAGTATCAGAAAATACGCATTAACCTAGCTAGGATCGATACAGTACAAATGCGCGCTGAAGACCAGCGAGGTCTTGATGCCTCTTCGGTTCACGCTGAGGCTTCGGAGACAACAAAACGTAATAAACAGCGTCGGCAAGGGTTGTGAGGCAGCAAAATCAGCAGTAGTCATTGCTGTGACACCTGTTTGGCACTATGAAATATTGTTAATTTTTTAATCATGTTTAGACAGGTACTAGGTCACAACCTTAGGTGTAGATTTAAAAAGGATTGTTCAATATGTATGAGAAATGTGCAAAAGTAATTTCTTTTTATTAAATAATGGTTAATATGCCCATAATAACGATAGTAAAACGGGCGGTCGCTATCTGACGCACATGTGGTCGCTATCTGAAAAAAGCGGTCGCTATCTGACTCTTTGGGTACTTTTCGGTTCAAAATTATTTTTAAAATAAACTGTTACAGTATTTCGCTAATTCTTCTCGAAAAGAATATCTTGATTATATCTGCTATGCTCACAAAAAAAATCAACCTTCAAATATGAAACCTTCATATTAATATCATGGTGCAAAGTTGGGAAGTCGACTAATCGGTCGCCAACGGGCGCAATGACCCTATCATAATCTTTACTGATTTAACTGTTGTAACTTTATTCTTGTTAACTGTAAGAAAAATCATTCTTAAGTTGATCACGTAGATGGTTGGTTACTCGTGCTGCTACTGATAGTACAAACCCGAGTTACCATTAAGGATTTAACATTTACAGGTAGGTAAAGTAGCATCACTCCATATCAAGCCGCGAGTTTTGTAAAACGTAATGAACACCAGAGTTCTCTTTTGATACAATACCCTGCACTGCGCTCGCCAGTCCAACCTGGTGACAATTGTGTCACTTCAGTTTTGTAAGGAATAAATTGCAAGCTAAACTACCGTCCGTTATAAGATGTTCCGTGCTTTAGAGGTGTATTAGAGGGAAGGTAGGTAGGTATTTAGATAGCGTTGCTTACTGCTTACACAACCACGCCAGAGACAAAACACTAGGTAGGTATGTGGTTTAATAAAGGGTTCATCGACCCGATGTCCCTCACGAAATGTTAGAAATCAACCTAACTTTCCTACATTATCACATCACCCTAATAAGCCCGTTTTACGGTACGGTACCTAGTCTTATCAGGGATCTGACAGCTGTGAAATCTTTTTATCATGTGGGATACGGACTCGACAAATGACCCGATCAACCCTTGCGTTAGTAGTAGCTGCTCTTTCTTAACCTAACTGGGAAAAAATCCACTACTTGATTAACAAAATAATCTTATCTCTCCGCATAAACGAACCAGGGCCCATCAGATCAAAAGACCAACATTCAAACCTCTACCTACACCACGGAGGCAGTTTAAGTGTAGGTACTTGTGAGATAGGTACTTAGTTGTAGGTATCGATCATTGACCTTGACTGGTCATTGACCTGTATTGCAGGTAGAAGCTAGAACACAGTCAGCTGATAGGCCTCGCGCGCGACGTTGCCATACTGAAAGCCACGCAGCGTACCTAATAGGGTGATCCACACTTACGTACGATCCTGGGATAAGTTTAAATGCGATTATTTCAAGTTTTTTGTTCTAAGTCAGGGGTAAAAAAAAAATACGTGTGTTCTAAAATTTTATAACCATTACGTATGTTGAAGCTGCGCACTGACTAAAAAGTAACCCTGTATACAGATCGATAGAGCTCGTCAAACTACATAAGATGGCATTAAAAGCTCATTTTCGCCAAAATGGCTTTTACGACATTTGTTACTCAAAGGGTCGACGTGACAAATTATTTTAGTGAATGTAAGTAGTACCTACCTATTCTGATGAACATCTATCATTCACGTGTGGCCTATTTTATTGTTGTCCAAACAATTAAGCTTCCAAGTATTCACTCACCTAAGTATTACCACTAACCTAAAGCGGGACCCACACGTTACCTCCGTTGCTGTGCGGCGTGAGATGGTAGTTCTAGTTAGAAAATTAGGTGGGTTATGCTGTGTTATGGCGTGGCCGTTACGTGACGTTCGTTTTTGGCCATTACAAGGGCGCTACACACCGGGTCCGAATGCGTGACGTGCACGTAGTCACGGCGTCACTACGCGCGTAGAGATAACATTGTATCGTATGGGAGTGTATGAGAGGCTACACACCGCGCTGCGCGCGTGATTACGCCGCCGTGGTTACGCGTACGCATGCGTATTCGGTGTGCAGCCTCTCATACAATCCCATACGATACAACGTCACCTCTACGCGCGTGATGACGTGCACGTCACGCATACGCACCCGGTGTATAGCGCCCTTTAAGCGCTGCGCTAAAGCGTGCTTCAGACAGATGCATAAAAATTTCGAATTTAGCATTAAATATCGACTTTGAAACAACGCAACGCAGAAACTTGCGTAGTAACAGCGCAGCTCAGAAACTTGCATAGCGTTATTTCAACGTCGGATTTTAGTATGAGGAATTCGTTATGGCATCTGACAGACGCATGCATTAGCGCTGCGCTAAAAATGCGCAGTAACCGACGGTACGTGTGTGCCTAACCAGACTTAACTATCAAACGTCCCACAGTCTACATAGAAGAAACTAACATCCCACCCACCACCTACCTATAAGGTGTAAAATAACTCAAATGAATAGAATATGTTGTAGGTAGGTACCCAGACGAATTAATTCTAGCTCCCGCTAACAGAAAATACGAAATGCCTTTTCAAATATCTAGTTGGGAATTCTGGGAAATCAATGTAAGGTGGCTCTTAAAGGAAATGAATGTAGGCCACATTCCGCGCAAAAAACGTCCATCAGTAGGGTATTGAGTTAAAATCAGTTCCAAAAACAGAGTCTCTCTATCATATTCTGACTATAGGTAAAAACCAGTATATTTCCTGAACCTTTCAGTTTTTCAGACCTCCCTTGTTACTCCAAAAAACTTAACTACTTAAAAATGCAAATAGTTATCTTGGAGGTCTAGTAAGCCGATTATAGACTTACGACTTACAACTAATTTCGGAATACATCGTGATTCGTGTTACAAAACAACCCATAAAAACTCCCATACCAATGGAGTTCATTCTGTATGGGAGGTCTAATTTTTTTTTTCATTATTCGACCCATGTTCCGTAGGGAAAGTTGTTCAGTTTTACCAGTACCTTGACCTCCTTTCAACTTTATTGGTTGTTTTGTAACACCCAGTATAGTAAGTATAAGTACATCCCAAAAACAACAACTTTTCTATCACTGTTTTTGTAACGGACATCCAAAGATGCAGGTACTTAACTCTGAAAATCCTCATTTCACAAAAATGCAAATATCTCGAAAACTAAATGCCGACAAGCCAACAAATAAATATTTTTTTGCTCAATATAATACATATGTAAGTAGGTATGATATTTAATCCCTTAAACGGGGAGACTCTCCCAGATCAGAAATCACTAGAGAGAAAGACATTAGAATTCTAAAAATGCAGCAATAAATTTAAAAAATGCTCAAGATACGGGTTTATAAGTTTTTAGGTTTTCACGGTTGTTCACAACACTAAAATTATTGTTTAAAACAGGATTATTACCGTGATAAATATCGGGATCAACAAAAATATTATCACGGTAATAATCCTGTTTTAAACAATAAAGATATCTACGGGTTGAATGGGAAGCCTCCTTTTTCGAAACCTTGGTTAAAATTTTAATCATATTAGGTGTAGACACTAAACTGACGAGATATGTGATAGTCAGCGAATCAAACTGTGTGTGAACACGCTATAGAACAATCAATACACAACACTACACCTTCACACGCGGTGAAAATGGTTCAGTCGGTAGCCGAATACCGCACCTAACGCCTGTTGGTGCAAAAGAGATAGATAATATAGGGTGATATAAAATTTGGCCCTCTCATACAAACGGCTAACACATTTTGTATGAGAGGGCCAAAAACTTTCTCAGATTTCGACCTATGTTCCTTAGAGACAGTTATTCAGTCACATGTACTGATTAACCCTTAAAAATACCTGCAGTAATTTTTTTTACATACCTAATGTAACAGGAGACGTAATTTTTTTTTGATTTCCCATTGTAAAAGCAGTTAGGTGATCGTGACACCTATTTTATGGTAATTTTTTTTAATGTCACTTAATTTTTTTATTGGTAAGTTGTCTAGTTTCATGGTCTGAATGCACCCTATCATTAATCAAAAAGTTTAGGAGGAATTCATGATTATTTATTTTAAAACACGCGCCGGACTTTATCATTACAGGATAATAATAACGTCAACATTAATTAATTTTCAATGACCTTTGAACGTTAAATTAATTTATAATGATGGCCTATGGGTAAGATCACAACACCTACAGTGAATTAATTTCTCGTAAATCTGTAAAATCTGCGCGAATGTATAACATTTTAACATAATTAAAATTCACAACTCATCACGACAAATATAGCAGTCCACTGCTGGACATAAACCTCCTACATTTCGTGAATACAAACGAAACAAGTGGAAAAAATTCACGCCACCGGCGGGATTCGAACCTAGTCTTCTGATATGTCAGACAGGATGAACCCTGGTGTAAGAGTTATTTAAAACCGCCTACAAGAAGTAGCAAGCCTTTGACATAGTAGTGTAACGATCGCCGTCAAAGTAATTAATCATAGATAACCGGGACCGACGGCTTAATGTGCCCTCCGAAGCACGGAACCTTCTTTCTTTTTGGACAATCAGGTGGTTCAGAATGCAATATCCTAAACAGACTGGAAACAAGTTAAAAAAAAGTGATAAATATTAACTTTGTGAGTGACCCACCGAGAATCGAACCCGGTTCATCCCAGGCAGCCGCTTTACCACTGCGCCACATCGTTGGATAAAAATAATAATTTTCTGAAAGCTTCTTCCAAGTAAACCAAAGAGCGTGTCACTTACTATCTAACTAGGTAAGTAGTAAAGTCTTCACCATTTACTATAGTACGGCCGTTCGAACAAGCTATATTTTAAATTCATGCAATTGACATAAGGTTTATTTTTCTTTGTTGACATGTCTTCTAGTATGGACATACAGGGTGTTAATTTAAATGCGTGCCATAGCTTCAGGGTAGGTTAAGTATCTATTAAGGAAGCCGTAAATATTGAAAATTATCCCAGCCAATTTTTTTTTTCGGGTTTAGTCAAATCTTTATTTTTTTTGAAAAATCTATTTTTGATTGTTTAGAGAGTGCACGTACAAGTACTTTCGTCTAAACAGCTTTTGAGAATGAACGAATTTCGGCTGAGATATGGGCATTTGAATCAAATGTCACCCAAGTAAAAAAAAAAATTGTGACTGGTATTTTTTCAATATTTTTACGGCATCCTTTATCGATACTAAACCTACCCTGAAGCTATGGCACGCATTTAAATTAACACCCTGTATAATAGATAGCATATCAAGCATGGACATAGCTGTCAAATATGGCCTATTAGAACGGCCATACTGTAGGTAAGTAGGATGGAAATGGGTGGGAATGAATGATTCACAAGGCGTGCCCATCGCTACCTTAAGGCAGGGATGTGGCGTTACTAACAAAAACGTTTTTTAATAATCGATTATTTATAGTTTGGGAAAATCGATTTACAAGTAGGTAATCAATTTTATAAAAAAGAAACATGTTTTTCATATAATCCATTCGATTTATATCCATGCATTAATAATTTGTTATCATATAATTTTTGACAGAGGCAAATACGTGATACGCAAAAGGATCGAAAGTAATCGAAAAATTGAAATCAATTAAATTTGTTTAAGATTTTCGCACTTTGTACATACTTTTATTTTTATATCGGATAATTTTCTCGGCGTTCTAATGATAATGGCATACTTACATTTTTTAAAATAATAGATTATTTTAATAATTGATTAACTAATTTTTCACATCCCTGCTAGTAGGTCATTAAAGTTAAACAATTACCTAGCTATTGGGCAACTCCATGCTGATGCCCTAAAAACATTTCTATGCTACCGATTCTGGTAAGACACTTTCTTTACTAATTCTTAGCAATCGCATGAGAATAAAACGTCTCTCTTGTTATATATTTTTTGGCCGTATCTTAAAAACTAGACGACTTAGCACTATATACTAAATATAGTTCAACTGATTATAATCCAACCAATCACCCCTAATGCTGTAACTCAAGAGTATAAAGTAAAGTAACTTAGGCATGACTAAAAATAAGTATACCTGCCCTTACCTATAATTGGGTACCTTTCTAATCTAACGGTAAAGCTACGAAAATAAAATATTGCTCTAGTAATTTCAAAGATCAGATCAGATAGTTGATTGATTTGACTACAAAAATAAAATATATATATGAATGAATATATCAAATCTTTTAACGGATTTTAGATGTAGGTATGAGATATATGAATATGTCAGAGAAAAGGGATACCTTTATCAAGCTCGGGATGACACAGGCTCAAGGTAAAAGAGATATGACAAATAGATGCGAGACATGTACAACGACGCAGAGAAACATTCCAAGCATTTGAAATGTGGTGTGTGAGAAGAATGGAGAAGATCAGTTGGACTGAGAAGAAGACAAATGAACAGGTAATGGCGTTAGTTGCGGAGGATCGTTGTCTTCTGAAGACCATCAATATAAAGAACAATATACAGAATCTAAAAAAAAACTGCAATATATGAAATAATATATGAAAAAATCAAATGCAAATATTTTAAGAGCTGAACCAGCCCAAGAAACCGAACAACTTTCCCCAAGGAACATAGGTCGAAATATGTCAAAACATTTTGAACCTCCCATACAAAATGTACCAGTCGACCGAGTTATTTTTATGGGAGATCAAAATTGTTTTTATTATTTTTTATTCCTTTATTATTCCTTGGGAAAAGTTGTATTAGTTTCATGGGTTGGTTCACCCCTTAAAATATTTGCAGTTGATTTTTTCATATATTATAGAAGAGAGAGTAGAAGAAAACAGAGGAAGAGACCGACCTAGACGCACTTAGGTACTTCAACCAAATAAGAGAAACATCAAATCATTGGCGGAGAGAAGGGAAGAATGGAAATTACTCCACCGACAAGAGTTAAACTCTTAAGTTTGAAGAAAAAGAAGTAACGTAAAAAGTAAAGAAAAAACTTCTTTTGTCCAAAAATTACTATGTGAAGTTGATCATATTACGAACGAAAGAAGGTCAAAATGATCATAAAACGAAACATATGGGAGGTCTAAATCTGTCTAAATCAATCAGCCGATTGGCAATTTTCTATGGTAGGACCATTTTTTTCATCTTACATCCCGTGTTCCTTGGGGAAAGTTGTACATACATTTATGAGTACCTTGCTTGACAGCCTTTTGGCTTGTTATATCCTTTTCATTACTCCCGGTTCAGTGAAGATATCTTGT
Organism: Phthorimaea operculella; assembly: GCA_024500475.1. Lineage (NCBI taxonomy): Eukaryota > Metazoa > Arthropoda > Insecta > Lepidoptera > Gelechiidae > Phthorimaea > Phthorimaea operculella. Next base: position 1,961,697 of record JANFCV010000065.1, read on the forward strand.
CCCATTTAAATACGAGTAAGAAAGTGTCAAGAATATCTAAGCAAAGTGTACTTTAGAATCGCCGCCGATGTGTTTATGGTTTGTCTATTAGGAGTAATTGTTGTAATAGTGTCATGCGATGGTCATGCGGCGCGGCGGTCAGTGGCAATTTAGTCAATACCTATAATTATGGCGTACCTACAGTATATTTTATTGTATACTCATTATCATGAACTGGCTATCGCTGGTTATTTATTTATATCGTGTGGGACACTGATTCGACGAACGAGGAAAATATAATTATCATACCTAACTCATTTAGTTGGGCCTCCAATTTTAGCCATTGTAATGCCAGCGACACTCAACTATCATTCTATTGCCACTGTGGTTTTCCTTGGGTTTCCCATACTTAAAACTGTTAACATAATACGAGTACCAAAACCATCCAACTGATATGTCATCGACACCCAACTGTACAGCTGCAAACAAACCAGCAACAAAATTTACTTTGTAACGCTGAAAAACCTGATATTTAATGTTGACTACGATATCCCATTTGTGGGCGTATCTGAAACGCTCTTGGCCGGTTTTTTATTTAGCTGACTTTGGGCCCAGGACCGACGCCCAAAGTACGGATTATTTCTTTCGTCGGGATACTTGAACAATTAATAAAATGTTACATGAAAACTGGTCGTTCAAATGGCAAAGAAATCTGAACTCTGGGGTTGAATTTCCTTTTTCCTGCAATTAGAGATTCAACCCAAATATTCATAGGTACATTTTGGATTGTTCATGAGTTAGCGTGAGAGACTGTACCTACAGAATTCAATTCAGATTTCAAATTAGTATCTACCTAACTAGGTTTATTTAGTGGGGTGTTACCTGGAAAAACATCGCGTGAGGTGTTACCTGGAATTACAGCGCCGAAAGCTACCAAACCACGTATTCATTAAACATTAACATAGTTGGCACACGTGGCACAAACATTTAGGTGCCTAAATGTCAGCGGCACAAATTCTAGGTATTAGCGATCGCGCCACCGTAGGTAGTTTCCTAGGCCGAACACTATCAAAGTACACTTGGACCAAGTAACTTGGAAGCCTTTTTGGACGCCAATTTGATAGTGGCAACACTAATCCAAGTGTACTTGGACGCCGCCGTCTAATCCAAGTAAACTTAGACCGCGCTCTACTCTTCCAAGTCTACTTGGATGTCAAAATGCAAATCAATCGTCAACTGCTAAAATGCCTGCTACAAATAGGTAACTGAAAAATTTGTGGAACTATACGAGGAAGAATATGTTATCTCCAAAAACAGGACGTCAGGAACGCTAATTATCCATCATACAGCTAATCTTTCGATCTTGACTGTTCGAAGGAATGGCGAAAAGATTTATTAGTCAACGGGTATCAGTGTCAACGGGTATCCAAGTGTATTGGTATCAAAGCTACTTTGCCCAAGTATACTTGGATAGTGTCAACGCGGCATTACCTACGCCTAGTCACAGCTGTAGCTGTAGTTTTCTGTAAAAAACTGAAAATGAACTGACTCACAATTTGATTAATGGCCATGGAAGTAATTTCTTTTGTTAAAAAGTTAAAGTGAATTAGCTTTAACTTTTACTGTCGCAAAATCTTCCAGTATGAGTAGGTATAGCAATAGAGTAAGTATGATGGCTGGCTAGATAGCTAGTATTTAAAACAGCTACGCTGTCATTCGTAGCGGCGTATTCGTAGGTGGTACTACACCTACTTACACAAGACTCTATTATTTTAATTATTGGAAAACTTTATAAGTCTACACTAATATAATAAAGAGGAAAACTTTGTTTGTTTTTTTGTTTGTTTGTTTTTTTGTTTGTTTGTTTGTTTGTATGTAATCGATAAACTCCGAAACTACTGGACCGATTTCCAAAATTCTTTCACTATTAGAAAGCTGCAACATCCCTGAGTAACATAGGCTACTTTTTACCACGAGAAAATTCCTCATTCCTACGGGAAAACGGTTAGCAGCAGGAAAACGGGGAAATAAAGCAGATATTACCCAAATTAGCCAAACCGCTTTACCGATCCTCGCGAATTTTGGCACTGATATTACTATCATATAAAAGACGGACATGGTCGGCCCTCGAGGATCTGGAGTACCTGATGAAGACCACCAGCATCCCATATAAACTATAAGAGATACGGTCATGGCTTCATAGAAAAAGTTGTTCACCATGACGGGCCGCTTCTGCTGGCACATGGTCATCGAGGATCTGGAGTACCTGATGTAGACCACAAGCATCACATCTAAACTATAAGAGATAGGGTAATGGTTTCAAAGTAAAAGTTATTCAGCACGACAGGCTGCTTCTGCTGGCACATGGTCACGAGGGCCTGGAGTACCTGATGTAGACAACCAGCATCTCATCTAAACTATAAAAGATTCGGTAATGGCTTCAAAGTTAAAGTTATTCAGCATGACGGGCCGCTTCTGCTCGCACATGGTCACGAGGGTCTGGAGTACCTGATGTAGACCACCAGCACCCCATCTAAACTTTATTAGACTCGGTAATGGCTTCAAAGTTAAAGTTATTCAGCATGACGGGCCGCTTCTACTGGCACATGGTCACGAGGGTCTGGAGTGCCTGATGTAGACCACCAGCATCCCATCAAAACTATAAGAAATACGGTAATGGCTTCAAAGTTAAAGTTATTCGCCATGACAGGCCGCCTCTGCTGGCACATGGTCATGATGAGTAACTTCTGCTAGAATGGATTAATGGACTTTTTACTACGGGCAAAGATCCCATTTCTACGGGAAAACAGGTAAGTAGCAGCGAGTGAAACCGCTGGGCGGGCCGCTAGTAATATAATAAATGTTAACCTACCTACCTATGTACAGGGAGTAACAAAAGGGTATATAACAAACAAGCCGAAAGGAGGTCAAGGTACTTATAAAACTGAACAACTTTACTCATAGAACATAAATCGAAATATGAAAATAAAATTGGGCCTCCCATACAAAATCGCTGATCAGCTAATTGGTTAATAATTTTCCAATTTTTATTTTTGTTTTATTTTCGACCCATGTCCCATTGGGAAAGTGGTTCATTTTCATGAGAACCTTGACCCCCTTTCGGCTTGTTATACCCTTTATGTTACTACCAGTATAAATGTATTAGAAATGTTCACATACCTGTCCCGTAATGGTGAACAGCAGCGCTAGCAGTATCCGCAAGGGCAAGCGCGCACGGTACGCTCGGTGGGACCAGAGCCGGTGCACGCCCGCTGTGATGCCGAAGTCTGAAGTGTATATCGTAGCTCCATAGTATAATGTATTAGAAATGTTCACATACCTGTCCCGTGATGGTAAACAGCAGCGCTAGCAGTATCCGCAAGGGCAAGCGCGCACGATACGCTCGGTGGGACCACAGCCGGTGCACGCCCGCTGTGATGCCGAAGCCTGAAGTGTATATCGTAGCTATGGCTGCAACAAACATGTTTTTCAGTTAGCCAGGTGTATATATATATATTGTATCTACCATAAAAAATGTAACAGAGATTGATGTTGAGCCAGGAGCAACGCAAGCGTTCTGCATTGGTCCTGCGTCAACGTCGGTTTTTCATGGGGTATTTCATTGCACTTCAAGCTTTGGCCGAGATGGCGAAGCCTGAAGTGTATATCGTAGCTATGGCTGCAACAGCAACAAATATGGTTTACAGTTAGGTGGGGCCTACACTTGACCTCTGTTTATGCAAAGATATAGTAAGTTGCATCTACCATAAAAAGTGTAAAGAGACAGATGTTGACCCAGGAGCAACGCAAGTATTCTGCATTGCTCCTGTGTCAACGTCGGTTTTGTATGGGGATTTTTCATACATTTCAAGCCTGAAGTGTATATTGTGGCTATGGCTGCTAGGCGGAACTCACACGTCCATCTGTGCAAAGATAACCTAATTCATAGAAAATAGGGACCCGAAATGGAAACATTATTGTGTGCGGTTTTCTTTTCAATTTACATGACATTTGCGCAAGAGGTCAACAATGATGTTGCCATTTCAGGTCCCCTTCTTCTATGAATCAGGTAGTAGTACCTTAAAAAGTATAACAGAGACAGATGTTGACCCAGGAGCAACTTTTCTGCATTACTCCTGCGTCAACGTCGGTTTCGTATGGAGATTTTGAAATTTCCTTGCATTTGACAGACACATGCTGAATACCAAATTTTTAAACACTTCTCGTGTTAGGTATACAATTTTGGGAAACTTGCAAAATTTTCCTGCCTGGTGTGGAAAATTTTGCAAGTTTCCAATAAAATAAAAACAGACCCATGCGTTAGCGTTGCGCTAAAAATGCGCAGCAATAGACGTCAAGAAGTAGTAGGTAGGGGAACTGCCTAGAAGCACTTCAAAATGGCTTTCAGCTCGAATTTCGGTCTAGTGAGCAAGGTTTGGTTGGTTAATTCTCAGGTAGGTAGTACCTAACGCATATGAATTTAAATAAGGTAGGTATTCTGATTGATTCAAAACACAGCCTGGATTAGGTTTGTGATAAATTTCTTATCAAATCATGAGTTTGTCTAATATTAACATACCTTAATAACTTGATAGAACCCGCCTGCCAAGCTAACCTAACCTAACCGAACAACAATATCCCCCGGTAGAAGGAGGCAAATGTCCAGCAGTGTCCTTCAAGAATTTTAAAATTGAGTTTCATATCATATAGCTACAAAAAATAGGCAAACGGCGCGCGGAGCCACTCAGAACTAGCGACGATTTTGACGCTTACTGAATTTAACCTGAAATAACTGAAATCTCAAAAGGCTTCGAGCAACTCGATCTTCCGTCCCGTTCCCTCAAAAGGTAACTACGAAGACGGTTGGCACGAACGTCATATTTCTTGGATTACCTATTCGCTCAAAATCATATGACATTCTTGTATCAGATTTTTCTGTTTTGTTAATCTTACTATACCTAACCTGTTTGTCAGTATCAATCCTGACTATGACATACATTCTATCAAGTGACAATCGCAAAAATTCTGGATACCGTGAAACTTCTGTTAACTCTCAATTTTGTGATTTCTATCACTGGATGTAGCACAGATGTAAAAGGGTGAATGCACTCTAAACACATTCGTGAATAAATAAAACAGTAGCAAGCACTCAAAGAAATGAGAATTTGACTACCATTATTTTGTTCCAGATTCTAAACAGTTTTATTGAACTTCAGTCCATTGTGGAAATCTGTGGGATTCCATTTAATAAAACTTCTGTCTGTTAAATCGAAGAAACACATAGTCATATTTTAATAAAGTACGGTCGTTCAAATAGGCTATATTTGAAAGCGGTCTTTTATTTGTTTCCTTGTTACCTATATTTTGTTTGGACGGCATGATGTTCATTTTGCCTTCTATTGAAAATTATATGATAAAATTGTGTATTATTGCGTAAAATCAAGTAAAACATGTGTTTTACAAATCGATGTTTTCTTTGGATAAAATCGATTGGTATTTATTTTTGGCTGACTTTAAATAATCGGTTATTGAAAAATCGATTATTTTGTTACTAAAGTCGCATCCTTGAGTGTAGCCCATGAAAACCAATTTCTTGTCTACATACATTCATACTGTCGAAGAACTTCATAAATGGTATTCACCTGACAGAATCTGTCAGGTGAATACAATTTTTTACCTATAATCCTTGGAAGGATTATAGGTACCTGGGTACATAACTCATACTAGGTAAAGACTAGTGACGTCGTATTTATTACGAGTGACTTCTTTTCCCTATAAGGTAGCTAGCAAATCGTTCAGAAAAGTTCGTTTTTAGGGTTTCGTAGTCTACTAGAAACCCTTATCATTTCGTCAAGTCTGTATGTCTGTCAGTCTGTATGTTGCGCCCTCATAACTTCGTCAGTTTTTATGCTATCGACATCAAATTTGGTGTAAAGATAGATCGTGTTGACCCAAATTTAAAAATGCTGAGAAAAAAATATTTTAATTGTTTTTTGGACTCATACATGTGAAAGGGGGGTAAAAAAATTTTTACTTCTGAGTAGGGTATCGTTGAATAGGTCTGTTAAAACTAAGGGCAGGTTTGTTTGAAACAAAGTGTCTAAAGTGTTTCTGTCTCGAGGTATTTGCTTTTAAAAGGGGCGATTTTGAGCAATAATTTGTTCGAGATGTAACTTCTAAAGTATGCATGCAAAAAAATTTGAAAAAAATATGGAATATAGTTCTTAATATGACATTCAAGGAAAATTATAACGAATACTTAAGATTAAGATTAAGGAAATATTAAAGTTTTTCTATTTGTGGTTGGTAACCATACAGCTGCAAACAAACCAGCAACAAAATTAACTTTGTAACGCTGAAAGACCTGATATTTAACCGTTGACTACGAAACCCTATTTGTTAGCGGGTCTGAGACGCTCTAGCCCGCTTTTTTTAAAATGTACATACATATAGAATATATTTAATTAATTAGGAGATAGGTTGATGTAGGTACCTTAGCGATGACACCATTAACATTACTATACCGCCCTAGTAGAAAATGTTTCGACCACGTTTTGACCCACAACGGGAGATTTCGTAACACTCGGGGTCAACAGAGTTTAATGCTCTGTCACAATCACAACGACATCTACCGATTTCCATTATGACGCTGGTACTTTTTGGCTCTTTGTATCATGGCCGAAGTTTTCTTCTAAAAGGTGCCGTGTGATGTTATCTTAATATAGCATCACCCCATTTCCAGAAGCGACTACTGTAACTATTGCAATTTTAGGCGACGACAGGCTAACAAACCTGTCACGATGGTGATACCTACTTCTGAATGACGCTTGAACTTTTGTCAGACGTGGTGTAAATGCTCGTTTACGCTCTGTTTACCCCGCAAGGGATATACACGTGATATAGGTATGTATGTATGTATGTGTACAGCAATATCTTCTTATTCGTCTTCACTTCAATTCAAAATAGGACCCGAAAGTTTGTTTTCGTGAGCTTCATTTGTCGCTTTGCTCGCGATATTGTTCAGCACTCCTTCTTTTCACTAGCGGCAAGTGTTTAATTTTCCATACCTACTCGTTTGTAGCGTAAAAAGCCGAGCTTGCTTCGCTCGCGATACGTCTGGGTGGTAGGTAAGGCTTATTTTTACCTGAAATCTTCAGCCTAACCAGATAAATATCCTAAAGATGCGCTCAACGCTTGAAGTTTTTCTGTATCCGCGATTGTTTAAATGATAATTTTATCTTTCTATGATGATGACATAAAGGAAAGGGGTATCCGTTTCCAGTCAAAAATTAACAGGCGATACTAAATCTACCCGCAAGCTATGGTACCTACGCATTTAAATGAACAAACTGTATTTAGCATTCTTTGGTAAAGGTTTCATCCAAGTTTGATTCAAGTCGGTATCTTTCATAGTATCCCGCCATACTAATGCAAAAAGTCACTGTTATGTTTTATCAGCTCGAGATAATTGATTTCTAAGGATCTGTATTTTCGTGCACTTTTTAGGATTTCGTAGTCTACTAGAAACCCTTATAGTTTCGTCATGTCTGTCTGTCTGTCTGTATGCCGCGCCCTCATATCTTCGTCAGTTATAGAGCTATCGACATGAAATTTGGTGAGAAGATAGATCGTGTTGACCCAAATATAGAAATGTTAAGAAAAAAATATTTTAAATGTTTTTTTGACCCCCTCCCATACAAGTGAAAGGGGGGCAAATTTTTTTTTTTCTTCTGTTCCTTATATTGAGTAGGGTATCGTTGAATAGGTCTTTTAAAAGTAAGGTGAGGTTTCTTTGAAACAAAGTCACTAAAATGTTTTAAAAAGGGCGTTTTTGACCCATAATTTGTTCCAGCTGTAACTTCTAAAGTATAAAGGCTAAAAATTTGAAATAAATATGGAATATAGCTTACAATCTGCAGTTACAATGAAAACTATAACGGATATTGTACCCTTAAAGACTTCAGAAAAAATTGAGTTTTTCTATTTGCGGTTGGTCATCATACTGCTGCTAACAAACCAGAAACAAAATAAAGTTTGCAATGTTGGAAAACCTGATATTTAAACGTTGACTACGAAACCCTATTTGTAGGCGTGTCTGACACGCTCTTGGCCGTTTTTTTTACTTTACAAGTCATTGGGCGACGCACACTTCTATAGAACATAGGTAGGTTCCTATACTGGGTGTTACAAAACACAATTCACTCGACCCTACTCGACTGTCAATTCTTACACAGCAAGGCTTCTTACTGTCAAAAATCTCAAAGTAGAAGAATAATTATCAATACAGCAAAATCTGATACAAGAACGTCATATGATTCTAAGCCTTTAATCCAAGAAATATGACATTCGTGGCAACCACAGGTGGCAACCAGAAGGCCAGCTCGCCCCTTCTTTCGATCACTTATGCCTACTCTTTAGGGTTGCTACTTTTACTTTCTGATTTTTTAATGAAGTTACCTATCGTTTGTAAGTATGAATTAGGTATATGCAATTGATAAACTCCTAAATTACCTGACCGATATGAAATATTTTTTACCATATGGAAGTAGGTAGTACCTACCTGAGTAGAAAGTCATATTTCTAATAGGAAATGAGTAGGGCCCCACCTAGGAACCTACCTTTGCCGTGTGGTGTCGGCAGAGTAGAATCTCACCACCCCAAATCTGCCCGTGGGTATCGTAAGAGGCGATAAAGGGCTTCCGGGAGGTGGGCAGCAGCGCCTCCCGTGTTGACAACATAGTCCACAAACGCAAACTGCGGTCACCAACCCGCCTGCCCAGCGTGGTGACTATGGGCAAAACCCCCCATGGACAGGACGAGAAAAAACCGGCCCCTAGTTCCCGGCCGCCTTACTACCCCGGGCTACGGTAGCGGCCCGGGTAATGGTAGGGCAGGGGGTGCGAAGAATCCCCGGGCTACGGACTACGGCTGCCATAGACTGACCCTGGCGACGTATAACGGACGCAGTCTGCGGCTGGACGAAAGTCTCCAAATCCTTGAGGTGGAATTAGATAAGATACGGTGGCATGTTCTGGGATTGTCAGACATCCGAAGAGAGGGGGAGGACACGATAACCCTAGAATCAGGTCACCTATTCTACTTCAGGGAAGGGAGCGCACAATCCCAGGGTGGCGTAGGGTTCCTTGTCAATAAAGCTCTCTGTGACAACGTGGAGGAGATCAGCAGCGTCTCGAACAGGGTAGCGTACCTCGTACTGAAGTTGACCGAGAGGTACTCTCTTAAGGTCGTACAGGTATATGCGCCGACTTCGAGCAGCTCAGATGAAGAGGTGGAGGCCCTATACGACGACGTGTCGAAAGCCATACACCAAACCACTAAGACCCACTTCACTGTTGTCATGGGGACTTCAACGCTAAAGTGGGACAGGAGCACGGCGAATCAAGCTTGGGACCACATGGCTACGGGAGCAGAAACCAGAGGGGCCAAATGCTAGTCAACTTTCTTAGCAGGCAGGGGCTGTTCTGTATGAACAACTTTTATCAGAAAAAGCCCCAACGGAAGTGGACCTGGAAGAGCCCTGACGGCAGGACGAAGAACGAGATCGACTTCATCATGACGGATAAACGGCATATATTTAGGGATGTCTCAGTGATCAGTAGGTTCAATACCGGAAGTGATCACCGACTAGTAAGAGGCACCCTAAATATCAACTTCAAGCTAGAAAGAAACCGCATGGTGAAGCAAGTTCTCCGTCCCAATCTGCCCCAAGCCGGACATGAGGAGTTCCAACTTGAACTGAAAAATCGATTCGCTGCCCTGGAGACCCCGGCAAACGTTGACGAGGACCTAGAGAGCATAGTCGGGGCTATTCGCGAAGTGGGGACGAAGCATTTTCGTAAAAGGCGAACAGACAAGAAGTCCAAACTTTCAAGCGAGGCCCTGGAACTGATGCGAATTAGACGGGAAACACCAGAGGATGCATTGCCAGATCCCCAGTCACTTAACAAAAAGATCCGAAGTATGGTAAGACGCGATCTCCGAAGCTATAACACTCGACTCGTAAAGGAGGCGATTGAGAAAACCGAGGGTCGAAAGTTTTACCAAGACACTGGGAAGGAGTCATCTGGCAAAGCTAACTACCTCGAATGGTGTAACTGTCACATCGGTTCCAGAGATTCTCGCTGAAATTGAGGACTTCTATGGAAATCTGTATGTCTCACATGCGAAAAAGCCTCCACCTGATGCGACCCCAGACCCAAGAGCTCCTCTCCCGCCAATTTACAGAAGATCTCCCGGACGTAGATATAGACGAAATCGCGGCGGCTCTCAGACAGCTTAAGAATGGGAAGGCTCCCGGGAAGACGGAGAGGCCTCTGAGCTACTTAAGGCCGGTGGAAAACCTGTCCTCGAGGAGCTGAAAAGGCTTTTCAACTCTGTAATAGCCAATGGGACAACCCCGAAGGCGTGGAGCAGAGGTGTAGTGGCATTGTTTTTCAAAAAGGAGACAAAACGCTTCTCAAAACTATAGGCCGATCACACTTCTGAGCCACGTCTATAAGCTGTTCTCGAGAGTCGTCACGAATCGTCTGGCATCAAGATTTGACGCCTTTCAGCCACCGGAACAGGCCGGGTTTCGTAAGGGCTTCAGTACCGTGGACCACATCCATACTGTAAGGCAGGTTATACAGAAGACAGAGGATTATAACCAACCACTGTGTATGGCTTTTGTGGACTACGAAAAGCCTTCGACTCTATCGAAACCTGGGCTGTTTTGGAGTCCTTGCAGCGGTGCCAAGTCGACTGGCGGTATGTGGAGGTGCTGAGAAGCCTTTATCAAATGGCTACGATGTCCGTTCAAGTACAAAACCATAATACAAGACCCATCCAACTGCTCCGTGGTGTAAGACAGGGTGACGTTATATCCCCGAAACTCTTCACCAACGCATTGGAGGATGTCTTCAAAACTCTACAGTGGGATGGACTGGGCATCAACGTCAACGGCGAAAGTCTCACGCATCTCCGCTTTGCCGACGACATAGTCATAATGGCCGAATCGCTGCAGGACCTGCAAAAAATGCTATCTAGTCTTAACTCTGCCTCGAGACGTGTTGGACTTGGGATGAACTTGGATAAGACGAAGGTCATGTTCAATCAACACATAATCCCCGAGCCGGTCTCCGTCGAAGGTGTAGTCCTTGAAGTTGTCCAGAAATACGTGTACCTTGGGCAAACTTTGCAGATGGGAAGAGACAACTTTGAGGCTGAAATCACCAGAAGAGTGCAGCTTGGTTGGGTAGCATTTGGAAAGCTGCGTCACATCCTCGAATCATCTTTGCCACAATGCCTTAAGACCAAGGTGTTCGATCAATGCGTCCTACCAGTCATGACCTACGGAGCCGAGACGTGGAACTTGACAGTAAAACTGGCCCACCGGCTACATGTCACTCAGAGAGCTATGGAAAGGTCTATGCTTGGTATCTCTATAATGGATAAAGTCCGGAATGAGGCCATCCGAAAAAAGACCAAAGTGACGGACATAGTCTGGAAGTGTAGCAAGCTGAAGTGGCAGTGGGCTGGCCACATCTGTCGTAGAACCGACGGACGGTGGAGTAAGCGGGTTCTCGAGTGGAGGCCACGCCTCGGCAAGCGTAGCGTTGGACGCCCTCCGGCCAGATGGACCGATGACTTGAAAAAGACGGCTGGTAGCTAAAACGGGAGATCGTGCCTTATGGCGTTCCCTGGGGGAGGCCTACGTCCAGCAGTGGACTGCAATAGGCTGAAATAGAATAGGGCCCCACCTTAATCGGTAGATAAGCAATGGGTTTGGGTCACGAGACTAGGTTGTGAGTGAAGCGACCCATAGGTAGGCAGGTAAGTAAGTAGGTAGAGGACCGGCCGGCGGCGATGACCTACACGACAAAGGGGTAGGTAGGTAATTTTGAACAGGGAGCCAAGCCATCATGAAAGTCAAACGTACCGTCACTAGTCAGTCGCATACAGATTAGGTACCTACCTACCAATGTATTGGCGGGTGGGGGATACGCGCTGGGAACGGTAGGTAGGTTGGTAAGTTAACCTGTCATGTATGACGATATGACAAACGCGGGGACGCGCACTGAAACAATGCGGGCATGGAAGCTGTATCTGTAGCTGTAAGTTGGTAGGTAGGTAGGTAATACCTACCTTAGTTTCAAAGTATACCTACTTACCTACTATAGTTTTGAAGGTCACCAGCTGCCGTGACGAAAAAATAAAAAAATATCCAGGATCATTTTTGGAAAACTTCCAAAATTTCACCGCAGGCAGGATTCGAACCTGCGACCTTCGGCATCAGTATCGGCAGTACTGATGCCGAAGGTCGCAGGTTCGAATCCTGCCTGCGGTGAAATTTTGGAAGTTTTCCAAAAATTGTTTACCTAACACGAGAAGTGTTTTAAAATTTGGTATTCAATCCAGGATCATAATAGTCCATTTGTACTACCATAGGTAGGTAGGTAGGTAGGTACCTACCCTACCTACTGATCGGAAATGAAGATGACATAACCTGGACCTTTTGCTATCGGTATTTCGGTACTCATAGCTTCACCTCAAATGCTGACTGGGTAGGTACCTACCTAAACCCATTTAACCTACCAAATCAAACTAAAGCGCAACCTACCTACTTCTACGTACGTACCTAAAACGCTTAAGCACATACCTATTACGAACGAAAAATAAGATTATTAAAAAGAAATCCCTCCATTTCTAGTGTTTTGAAGTAGGTATCTATTTATTTATCAAATAAAAGAATTCTAAGTACTTTTCATTATTTCGTAGGTAACTGAAAAATTATAATGCACAATTTTCTGTGGTGTTATTACACCCAAACACATCACAAAAATATTTTTCTTTACTCGCCATTCCGTCCGCCCGTACCGAACGCGCCGTTCACACTCAACCATTACCGGTTCGACACGGTTCCACAGAGCGCGTAAACGACGAGCGTGGATGTCTGAGTGAGTTTAGCCGCGTTTGCTCGAAGCCGACTCTCTGGATTGCGCTAGCCAATACTTACTTTGTGTGGCAACTATCTTCTTAGTTACCGAGTTCCTCTGAGATTCCAGTTAGGTATTTCCAGTTTTGACTTTAAGGGTAGGTACCCTTAATAACCAAGCGTCGCGGCGCCGCGGCGGCTTCGTTGTCGCTGTCAAATGACTGGTTTGTATGAGGATACCAGAAAGACCGGGCGTCAGCGTCAACTACGCCGCCGTGTCACCGTCACGTTGCAACGCGTTGACAGGGTTTGTATGGGATGCGGTCGGGTTTTTCTACAAGACCGCAGCGACATTGGCTCAGTCAAATTTTGACGGCGTCGTTGTCGCGACGCTCAGTTAATAAGCGTACCTACCTACCCTTAAAATCAGTAAGCGTCTTTGTCGCCATCTGTAAAGGCACCCCGCAAGCCGTTTCCCTAAATTTGTCCCTATGTCGTTAGTTGTTTTCATTAACATCTCGAAAATTTAATGCAGGTTGGTTCGCAACTTAATTTATAAAATGTCGACACAGCTACAAAATAGAGAATTGATTGGGCGTCCGCCAATACTTACTTTGTGCTGCTGCTTCGAAGCTGTTTGCTATGCCAGGCAATCTCCACTTAATTTAAACTTTATTTGCGATAGGTACACTTTATTTTCGATTTGCTGTTTGAAACAGCGTGCGCCATATTATTTGGACTACTTTAGACCTAGATATGCACCGGACTCTTTTTCTTTGAGTGGGACACCGAGTCGCCTAACGGCCAACGACCCGATGAACACTGGTTTACGACCCGATTAACAACCATACTACAAGTAGCAAGCCTTTGACATGGCAAATGGCATGTAACGACCGCTGTCTGAGTAATCATAGACAGCGACCGGGACCGACGGCTTAACGTGCTCTCCGAAGAACGGAACCATTTTCGGACAATCAGGTAGTTTGGCCTGCAATGTCCTAACCAGCCTGGGAACACGTTCACAATGTGATAATTGTCTACTTTGAGAGTGACCCCATCGAGAATCGAACCCGGAACCTTATGCGTAGCAGGTAGTCGCACTACCACTGCGCTACATCGGCTGTCAATGCACCGGACTGAATTATGCAAGTAGGTAGATACGTACTAAGTAATTGTCGCAAGTCGTGTGGTGACGGCTTAGAATAGAATCACCTCATATCATTCCCGCGGGTGTCGTAAGAAGTGACTATAGGACTTTAAATTTGATGTATTGCAATTTAGGCGACAGGCTGACAATCTGTCACTATGGTGATACACAGTACATAGTCTTCTGAGTGACTCTCAAACTTTTGTCAGACGTGGTGTTATATTTATGGCCGTTTTCTTACAGTCGTTTGCGCTCTGCCTACCCCGCCAGGAATACAGGCATGATAATTGTATGTAAGTAGGTAAATTGTTATCACAGTTATCGCTCTCATTCTAGCGACAAAGAATCTTATCGTCTCTAGTCTAGCATGGAACATTGTACTAGGTAATCTTATTAGGTATGCATAAAATACTATATCAACAGTACCTACTGGCGAATAGGCCATATTTGACAGCTGTCAGTCCCATACTGCAACACTTGTCAACAAAGAAAAATAGACCTTAAGTCAGTAATATGATTTTGAGAGCTGTCAAATATGGCCTATTCGACAAATTAAAACCTGCTGAACTGCGAGTATAATAAATGACTTGAACTAAGTACTTCTATGTACTACCTACCTACCGGCATTGCCTATTCTAGGTGTTACAAAACAACCAATAAAGCTAAAAGGTTGTCAAAGTTCTCATAAAACTGAACAACTTTGTCCATGGAACATGGGTCGAAATAAGAAAAAAAAAATTACCCTCCCACACAAAATGAACTCAATTTGCATAGGAGATTTATTGGTTGTTTTGTAACATGTTGTATACTATCTATAGGTACTGACATCCCACAGGAAATTAATTATGTGAAATATTTTTAGTGATTAACTAGCGTTAGCGGTTGCAACTCATTTGCTCGCAGGAAAAAGACATTTTCCCCGTATGTGTTAGTGTTAGGTATACACATAAACCTTCCTCTAGATCACCCTACCTAGCTATTACAATAATACCGCATTGAAATCCGTTGCGTCGTTTTCGTGGAGGAGTTCGCGAATTCGACGACAGAGAAACGCAAAAAGCGATTACATTTTATACTATGTACCTATGTATTGATAGCTCCCTAACCCTAACCTTACAAACTAACAAGTATTAGAATGGTGGGTTAGATTCTAGCCGGGTCGGTTTCAACCCGGCCCGAAAACCGTACGAAAATTTTAACGATCGATTTAACGTAATTTGTACGTACACTTATACAAAAAAAATGTATTTGGACCGAGTTGAATCCGGGCCGGCTTGAATCTAACCGATCGTAGGTACGTGTAACTACGGTTTATTTAAATCTAAAAAGAGGTTTTAAAAAAGTAGGTAAGCACTTACCAAACAAAGTAGTGTAGAACTTAACTTGATTGAAGATAATCAGGTACAATCCGTAAATTGATACTAAATGCAACGACACTTGTACTATAAGATCTGGCCATCTTATCTGGGCCACAAATTCCATGGCTTCATATTTTTCTATGTCGAAGTCCCTATCATTGTTCACTTTATCACTAGCACTGTTTTGGATATTGTTATTGTCTTTATCACAGTTTTCTTGGTCACTGTTGAGGTCCTGTGATGCTACCCTCATTTTCAGTCTGGGGTGCATCTCTTCCTCACAAACGTTCACTTTCTGTTGCGCAGGCGGCATTTTGAATTGGTCTTGTTTTCTTGACGTCGTCGAAATTTTAAGAAACCTGGGAAAGAAAGGAAAATTATAATACTTTTGTACAAAAAAACTTAGAGACAATCCATATCTTAGAGCCTAACCTAATAATTTTGGATTTAAAACACTCGTCTACCATGAAAAACAGGTTCATAACAAGTGTTATAAAAACGAGTTTTTTTATTTATTCATTCATTATAATCCACTTTGAGGGCCTTACCACAAAATGTAAGACGCGCGATGAACATGGGTTTAAAACTGTCGCTAAGGTTTTGAAGGTTTTCAATCTTGAAGAGCTTTATTGTATTGAGTTTTGTAACATACTGGGAATATTTTCTATGTATGCTCCTTTTCTATGTCAATTGATTTTTATCTAATTTATAATTGACTCACCTCTACCTACATTATTCAGATACTACAGGTACTACCTGTTTATTTATGCCTATTATCTATCAATAATATAGTCATCTAAACTCTTCAGATAAAGTCAGTTCTACTTATTACTGAACACCTGTTTCGATAACAATACATAGAATAAACTGTGAGTCATAAAATATCAAGGTCCTTGTCATAAAAAGTTAGACCTTTAGAAAGTTAGACACTTAAGTCTGTAAGACGACTCGCTGCAATCGGGATCATAAAACGTGATGTAGTAAATATACTACCCTGGCCCATTAAATAGTCTCGCTGCAGACGGATTACAACACACATTTTACTTTTTCGTGGTAAGGCCCTATAAGTACCTTCTCGTATTAAATCCGTTCTAATCAAGTCCAGTTTTGGACCTATGTGTTACTTACTTATATGTAGTACTATGTACATTAATTCCTACAGTTATTACGATTTTCTAATCTGTACAAAATGAATTTTGTACAGATTAGAGCCCTTTTTATAAAAAATAAATAAGGAAGTAGGTGTATAGTTGTACCATTTGTCAAATGAAATTATGTATAAATTTTATTGTGTACAATAAATTGTTAAATAAATAAATAAAATAAACAGTTAGGAGGAAAACTATTTTCAAAAATATAGTTTGTTTAGTTTCACAGACTGAGTTTATCTGCTGAAAGCTTTGCGCTAGGTACTTCGTTAACACCTGTTAAGTATTTTAGTGTGAAAAAATACTAGGAAAAACCTTTTTATAACAGTATCTCTATCTATGCGTCCATGGAATGTTACTCGTACGAGTATATTATGGTAGATAAGCCTACCAAACCCAAACTTGGCACCAATCTCTGACCACTGGGACTAGTCTTAATATATAAAACTCAAAAAAGACTGACTGATCATCAACGCACAGCCTAAACTACTGGACCGATCAGGCTGTAATTTGGCATGCAGATAGCCACTATGATGCAACCATCCGCTAAGAAAGGATTTTTCGAAATTCGACCCCTAAAGGGGTTAAACAGGGGATGAAAGTTGGTATGAAACTTTTTATTCCTTTGATATATTTGCTTAAAATTTTGTATATAGGTAGAACTTTAGAATTAATGAAGGACGTGTTTTTGATTTTTTCAATTATTAACCCCTGAGGGGGTAAGAAAGGGGATGAAAGTATTATATTTACGCGCAGGCCGCACCTTTAAAGCTACAGTTTTAAAATTTGGCACCATTATTCTTAATGAACAGTTGATATTATTTTGATGAGGGAGAGGGAGAGGGAGAGGGAGAGGGTGAGGAGAGGGAGAGGAGAGGGAGAGGGAGAGGGAGAGGAGAGGGAGAGGAGAGGGAGAGGAGAGGGAGAGGGAGAGGAGAGGGAGAGGGAGAGGGAGAGGAGAGGGAGAGGGAGAGGGAGAGGGAGAGGGAGAGGGAGAGGGAGAGCAAATCATAAAGCGCAATATACTTCGGTATCTTTATATTATATAGTATTTCGACCTATGTTCCTTGGGGAAAGTTGTTCAGTTTCATTAACAGAAGACACCCTTAACGGATCCGCCACTAATAAAATTACACCGTATATAGGGTGGTAAGAAAAGTACTCCGTTCCTTTCAGCCTCTCAGGTTCTTTAAGTATAACAAAGTATGTTAGGATCACCTATAGGGACATCTGTTTTAATAGGCTCGTAGATAGAATATCAATATTAATGTTTTAGTAATGAAGGATTTAAATAGCGTACTTTACTAACGTTATGTTATGGCATTAGATACACAGAAAAAAATCTTGTTTGCGAGTTATGTGTCGACAATAACGGAAAAGCCAGACTGATATCTACAACTACACGCACTTGTATCCTCTTATCCTACTATGTACACAGGTGTTCAAATTACTAATAAGTATTTGGAAAGATATCTGCGTTATAATCTTTCTGCGATTACGGAATTTTAGGAAGGTAATCGATGTACCCAGACGGGCTATTACAGAATACTCACGTATTTATTTTTTGAATTTCCTCGGTGTAACTACCTACCTACCTATCTTCTAAACGCAAATCACGTCACTATGTGACCAAAAGGCGCATTATTGAGAAAAATCGGAAAATACAGTTAATTAAATTATTTACTTCTACTAAATGTCTCTACAATCGTTGTTGCGATATACTGGGCTATTTTTTTATTTAACCATTTATTGTACACAAGAAACTTGCACACTGACTAAAAAATAACCCTGTAGAATCAAAGGGTAAAAAATTCGGTGCAGGCGCTGGAAGCTCAGTTGGCAGAGCAATGGAACAGCATCCTACTGTTCCCGGTACAAGTTCCAAGTAATTCAATTTCTTACTTACATCTGAGCAATACACCAGCTTAGTTTAGTTTTAGATTTAAAATTTAATCTACCTTCTTAGGACGAGTGACACGAAGAAGAAGAAGTTTTAGATAGTCAATGCCGACGCGACGATGACTTTGTAAATGTCTCTATTATACATTATTTCATTTCCCTTATCAGCCTGTTGCAGGTAAACATTAGATAACAAAGGTAATAACAGTAATTAGGTAAGAATGTTTGGTAGTTTACTATATCAGTTCAAATTGTGTATTTCTTTAAATTTCGTTTGATGCCGGCTTAGAATGGCCTCACTCCGTTTCTTTCCATCATAGTTGTCGAAGTAAGAATCCACTACAGAACTTCCGTAGTAGGTAAAGTCGATATTGTGGTAGCTAGGTGTTACTAGCGATAACATTCTTTGAAATAGGTATCTATTTATTGAATTTTTTGGGTTAGAGTCACGTTTGCCCGGATCTGTCGTTAAAACCTTCGGACCGTTTTTGGGCCGAGTTGAATCTGGGCCGGCTTGAATATACTTAATTATATTTTTTGGGGTCTGTAGCTAGGTAAATATTATTTGCACACGCCCACTCTTTAAAGATTTTATATTCCATTTTTAAAACAATAAATATTCTTCGAACTGCACATTACCTACCTAACTTTATTATCAATTGTTATTTTGTAACAATTCACTGTAAATCTCATTGTATTCTTAAACCATGGAACGATAAGATAAAGCCGATACTAGGTAGGTACTTTCCATAGAGTAAATATTAGGTGCGTTCTAATTTACTTATTGAATGTGTAATCCTTATCATCATTTTCAACTGCTTTCGTTAGAGATTACATAGGTACTTCTTTCTACCATTGCACATCTGTGCAATTTTTAAGTCCTAGGTACCTACAAATCGGTATTACCCGAGAGTAACTTTGGCACAATTTTACTGTGGTACCTACCTATTCCCAGGGGAAAACGAGAAGCGGTGAAACCGTTGCGAGGAACTTATTCGATTACCTTTAATGCGGCTGAACCAAGGAATAAAAGCTTTACCAGTAGACAGCACAAGGAAACATACATAAGTAGGTACATACGTATACATAGTTACATATGTACTTATACCTACATAGTTACATAGATACATTACGCCTATGTCCCTTGCTTGGCTGCCAATTTACACCACATCTGACAAAAGTTTGAGAGTCATTCAGAAAACAGTGTACTTATCAAGTTGTTGATAGGTAGTTTGTTAGCATGACGTTTAAAATTGCAATAAGTAGGTACACATCAACTCCCTAATGCCTTAGTCGCTTCTTACGATACGACACCCACAGGAAAAATATGTCGAAGTTGAAGTAAACAAATTGAAGTTTTCCTGGATCACTATGACCGCAGCAGCAACCATGTCACGTTTTCATCTAGTAATATTATTACGACGACATCGTGCCATTCTTTCTGAGCTATTGGGACTGGGAATAAATAACTCTGAATTTCTATGCAATTGTAGCAGGAGTAGGTATTTTAATACGCGGTGTAAGAACCGAAAAATTTTCAGGCGTGTTTAAATCATGAACTACTTTATATAACCAGGATACCTTCATAGTAAAAACGGAAACAGTAAAAAATTATGTGACTTCCCATATAAAGTGAGTCGTGGTCGCTCGTACTAGAGGCCAAATTTCTCGTTTGGTTATATTGGCTTCATTGAGAAAGTTGTTTAGATCCATTCCATGGATTTAACAAGCCTGCAAAGTTTCGGTACAGACCTACATCGTCCCTTACGCCCGACATTTCTTACCCAATATTCACATTGTTTACAAATCATGAATAACCTTAGTGAATAGCACTCAATTTTATAACAAAACGATAATTCAATTGTGTAGGCGTGCCAAACCAAATATTCTTAATTTATTCGTTACGAATAACGCGTGAAGCAGACTCTGTGACGAAAGTTCCACCACCGTCAGCCATATTGTAAGTATATTTGCTGATTGGCTGGTACAATAGCTATCAAATTGGGTACACTAATAGAATCCTGCTATTATTAGCACAAATAATACCCTGTATTTTGGCAATATACAAAACTATGTAACCAAGCCCCAGTTACGTTCCATTCACCTATCATCTCACGTTTCCACACGCATTTGACTAATTTTCTTACGAAATCTTGTTTATTGACTGTTCGCGTTACTTTAATTTCACCGTTAATGTTGAGAGAGTTGAGAACACTTTGGCGCAAATAGTGTTTTTATGATGCATCACAAACTTTATAGACATATGACATCATTTGGTTGCTTATGTCATACGCTCAAGGCCGTCGTTTCGACTTCGCCTCGACGACGCCGCCCCGTGTCTTTGCGAAAACTGAAATGGACATAGTTGGTATAAGAATACCCACACCCATGACATCAACACGTGTTACACGTGTGTAATATAAGATAAGATAAGAAAAAACTTTATTGTACAGAAAGGTTACAAAAATAATATAGGTAATCTAAGGAAAATGCATCATCATCAATATCAATATCATACATTGTATCAAATGAAGTCAGTTTTTGCGTTTCTCTACATATCTGTCTGTCGTGGAATTCCTAAACCACGCAACGAACTTTGATGCGGTTTTTTTTCTAATAGATTGAGTGATTTAAGCGGAATTCCAGGAAAATGCCTTTTTCCCGCGGAAAAATTAGTTTCAGCGGGTGAAACCGTTCATGGGCGGCTAGTTTCATTACATTTTGGCAATTTTGGACCATAAAATAGGTACCTACTCCATTACTGTTTATGAACTCAAAATTTTGTTAAAGGCTATCCTGAGGCAGATGTGTTAAAGTTTTTTCGAATTAATAATAAAATCCTGAAAAGTTTGGGCGCTGTAAGTGGATTGTAATAAGAAACTGTAGGAACAAATTTCATACCTCATTTATCTTTTTCACATCACATCTTCCGAAAGTCACTAACTAAGTATTGGTGGGAGACCAAATTAAATTATGTAAAATCTATACATAGGTAGGTACCTATTTTATGGCGCCTTAATTCTCTATTTTGCGGTGTTATGGAAATATGTAGAACAAAACCTCTTATATAAAGTTGTAAGTTTCCATGGCCCACGAAACTGATCAATATCTAATTTACTCTTTCTACCATTTTGGGAAATTACCATATTGAACATTTCTACCATATTGAACATTTATCATTAATTGTTTTGGGTCAACTTGTACCTTTGCTACCAACGACGACGACAGTGAAATAAATATGACATGTATTTTCCATATTACCTACCTAAAAGGGAACGTCATATTTCTAGTCTTTGAGCCACACAACGGCAAAAAACTCACTAATCTTTTAAGCCAGTATTGCTAGCTATGTTTGTAAGTATATGAGGCTTAATCAAATGCTTACGCAATGAAAAGTGTGTGGAGACTCACACTTGGCCCGGCCCACTCAGATAGCCTTATAAAAACGAGTAGGTAGGGAAGCCATGAATAAAATATTAACTTTCCAAAGATCGACTATGTAGATTTACGAGAAACAAGATAATATCTACAGGGCGTAGGTAAGTACATGATATTAAAAAAATGTTTGTAAACCTATAGGACTTCGGTCATAGGGAGCAGGGTATGTCGGTGTTCCTGATAAGTGGTTGTTACTCCTAGTGATAAGAAGATAACTCATGATAGCAATGATAAGGAAAAACTGTGTCCAAGGAATATGGATCGGGAACTCGGGACTTAAAGGGGAGTTGTGATTAAAATAAATATGAGCCACTGACAACATGACATATTGAATCGAATGAATGTTAAAAAATATATTAGTTTCTACATTTTACCCGACGCAGTCGTATTTTTATAAGTATTGACGAATTTTATCCGGGAAACTTAGGTATCATAATACCTACTTAGAATAAATTGTATGGGACACGCTGTATATATTGGTGACACCTATTCGTAAATAAAATTGTGACAAATGGACGCCATAGCTCACAGATAAGATCTATTGACATAAATAATTCTACGTAAATTTTACGAGTACTTAGTACAAATTGGTTTTGGATACTCCATTAGTCTTTCAAAGCCTTACATATCTCAAAAAGAAAATGCCTAGGCAAAAGATGTACCTAGCTCTAATACAAAATAGTTATGTAGCCTACCTGCATAACTATTTTGTATTAGAGCTAGGTACAGCTAAAATTATACACGCAGGTAGGTATAAGATCACTTGGTTTTATGACAGTTTAGTACCTACATGAGGTTATACAGGAACCGGGTTCTATAAGTAAGTACTTTTTATAGGTGGTGTACTACAAATTTTGTCGGAATTTTGAAACCATAAATCTTAACATAATATTTCACAGAACGTACCTACCTACCGGGCGATGATGACTAATGAAATTACGATCAGCTGACTGATTTTTCCGTCCCGGTTTTTTGTTTAAATCATCATCTATGTTCTTCGGGGAAAGTTGTTCAGTCTTGAAGTTCTAGGATAATGTCAGCAAAGTTCAGGTACCTACCTACCACAGAACCTTGTTTACGCTGTATGTCCCTATTACCCAGAAGGAATAATAGAGAAGTAGAAATTGTCACCGACTGGACCTTGTGCGCAAGTGCGTAACGTGGCTGTTTGCTTAAAAAATGCTTCTGGCTTCTGTCTGCTCGGTAAATGTTACTAGATATAGCTATAGCATAGCCACCGGCGTTTTCCGTCCTTGACTTACAAACTTACACAAAACATTTAGGCTGTTTTCACTGAAAACAAACTGTTGACAATGCGCACCATTTTGTGTAACGGAACGTGTTATTATAAAAAGACTGACCTCGGCTGTCGCGTGAAATTCGTAATGTCGCGGAAAAATTACGGTTATTTCGATATTCGTCACGTTTTTCGCGCCGGCGTGACGGGGATTGTACCTACGGTACCGGCGGCGCGCGCGGCGCTCGATGGTGGACTGATGGGCAGGCCTGCCTCGTGGCCCAACAACCATGATGGGATGGGGTCGGGGCCGGCCAAACAACGTTGCATAGTAAACCTATCTACGTCTACTCCAACTAATGCGTCTCATAGTCGCCGAGCCTCGGCACGTGGTATTCGGTCGTAGCGTCGGTCCTGACACATCTTTGTAAAACATTTTTGACGTTACCCAGGACCGACAGGGTATGGTATGGGTAAATGGTATGCGTTGCGCGCACGCACATACCTATTGCAGGTCATTTTGTCTTGAGTCTTTATAAACGAAAAATAATAAAATGGTTATAGAAACAACTGGAACAACGCAGGTGAAAAGACAGAAATGGGTAGTTTGATTTGCTGGTGGTAACTTCCTGCTTACGTAAAATAAAATAATTTCGGCACTACTTACTCCAGAAGTTTCACAAGCAGTAATGGAGATGGAGAAAAACTGCACTGAAAATGGTTACCTACTTATAGCGTTCATTCTTTACGATGCAATTGGTTTAATCCATGTTGGTCGGTCTTCAAATAGTCTTTTATTTATGGGAATGGCCAATGTTACGGTTAAATAAGTAATGCTAAATCTTATATCTTATATTTACTAGACTAGACAAAACACGTCGGTTTAAACTGAGAGATCCGAGGTTAAAATGCATCTCATCGTTTGATTGGTGACGAGTACGAGTTTGTACGTAAGTAAAAATGGAGTCTAGATTATAAAGATTAGATACCAGACCATGACTGTGATGAGTAATAGGACATTTTGTACAGCATTGTTTATTTGCACCTCTAAGAACTAGTTCTAAAATCTACTTGTTAAACTGAATCTAGTTAGAGAAATTAATTAGTGTTGCTAGGAAAAATTATTCGTGAAAAATCGGTTTTAACTGTAAACTGCAACATAGTAATAATGTGAAAATGCAATCTTGAGATTATCCCCAGATATCGCGTGAAATTGTGTGACATTATAGCCCTAATATAGATACATACATATCTCTTAAGATAAGATATTTTCCTTAATTTTCTACAAGTCAGGCTAGCTCAAAAACCTTTAGAGATTGAGATGCAAAAAATATCACTCTTTATCGTTGCTTGGTTTAATTTGCTGTTTCTTTTTTTTTTTAGATACAAGGCGGTTCGTCGAAAAACTAGCACCTACAAGTTTATAGCGAAGTTATAACCCTATCCCAAGACAGATCGTAGGGTGTTACACCGCGTATGCCAGTCGATGCCTCACCAGACGAAAGAAGGGCGCGGCGACACCCAGCGACTATACTGTATCCTCTTGGGCCAGTCATCAACAACTATGTATAAAATCTCAAGTAGGCAAGACCTATAGGGCCAGTAGGGACTTACTCAGTACTTATAATAGCCACAACAGTCCACTGCTGGACATGGGCCTCCCCCTATCAGGGGGCATTGCCATACTCACCACGCTTGGCAGGCGGATTGGCGAGCGCAGTGCCAAGATGTTACATTTACAGGGAACGCTGCTGCCCATTCCCTGGATGAATATCCCTTAGTCGCTTTTTACGACACCCACGGGTAGAATTGGGGTGATGCTATTCTAAGCCGGCATATCACCTACTCAGTACTTATATAAAAAAAATGTCCAATCTTTACCAACTAGGTAGGTATGTATATCTCAAGACAGGTCGTAGGGTGTCACACCGCGTATGCCGGTCGGTGCGTCACCCACCAGACGACGAAAGGGCGCGCCGACACCCAGCTTCTATACTTCCACCCTCTAGGGCCAGTCGTCAACAACTTTGCATAAAATCTCAAGTAGGCAAGACCTATATGGCCAGTAGGCACCTACTCAGTACTTATATCCCAAGCAAGATTTTGGTCCATCCTTCACCAACTAGGTAGGTATGTATATCTCAAGACAGATCCTAGGATGTCACACCGCGTATGCCGGTCGGTGCGTCACCAGACGACCGACGAAAGGGCGCGCCGACACCCACCAGCTCCTATACTTCCATCCTCTGGGGCCCGACGTCACCAACCTTAGAGTAAACATAAGGAAGCTATACTGGGTGAAATTTTAATAGTGGCAGAAAGCGAAAACTCAGAACGGAATATAGGTCGAAATACGAAAAAAGAAATTTGGACCTCCCTTACAAAATTGCCGATTAACTGATTTGAGTTACCTATTATGAGAGGTCCGATTCATTTTTCATAATTCGACCTATATTACATCGGGAAAGTTGTTTCTTATCGCTAGCCGGTTCTGAGTTTTCGCTATCAGTCTGTAAAATTTTCCCTATAGAGTGCGCATATCGCTCTGGGCCATTGTTCCTTGCGTAGGCACATTCTTTAGGAAAAATACGGATGTACAATATTTTTCTACTGATGGACAGAGAGGCTGTGTCCATATCCGTGCCAACCGTTCATACCCGGTTTGGCACACTCTATGTCTTGCTCATAGATACTCTAAGTCACCAACTTTGTAACTTGATGCTTACTTGCCTAGCAGATCGAGTTACTCGTTTAATGGGTCAACAATACTGGTTAGTCTAAACTAATGGATAGGGAACCAGTATTTGTAGATCCCTTCATTATAGGGGTCACAGGAGAAGCTGCTGACAATGCCTTTTTAGTCCTGTAGACTTTTTTAAAACTAGAGTGATATAGTTACAATAAGCCGGCACCACACGGCAACACGACATTTTCGAAACACCCATGACATGCACATGTTTAATTATTTACGATAAGGATAACAATACCTGTAATTATGGGCATATTGACACAGTTTATAATGTACCGAGTTTACTGCAGCCAGTTGCTTTATTTCACATATTTCTAACAGTCAATCATATAATCATAAGTAGTACAAGTACCTAAGATAAGTACTGATTGTAAAATGTATTGCGAAAATAGCTAGAAAAGTTATACGAGGACAACATTTAATATTATTTTCAAATAATAGGGTCCATAAGTAGTGCATACAGATCAAGAAAGTAACTTTCTCTAGGAATATATTTCAGGAAATGACCAAAAATTTCGACTTCTCATGCAAAATCACGATCAGCTGACTGCCTTTTCAATGGAAACTAAATATTTTTTTCCGTTTCTTGAGTTAGTTAGGTGGGTGTATTTCTCAGAAAAAGTTGTTCAGTTTCTTGGTTTTAATGCTTATTTGACTTATTATCAGTATTTTGAGGGCTGCCCTTACATTTCAATGTAGGTAGAGCCTTAGAGCGCTCCTAGATACCTATACAGATAAAAATTTTGGTTCTAAAGTACCTATTCTCTTACTAGTTGCAACTTAAAATGGTTATGAAAACATCGTAAAAAATGTGTGGGTAGTAAAAGATTAACTAGATACTTACATCATAACATACAAACAACTAACTACCTATTTAACCTTCAACCGTCGTCGTAAATGCCAAGTAGAAAGTGTGATAGAGGCTTTAGTGCTTAAAATATACTACTTATAGGGTGAAATTTTATTAGTGACCGATAGCAAAAATACAGGACGAGCTGGTGGTTAAGAAGAATTTTCCCCAAGGAATATAGGTCACCCTATATGGGGTGAAATTTTAATAGTGACCGATAGCGAAAACTCAGAACAGGTGATAAGGAACAACTTTTCCCAAGGAACATAGGTCGAAACCCGTAAAAAAATTTTGGTCCTCCCATACTAAATTGCCGATCAGCTGATTTGTGTTACCTACTATGGGAGGTCAAATGTTTTTATCGTGTTTCGACCTACGTTCCTTGGGGAAAGTTGTTCCTTATTGTTGTTCCACCAGCCGGTTTTGAGTTTTCGCTATCGGTCACTAGTAATATTTCACCGCATATAGGGTGATATACAAGCGACTGATAGCTAAAATTCAGAACCGGCTGATGATAAGCAACAAATTTGCCCAAGGAATACAAGGTCGAAATAGGAAAAAAATGTGGACCTCTAATATTAATAGGTAATTCAAATCTGCGTATCTGCTATTTTGTATGGATGGGAGGAACATTTTTTTTTACATGTTTTGACCTAGGTATGTTCCTTGCGAAAAGTTATTCCTTATCACCAGCCGCTTCTGAGCTTTTGCTGTCTGTTACTTTACTATTATAGAGTTATTATTATTTATTTATCAGTTATTTTAGGTACTAGTAAAAGGAGATTGCCCACGGGGCAAAGGACTCCCGTCTAGAAATGCATCAAAGCTGAAGTAGTTCTAAATGGATAATAAATAACCTCTTATTTACCTCCAGTTTTTATTTTTAATTAAAAACCCAGAGTTCAAAGTTATTTATAAAAATAATCCATA
Source organism: Phthorimaea operculella (assembly GCA_024500475.1). Lineage (NCBI taxonomy): Eukaryota > Metazoa > Arthropoda > Insecta > Lepidoptera > Gelechiidae > Phthorimaea > Phthorimaea operculella. The sequence goes on from JANFCV010000065.1 coordinate 1,989,366, forward strand.
ACCTAAAAACAGAATGATCTCATTATTTAACACTTTACTTTGACATTTTACACGTGCCGCCCAGACTTGATATTAATGATAACATGGCCCAGAAATAGGCATTCGTCTTTAGGTAATTATGTATTTAAAATGCTAAATACAGATATCAAGCGGAAAGTAGAGGTACCACAGGAAGGAAAAATCTTAAATATCTACTACTCACAAAGAAATCGGGTAATTGGACAACTTGGTGTCCCCATACGAAAAGAAGAAGCCAAATTAGGGAAACGGTGGCGGCGCGCGGGGTCTCTATTCTACCTAATGTTCCTTTTTAAAACGTATACAGGGTGTTAATTTAAATGCGTGCCATAGCTTAAGTTAAGGTTAAGTATCGATAAGTTAATGCAACTTATAATGGAATGTGAATGTCTGATTATCACAGGAGGTTTTAGGCTTAGTAAAAATTGTTCGTCGTCGTCCAGCAATTTTCCCAATTTTTTCGGCATGCTTCCTCGATGATAAATCTACCCTGAAGATGTAGGGTCAAGTGGGGATCCATGACACGCGGGGCACTGTGAAACAGTGGATTTATCTATGTCTCCTTTTATAATTTTAATTATGCTTTTTTACTGTAATGTCCGCCTACTTGGCCGCCATGTTTGGACTGTTGTCATTTTCGGATTTCATAAATAGTTTCAAAGTAATTCGCAAAAAAATTATTTTAGGTCACTAAAGTAAAAAAGAAAATCTTAAATCTTTTCGATTTCACTCGTGATGCTGTCGTTTCAGGTTAGAATACTTTTTATCATGTTAATTTTGGTTTATTAGGGAATGATTTTGCGTATTAAAATTATATTAACAAAAAAACGATAAATAAGTAATGACCATTTAATTTTTTACGGATGGTATGGGGCACAATGAAACGGGGCACTATGAAACACGTCTTTTTTATACTTATCATATAAAAATTGTAAAAAGTACAAAATGACATGTAGGTAGATTTGTACTTTTTCGGAATATTAATCGAAAATATATGATTTGATAATTAATTAAAGAAAATATTATCAAAAAGACTCAAAATTTACAGCGTGTTCCATTAATTTAACTGTATAACTAACATATTTTGAGAAATATGAAATAAAACAAAAAGAAAATTGATAATATATTTCTTTTTTACATAGCATAAGTTGATTATTACGACGTTAATTAAATTTATTAAATAAAAGATCAAAGGTTCCTACACAGAAATTGTGCCCTTTCATTGTACCCCATAGTATGTTTCACTGAACCCCAGATACGGGGCACTATGAAACAAGTTCCCGATCTCACTAAAATGTCATTTATATTTACATTCCAGAAAGTTTTATGGGGCTTTCGATTTTTTTTTATAAGAACAGTTAAATACTGATTATTTTGGCATCAAATTTGACTCGATACAATTAACTGTTTACGAGATACGAAGCATTTTAACTTTTTTGTTTCATAGTGCCCCACCTTACCCTAGTAATAGAAGATGATAACACCCTGTATAAATAGGTATTTACGTTCCTTTGTGAAACGTATACAAACGTAGGTATTTTTAAGATAACCTATAAGTAAACTTTTGTAAGGTCTCTCGCCATGGAATGTTCCGTGTCTTTCGCTACAACAAACAAAAAAATTCGGGAAAACTCGTAAACATTTCTGATTTTTTTCCTGAAGAAAATTCCAGTGGGAACTACTTAGCTGGTTTGCTTGGTAAGAATCGTAGAATGTACTCAGTCCCGAACCTAAATGCCACCCAACTGAGACAAGAACTAAAAAAAATATTTGGTTACTACCTATGTACTATTTTCACAAGCCAAGTAGGTATCCATACTTAGTACCTAATTTAAGCGGAATTGTTAAAATGTTAATGACTCAAAAATTGGTTCATTTGGATGTGGGTCTCCCATTTCTCCCACGACTGGGTGTAGTTGTTGCCATACCACGGGTGGCAGGAAGATTGGTGAGCGCAATGTAAGGTGTTGCATTCACAAGGAATGAGGGAACGCTGCTGCTCATTCCCTGAGTGAATTGTCGAGTGGGGAAATTCTAATCTAAATCATCACTGAACGTCCGAATAGTAGACAATACACATAGAAACCTACAATCATGAACTGATCTGAAAATTAGCGAATTGTAAGCAAAATACGTGGAAACCTACAGTCTGAAAATAACTAATACAGGTGTTTAGTAGATACACATACGGCTAAAATTTCACCAGTTCTAGTTTTGAGTTCTAGGAACGGTTCAGGGCCACGACGAGAAGTCCTAATAGACGGTAATAGAACTATGATTTCATACTTACTAGGTATTTGTAGCTATATGCACCTTTATTAATCAATACCTACCTACCTACATAGTTAGGTGTGGGTGCTGGGTAGGCTAGTGTGGGTGGATAGGTTCAAGAGGTAAGCTTAGGTACCTTTATACATTCTAGTTGATCGTCATGCCTAGCTATGTACCTGCGTCACATCATCATTGGCTTCATTCGTCTGTGACAGACGATTTATTCAGTGTCTGAGGCAAGATTTTTCATAGCTGTATAAGCCGATACGGGAGTACCTGCGTATTAATAATAAATAAATAATAAAAATAAAAATGATTTATTTCATTCACAAAAATAACAAACAGTAAACATTATGTTGGTGCACTTCTTTTAAGTATGCAATACTTGTATTAGAAGGCCCCGCTCTTCCTCAGACTTAAATGTAAATGAAATTTAATTTGAATAACAAAAACTTATATACTATTTTATAGTATTGTATCGATAAATCAGTCAACATCCAGTAAAGGGCGTTTCAGTAAAATCTTTCTGTTACAGACAGATGCATCCGCTAGGGTCGCCGTAAGCCGTAATAGCATAATGCTGCGTTGACTGATGAATCTGTCAAACCGTTTGACATAACCGTACCTATTTGTATGTATGGGAATGACGTGGAAATATTGTCCTAATACATGCGTTTCGCAGCGCTAAAATAGCGCAGCAACGAACGTTACGTGTAATCGATTTATTGATATATATTTTATATGGAGGCTCAGAGAGGATGTAGGTTCTATTGCATTTTCAATAATACCTAATTAAAATAGAGCTTGAAACCTAAAAGAGTAGACTTTTTTTGGAGAACTTGCAATATTTTCCTCCGGAATCTGGTATTGAACCAGCGACCTTTGCTATTCTGTACTGGCGACGCGACGCCTCAACCATCGTCGCGTAGTAAGACTCCATCTACTGTGATAGTTTTGCAACAAATACCCAGCGACTAAACCATTCTTTACAGATTGGAAGTAGCCATAGCGATGCAAGCCCGCGATAAATTGAATACCAAATTTCAAAACTTTTTCTGTGTTACCCACTATGACTTTATACCTATCTAGGTAGCAGCGGTTAGAGACGCCGATTCATCAATCAGTCAGATTCAATTTACCTGTTTGTGTAAATATTGTTTTGCCTTGAGCAGTGCGTCAGATTGTTGCCTCGGTCAGTGAGCAAGCAAGTAGAAGAGACGTGCAACTGTACCGCTCGACTGCACTGACTGCACTGATCCCTAAAGGTTCAAGTCCATCACGTGCGACTGATCGCAGCCGCACGCTACTACAACCGTGCGACTGACGCGTGCGGCCGATGTAGAATATTAAGGTGCAAGTAAGTCACGTGTAGCCGATCGCAGCCGCTCGCGGCTGCGGCTGTGCGACTGTCTGTTTGACTCTCGCACACCTCGAACGCGACGCTATATAGGTACCTTAGGTAGATAGGTAGGTACACTTTCATACTACGACTATAGCGTGCCGATCGCGTGCGGCTGCGTTTAGCCGTACATGACGAACTTGCACCTTTATGGCGCAAGTTCGTCGCGGACCATGCGACTATAGTCGTAGTATGAAAATGTATGGCGCGCGGCCGCACGCGTCTGTCGCACCCCTCGAACACGGCGGCTGCGCTGCTATCGACCGCAACTGACGACCTTGCGCTGTGTATTGACGCCCGTTTTTTTTTGTATTGGAATTTCCGTAGCAATCAAAATTGAGTATGTAGGTACCTACTTTCAGGCTTCAGCAGCACATAGCCTTTCAGGGATATGATCGACCTATACTGGATCAGGTACCTAAATTACCTATCAATACTCTAAATTGACCGAAGACCCAGTTTAAATTAGGGATTGATGTGATGTTGATAGATATAGAATGATGTACCTACCTAGCTGTCTCCTAAAGTATTTAAGACGCCGAACAAAAAAATATAACGCACACTATGTTCAAACTTTCTTTCTTTTTCACTAGAGTAGGTACCTAAAGAGATGCCCGAAGGCAAAAAATGTAAAAATCTTTTCAGATATAAGTAAGGCATTTTTGTCGGGGTGGTGGCTGTCTGCTGACACTCGAAAAGACAAATCCTTATTTTTCTCAGCAAGTTGAGCAGGCGCCCTGATTTCTCTTTAGTTGCGATTTTGTGGCCTTCTATAAGTAAGTATACGGGCATGCTTAGTAATTTTACGAAGCTCTTTCTTTGGGTGTCAAAGACGCAACAGAATTTTCTTTGTCCAATATTCTTTAAGAATATAAAAACACTAAACGGAAGAGAAATAACCTCTTCCTGAATTATTAAATCCCTATTACCTAATACCAAGGAAAGCACCTGTGGTGAGTAACAGAGTTAAACCAATCGTTTGTAATTTTGCTGTAAGTTTTATATCAGGCACTATTAATACAAGTAAACAGCTGAACTTCTGCGCCAAGGTGAGGTTCTAACCTAGTTCTTCCCCAAATATGCGATCTATCTCTTATTATCATAGGTACTAAGAGATTGATCGCAATTTGTATGATATATGCGATAGATCTTATTTGGGGTGCCTACGTAATGTAGGGTCAGGTAGGCTACAGTGACTCGGATTTCTTCAATCAATAAAATTTTATAGAAAACTTTGAAGTATCAAACTGAAATTCATATCTATGATGCATTGATTATTACTCTTTCGTTTCGCATTATCAATTTTGCAATAACACAACACTAAGGTCACCAGACATTTTTTTCTAGAAAAAAAATTGTGAGTCACTGTGTACTACTACCTGTCTACACTGACTCAAACCCTGTGGTACACAGTGACTCTAACAGTTTATATGGACTTGGCAACCCTGTCGTGCAAGTATAATATTTATTGAAACTATGCATTTTAATCAATTACATTTGTCAAAGTATTCTTTTCGTATCATTACAATTGCCATAAGAAATATTTTACAATTGTCTGTCAATGTTTCTAAAAATAGGAGATGAGTCAGTACTATATGTTAGAGTCACTGTGTACCACTTAAATTTGAGCCAGTGTAGACGCCGACGCTATTTTGAAATAATTTGCCTACAAATATTACCAGACTACTCTAAGAGCTAGCAAACCTAGCTTATTACTTAGTATATGAACACCACTTTCGATCATAACAATTACATTTTCCTAAATCTTTCAATCCTAACTGATAAAAATACATGTAGGGTACCTTTAAAAGCATTTTTAGAGGTGCAAAACCAATCGCACATTTTTTTCACAATCAAACCCCACTGGAGTGCACGGATGATTGGTTTGTATGTGTTTGGTTGTCAAGAGCTACCATTATGTTAAGAATACAGATAGATATAGCTGTCCTATTACGAAATATAAGCGTGAGTCAACGTACCCGCCCGAGTCACCGATCCCTACCTGACCCTACAAGCTACAAGGTTACCTACGCTTATATTTTCAGCTGTTGCTGAGACGTAACATGTTTATTTTTACTACGGGAAAATTGAGAGTGGGGCAGGAGGAGAGAGCAGCAGAAATGTTTAAATCTTAGGGGTGAACGAGACTACGAAACTGAATAACTTCGCATTTGATTTGACCCTCGAATACTTACAAATTGACCCTAAATTTGTACGGGATTGCCATTTTGTAAGGGAGATGCAATTTTTTTCATGTTTTTGCCTAGGAACGTTCTTTGGAGAAAATCATTCAGTTTCATGTCCTAAAATACATGCAGTAAAGATTTTTACTATGTAGGTATGGAGAGCTGCAGGCTGCGGGCTTATAATGCGCTCCATAGAGACTTATCTCGCACGCACTATAACTTCTGACGTATCAATTCATATAGATTTTACAGAAAAAATAATAAAAAATAGAAATCTTTTATTTGCCATAAAATTAAAATGAACAACACAAAATGGTTACTTATGAACTGCGCACTAGGCCACGCCTGTTTCGCGGCAGTCCACCCGACCCTTACCAATATACATTTTACATTGCCATAAAATAACTAGGTATTTATGACAAACATATCTTAAAATTGTCTTAAACTTATTAAATAATTTATAATTCAGAAACAAGTGAATAGTGATGAATTTTATTAAATAATTTATAATTCAGAAAAAAGTGAATAGTGATGAATTTTGACATTTAGGATACAAAATAAGTGGAGGGAAAATCCAAGTCGCGGTGCATCAGCTTAAACAGAATATTGACAAGAATTTAAATAAAAAAATTGTGGTTTGGATAAGTCCAGCACTTATCGTGTTTGTTCCGTTGTTCAGAATTGCCGTGTGTGTGTGACGGGAACAAACATCAGAAGCTTTTTCTGGACATTCAAGGACCGTATTTCCTTTGAAAAGATAAGGAGAGGCAACAATTATTATCTACGAAAAAATCAGCAGTTGTTGAAATTGAAACATTATGTAGGTACAGCGGGAGTAACAAAAAGAGTATATAAAGCCACTGAAACTGAACACCTTTCCCTATGGAACATGGGTCGCAAACTAACTAAAATAAAATGTAGACCTCCCGTACAAAATCGCCGAGATTAATTTACTATGGGAGGTCCAAACTTTTTTTTCATATTTCGTTCGGTCCATATTATTAACTAATCAAATTTAAAAAGAATAAACACTTTCCGTGTTAGATTTATAATTTTTCCTGCGTGCGGTAAAAAATTTACAAGGTTAATATTTATTTGTATATTATACGTTGTTATTATGTAGATATATTGGTATACCTACTTGCATAACTTATCGCGTAATGAAGTGTATGAATATGATACGAAGTTTTTGTTGGTTCACAACTTCGGAATTTGCAGCCGTATTTCAGCTTGTTAAAATCAGACATCAAAGATTTTCTGTCAAAGTTACGCAATTAAGTTAGGGGAGTTTATAATAAGGCGGATCTCAAACATACCTGCCGCATACCGGGCGGTGATTTTCCGGATCCTGTTTTCAGACAACAGGTATTTTCAAATTTTCATTTAAAATCCGGATGCTGTGTCACGGTAGCACACGTCGCCGCATCAAAATTGCGGCTGTCATTTGTATGGTCGCTGTCGTGCAAAAACCGTACCGGTACCAGTGCGTGTGTAATTCATCATAATATTTATGTCTGACACTGAAACTTCTTAAGCTCTCGTATATGAGAAGTTCCATATCGGTTAACTCATGGTTAACACTGACTTAACAACGACTGTCATTTGAGAAGGATCAAATAAGATTTTGAGTAGGAAGAAGAGCTAGGTACATTATGCATATAAATAGATATTTAATCTGACCTTAATATGCATCTATTTATCTATTTTATCTGTTTTATTTAACTTGTGGCCCGTCAGCGGTGTCATTTGCATGTGCATTTTTCTGCAGGAAAAATATGTTTTTAGGCATGTGTCATACATATACTAAATCTTCCTCCTGATTTACCTACTCTATCTATTTATTATTACAAATTAATCGCATCAAAATCAAAAATTTCACGCTAGGAACGCAAAAATCGACTTTATTTTAAACCGCTTATATGTATTGATATCGACATAGTATGGTATCGATGCCTTTTGGATTAGAATAACTGAGTTACCTACTACACACGCAGTTCAAGAAAGAGCAAAAAAAGTATGTTAAATGTCGTACCTACACTTTTTTGCGTCAAAACTTGAAAATATACTAAAATAATACAATTCAATAAAAGAGAAAGCCTCCTACTTATTGTAGTGCCTACTTGTTGATTTCTACTTAATCAATGTAAGTTTGGCAGGTAGATAGCGGAGTATGTATGTAGCTCCCATTTTATGGGTGAAGGTGATAGGTAGTAAAGTTTACTTTGGCACGATGATTCTTTATGTTATTACTGACATGGATTTTCAAAGTAGTTTAGATTTTTGCTGCAGGTGGGAGGTGAAAGGGGCTTCGAAATTCAGATTTTATATTTTCTTCAAGCGTTTTACACTACCTACTGCACTGACGGAAAAAGTATAGCATTTGGAACAGAAAAGAGATTTTATTTTCGCAAAATAAATTTGTGTGCCATGGCACACATGATTTAAACTTCATGAAGTTGTAGATATGTATCGATTCCTTTTTCACTGAAAAGGGCATTATTATCCGAGGAAGTTAATTTGCTGTGTGACATAGGGCTGTCTATTCAAGACACGTTGCCTTCAATTGATTATGACACAAACAAAACCAAGTTCTCTATCTAGCTTTAAAAATAAGCACTTGCAAATTTCAACATGAGACATAATAATGCTTAATGCAAAGTGCATTGTGATTTGCATAAACATTCATTTAACATGCATTGCTGGCTAAAGGCCTAATAAATAACAGAATAATGAATATTTTTTTGGGATTTTAATGCACTTAGGTACAGTGCTATGTGAATCTCATCTGATGCTTCGATTCTAGCGCCAAGATATTGATATTTTTGGCAAGGGTCGATTGTTTTATCGATAGCTCAGTGGCAGAGCAGTGCGACGGTTCCCTGCATGTCCCGGGATCGATCTTCGGTCGACGCGTGACATTTTTCAATTTATTATGCTTCTTGAAAGCACGGAGATGAATGGAAGAAAAGGACATGTTGCGCCGACCCCCAATAAATTGTGATACATTAAAGGCAGGTAGATGATGATGATGATGATGATGATGAGGGTGATACATGTGCAAACCTGTACCTTCAAAAATATACCAGCTCTCTATACTGAAATGAAATGAAGTGCGTTTATTGCATTGAACAGGGTTACAAAGTTGTTAAAAATTATAAGTTGTCTGCAAATATAATTTAAATGAAAAGATGCATGTATTTCATTAAATTTTAAATTCCGTCATACTTTTCAAATAAAATATCAATAAATAATTTTAATAGGTATTCAAGGTTCCTTTAAAATAAACGCAGTCACATAATATGATGATAATAATAAAGTGATATAATATTCTTTAATAATAAAGTAAAATTTTCTTTAAGAAAACAATAAAGTAAAATTAAATTAAATAATTTAATAATAAAGTAAAATTTTCTTTTTTTTTGTGGGTAGGCAAGCAAGTAACAACAAAGAATTTGCTCCTATGTTTAATAAATGTAAATAAATAGTTAATACAAAAATAAATGTGCTATTAGCTTACCAAGTGCATTAGTTGGCCATCAACTTTCAATTTAAATATTTTTCACACAATATATCACAACAATATGGAGAACACAGCTGCACTCATACAGGGGATGAAGGACTTGGCGGATTTTGTAGACTCCAGGCTCAGTGAGTTCGAGAAGAGCCAGCAGCAACCACCACCTCCCGGTAAAGATACCATCAAGACTTTGTCTGCGGAGTACACTGCCTTCAAATCTTTAGTGTGGAAGACACTCGGGATGCTAAAGACACAGCTGCAGTTGATTGTCGACAGTCAAGACCGCTTGAGACACACTCACGCAGGAAAGTTCTGCTTATTCATGGGATTCCGGAGGTTAAAGATGAGGACCTGCCACCAAAAATTCTCAGCCTGGTGCAAGAGCGAATGAAGTTGTCGTCATTGGATGCAGGATCTCTTGAAGCTTGTCATCGGCTGGGGGGAGTGAAGGCTGATAAGCATAGACCAGTGTTGGTGCGTTTTTCGAACATGCTCAGCAGATCGGCAGTGTGGAATGCGAAGACAACGCTCAGAGGCACGAAGGTATCCGTCTCGGAGTTCCTGACTAAGCCGCGTCAAGAAGTGTTCGTGACAGCCAGAAAACACTTTGGTATGAAGCAGTGCTGGTCATCAGATGGTACCGTAGTCATCCTGCTGCCTGATAAGAGCCGCAAGAAGGTGCTGACTATGTCAGAGCTCCAGCTACTGATGAAGAAGTACCCAAAACAGTAACCCTCTGCGGCTTCATTTGCGTGACATTTCCGTGTGTTTTCGTTTGCTCCGGCTGGTAACCTGTGATTGCGTTTTCACCATTTCATCGTGTGATTCAATTTGTTATTACATGTCTTTTCTAATTAGGGTAGAACACTTATTTTATTTTAAGTTAACGTATTCTCTTTGTTATTTTGTGATAAAACTAATTGAGGTTATTTTTATTTCTTGTGAGTGTCACAAATGTCAGTCGGGTATCGTATCCACAGATTACTAATATAGATCGTATCTGTCAAGTCAATTTCGTTCGGAAATTTAACTGTACGTTCCGTTTTACGCTCAGATACGCAGTGTGTTTTTTTCTATTTGTATGTTCCTTGTATTGTTCATTGTTTTAATTTTATTTTATTGTTGTGAATTTTAATTTTTATGTTTTTGTGTCTGTTCTTTCTTTTCTAGTCAACTCATGCTGGTGCTGGAAAGAGCATAAGTTATTTTAATATTATTATTTTTAGTATCTATTATTTATTTATTATATTTGAATATTTTATTTATTATTTATGATTAACGACGATTACTTTTCTTGTTCTTCTTCTGATGAGTATGAAAGTGCTCATAGTCTTAGCAGCTCTTCTCTTTCCGATTCTGAGCCACTTGAAGACAAACTTAGGTCTGTTTTTCAATGTGGTTCGCCTCACCTGTCCCTAGTGCACATCAACGCTCAGAGTATTTTAGCTCACTACTCAGATCTTCTCGCATCCATCAGCAGCAGGGTAGTCGACGCTGTCCTGGTATCTGAAACTTGGCTCCAGCCGTCTCTTCCTTCTACTTTATGTTCTTTACCAGGGTATAATCTCTTCCGAAATGATCGAGTTGGAAAGCGTGGTGAAGGTTTGCGTGGTGGTGGAGTCGGCATTTATCTCCGAGCACCATTCCTGCCACTGTTCTCAGTACTTCCCCTCACCATACTCTGGGTCTATTGAGTACCTTTTCCTGGAGATCATTCTTAATCACAAGAAGGTATTTTTAGGTGTTGTTTATAGCCATAATGATAAAGTTGATTATTTTAGCACACTTGAATCTCAACTTGAAACATACAGCACACTATATGATCACCTCATTGTTATGGGCGATTTAAATACCTGCCTCGAAAGAATGATCCTATCTCCAAGTCCAGAGCATCTAAACTTACTTCTCTTGTCTCGTCTCTTAACTTGCACATTCTTCCGCTATCTCCAACTCATCATTTTCCTAACTCTAGACCTTCTCTTATAGATATCATTATTACTTCTAAACCTAATTCTGTTCTGTCTCATGGGCAAATGACCGCCCCATTCTCTTATCATGATCTCTTATTTTTGGCCTATAAAGTGCGTCCTCCCAAAGTTAAAAACAAAGTCACTCTTCAGCGTAACTTTCGCAATATTAATCTGGATCGCTTAAGGGAGGATGTTAAAAATATTGACTGGTCACCAGTGCTATCAGCTGATAGTGCTGACGCCAAGGTTTCCGAATTTAATATTATTCTCAATAAGTTGTTTGACATTCATGCGCCTGTTCGCCCCGTGCGGGTTAGGCATGCACCAGCCCCTTGGCTGACCGATGCAATTAGGCGAGTTATGTCTAAGCGGGATAGGGCTAAGTCTAGGCTCAAGAAGGATCCTACAGATTTAAATTTAGCCGCTTATAAAAATTGCGAAACATTTGCAACAGGATGTGTAGGGATGCTAAACGCCGCTATATTCATTCCTCATTAGATTCTTTGTCACAAGCTCAAACCTGGAAATTTTTGACGTCCCTAGGTGTGGGCAAGATCACAAATACTGCCATAGGTACCATGGACTTGGGTTCCGTAAATATACATTTTCAACTCCACCAGTTGTAGTTGATGACGCAACTAAGTCTGCTGCTCTGTCTTATTTATCAAATCTTGCCCCACCAGACTGCCCCCTTTCAGTTTTCATTCGGTCGCGGGAGGTTGTTAAAAAGAGCATCCTTTCCATATCCACAAAGGCCGTAGGTGAGGATAACATTAGTCTTAATATGCTCACACCTGTGTTGAATGACATTGTACCAGTCATCACACACATTATAAACTTTTCTTTGATGGTCAATGTCTTTCCTACAGCATGGAAAAAGGCTTTGTTATTCCTCTACCGAAAACCTCAAACCCCACCTCTCTTTCCCAGTTTCGTCCGATTTCTATCCTTCCTGTCCTCTCTAAAGTCCTGGAGAGTATTGCTCATAAGCAACTCTATTCCTTCCTTGTCACCAATAATCTTCTTTGTCCTTTCCAATCCGGATTCCGTCCCTCTCACAGTACAGTTAGTGCCCTGCTGAATGTCACAGAGGATATTCGCTTTGCGATGGACAATACAAGACTCACTATTGTCACACTTTTGGACTTCAGCAGTGCATTTAACTCGGTGGACTTTGACATCCTTCTAGCTTCCCTCCGCTCTATTAACATTTCTTCTCCTGCGATCGATTGGTTTCATTCTTATCTTCATGGTCGTCAGCAGTGTGTGAAAGCCAATGACGATTCGTCGGATTGGTCTAACTTAACTGCTGGCGTACCACAAGGCGGTGTACTCTCCCCATTACTTTTTTCCATTTTTATTAATAATATCTCACGAGTCATCTCTTCTCCCTACCACCTGTATGCGGATGACTTGCAAATTTATAGACACTTTTCTCTACTTGAAGTATCTCAAGCTATTGAGGCTATAAATAATGATCTGGCATCAGTTCACACTTGGGCTAAAACCTTTGGGCTTCTTGTGAATCCTAGCAAATCACAAGCTTTAATAATAGGTAGTAGTAGGTTAATGAGTGGGCTTGATCCTGCAAGTATTCCACTTGTCTATTACAATGGCATAAGTATCCCATATACTGACAAGGCCAAGAATCTGGGCGTCATATTTGACTGTCACTTATCTTGGTTATCTCACATTAACGGGTGAGCAAGCGCATGCACTTTTCCTTTCACTCTCTTAAGCGACTCCAGAATTTTCTTCCGCTCAAAACTAAAATCATGCTTGCACAAGCACTTCTTCTTCCTATTCTGGACTACGCTGATGTCTGTTACCTGGATGCGACGGAAGAATTACTCAATAAGCTTGAGCGACTACAAAACCTAGCTATCAGATTTATTTTCGGACTACGTAAGTTCGATCATGTCTCAGAATTTCGTGCTCAGCTTAAGTGGCTTCCAATTCGCCTTCGCCGCGATGTGCACATCCTGTCCACTCTCTACAACATCCTTCACAATCCCGCCACTCCCGACTATCTCCGCTCCCGCTTCCATTTTCTTCCTCCAGATCCCCGTCCTAGGCGCGCCTGCATCACTAAGGTGCTGCAGTGTCCTAGAGCGAACACCAAATTTCTTTTAACTCTTTTTCTGTAAAGCTGCACAGCTGTGGAATAATCTCCCAGGACTATACAGGAAAGCCCTCTATTTCTGTTTTTAAGAAGAGAGTAAAGAGCACTTCATTTCTCAACAACTTTGATATATTTATGTATGTTTATGTATTATAATGCTTTTTATGTAAGTATTGTTTATTTATTTATGTAAGTAGGTATGTATATTTATGTATGTACGATATATTATTCAACTTAGTTATGTGTTCATTTTGTCAAATTTTTCTTTTTTAATATATTATTGCTAATTTGCCCCAAAAGTTTTAAGCTCTCACACAAGACATGGGTTGGCTGGAAGAGATCTCTTTTAAGAGATAAGTTCGCCCTTGCGACAAATATTGTAAATATTTTTCTGTACATTTTATGCAATAAAGAGTATATATACAAATATACAATTTTTTGCGAATGTTTAAGCATGCGCATCTCGCGAGCGAGAAAACAGAGATGTGTCGAATCGTATGAAATTTATCAAAACAAGTGAAGATTTTTGACCGGGTGTAGTAAAATCTATCTGGCTATACAGACAGGCAGCTTAAATTGTAATTTTTATACACATTGCATTACTACTATTAAGGTACCTAGTACCTACTATTATTTAAATCCTGTGTTAGAGCGTTTGTTTTAGGACAGTGGTTAATGGTTATACAGGGTGTAAGAGACGGTGTAACGAAAACTTTGCAGGCGTTCTCAGACTATGAAACTGAACAACTCATCATCTTCCTGCCCTTCTCCCAATTACTTGGGGTCGGCGCAACACGTTTTGTTGAACAATCGTGTTGCAAAAGGATTTGGCTGAATTTTACGACCGGCCGCCTACCAGACGTCAACCCTCCTTGGGAATACTTTTGTGGTGGACTAACCGCCACCATACGGTTGGCCCTGGCTGTTTGGGTCGGGTTTATCCCTCGGTCGCCTCTTACGACCCCCACGGGAAGAGAGAGGGTGGTGCTATTCTATTCTGCCGGCACCACACGGCTATGAAACTGAACAACTTTTAGAACAAATAGTGGTAAACGGAAAAAACCTCACATACAAAACTCACAATTAGCTGATTGACTTTGTATGAAAAGTCCAAATTTTTTATATTTGCTAATGTATTGTTTATATCGGTACCTACTATTAAAATCATTAGAATTATTATTTGGAATCATAAATTGATATGTCGTCTGCAAACATCACAAAGTGAAGGTTAGTCGCTTTTTGTAAGACATATACATTAAAAATAAATAATAAAATCACCACCCTGCGGTACGCCATACATACGCCTAAGATCATAGGTACCTTAAGTACCAACTTCACAACAATGAAGGTATGTTATTTCCTCCAAAATTTTTGGAATTGTTTGAAATATTCTATAATAAATACGAGTCAAATCAGATCTAGGTACCTACATTAAAGTTTTATTGTTGTACAAGGTAGTTGTGCAAAATGAGGAATTTCTCTTTTTTTTTGACAAAATTGTAATATCCGGGCATTTAGTAATTACCTATCAATTTGTGATTACTTTCGAGGTATGTCTGCAACGTATTTAGTTGATGCAATGACTAACTGCAAGTAAATGTGTATATTTGCATGCATTTTCCCACCATTAGCGAAAATGGACATCATTGTCAAGAATGGCATTGACCCTTGAGGGAACTACCTACCTACCTACTAGAATACGATACCTACCTACCTAGGTATAATCTATGTACCTAGCTCGTACCTAGAAGGGTCAATATCTATTAGATAACCTGGCTGGGTCCGAGGTAGAGAGTTTTTTATATTTTTCATACAATGTGTTACCGGCAAGCGAGCATTTATTCAAACTGGTGAATCTATGCATCTGTACGAACAACTTTTACTATAGGGCAGTCTGTGAAATCACAAAAAGAAACAGTTGTTCTATATATTTTGGTTGGGTAGGTGTCAGGCTTTTCTTTGGAATAGCAACAATTTCGAGATTTCACACATGGCCCCATAGTAAAAGATGATCGTATGAATAACTGAATTCACCAGTTTGAATAAATATCCGATTGCTGGTAACACACTGTATCCAATAGGCACCTAGTTGACCATCGATTACTCAACTTTATTGTTGATAAAGAGCTTTTTGGAAAATTACGTCTAGTCATATCAATTTATGGCTACAGAAACCCTCTAAATTTTTTGTGATAATATACATCAAACAAATTATTAATTCCTGAATAAATCAAGGATTTCGTAAAATATCTTTCCTAGACTAGGACGATGACAGAATTAAGTTATACGGTCTATGTATACCTATTGTATCTACTTATACCCTATGCCATATTCCGGATTTAGGTCAAATACCAAGAAATTCGGCCGAATTTTTTGTTTGACATAAAGGCCATATTCTTGTTCCAAGTAAATTCTTTCATGTGACATTCAATACATGACCTAGGTAGTAGGTATAGCTATCAATTTACAAATTGGTTAAATGTGGGCTAAATATTATACAGTTTACTTTATATATTTTCGTCGGAATAGAAACTAATAAAAATCTAGTTGAAGATACTATTGTTACCTAGGTACTTAGAAAACTAACAAGCCGTAGGAAGATAAGGTTACACGTAGTTCAACAAATCTTTATCAAAAGATTTGAAACCACCTATCTATTTGGAGAAACGCTTGAGACATCTTGAAAACTACGTAGACCTATTTTATTGAAATTTTTAGTGCCTCCTTAATTAGACAACTTACAAAGTAAACCAAAAAATACTAACAGAATAACTAGGTATCAATGGCGAAGGGCGACATTTTAAAAAAGGTAAGAAAAAATGTACCTACTAAATGGAATGGGATGGGTTTCTAAATTGCTGAAAGGGAAGCCGATGGGAATCGGCATGTAAGGACCCTTCGCCACTGGTAGGTATACAATTCAAAGGTTTGCTATTTGTGGTTGTATATATTGTATAAATGTTTTGTCGGTTCGGTCTGCCAGTGTTTTCACAATTTTATACGACATGACCACACATAGTTGACATTTTCCTTCAGTTGTCTAAACAATGTACTTACCTAGTTTAGCACACTTGCTCAGAAGCTTTAAGACGTATCCAATAAAATTATCGCCCTCCCATACAGACTATCCCGGCCACCCATCACATTTTATACGGGAGGGAGTTATTTTTTTCATATTTTGATATATGTTCTTTGGGAAAAGTGGCTCAGTTTCATGAACTAGTTCACCCTTTGACCCATTATCATCACCATGTAGAGTTCAACTGCTTCATGTTTTCGAGTTGAACCACAACAAACGACCCGATGTACCCATGTCAGAATTCCAGTTAAGGATAGCATTGATAACCTAATTTCACGATGACATTAAAAATCCTCATTTTTGATGAGTCGTTTATAGAAAAAAACAATTCGTCAACTACAGAGAAATTTTCGGCCTTTGTCCGCCGTCTGGTGGGGAAAGTGGCACTCGCATCTGAAACTATAAGTAAGGGGCGATGGCTTGCGCTTGCGCCGCGCAAAGCCTCCATTCCTCTGCGCTCAGTGTCACGGGCAACGCGCTGCGGTGACAGTTCACTTACACGGAAATCGTGACCGGTTGACAGTGTGTGTGAAACGACTGGATTTCATTTTTTATTTTGTGCGTGTGGTGCTGAAATAGGTAAGTGAATGTTTTTGGTTTGAATTGTCTTTTTTGTGACTATTTTGGATAATAACAGGATACTAGTATACATAAATAAAAATATTCACATACTTAATTAAATTAAAATAAGGTTAATTAAAAATACAAACTAAAGCTATCCTAATACCATGGTAGGGTACCTATATGAAAAAATACAACACTTATTTATATTACTCTTAATGAAGTAAAAAAGTATAAAACAATTAAACAAATTATCTACAAAGTACAAAAGTAATAAACTGTCAACGTGATGAATAAGCAAAACGAATTTATCACTATCGCAACATATTTTTTGCGTATGCGGCGATTTAGCTGCGGAAGAAAACACACGCTTGAACCTACTGTTCTCTATCTTTCCTGTGTTTTACTTCTATTCCATACAACTACGCGTCTGTGCATAAGGGAAGATTACAATGTATAGTATAGGATGAAATTTTACAAGTGACCGATTGGGAAAACTCAAAACCGGCTGGTGATAAGGAAAAACTTTCTCCAAGGAACCAACTTGGGCCGAAATATTAAATCGATTTTGTAACTCAAACCGATCGACAATTTTGTATGGAAAGTCCAAAAAATATAACAGTAAAAGAAAATTCCGTACAACCATTTTTTTGTAACAACAAAAGCATTAGAATAATTTAAATATGACTACTTACTTATGCAGAAAATCTTTGTTGTCATATTTAATCAAGCAATCCAAAATATTGCAAATGCGCTTCACGCTTACAGGTTGATGATCTGCTCTGTCATTCATTTAATATGACATTTATATAGGGTTCTCGAAAACTAGCGTGTAGATTTCTTTAAAAATTTGCCTAGTACATGCTTATATTTTATTTGATCTGTCCCTAAAATATTTGCAGTGAATTTAATAGGACCTTATATAAAATATGACATCATGTCATAGGTAGTTCGAGAAAATAAAAAACTGTACATTAACATTGAAAAACGTTAGAAGATCTAAAGTTATATCTTATTTGTGATGCCTAGATTTTAGTTAGTGCATATTGTACATTTAATTTTACTATACCACCGGCTTACGAAAATTAACGGTTAGGTGCTAATTTACCTATTTTTGTCTAATTTGCAATGCTTAGAAAAATAAAGTTCTAGGTAAGTACGCGGTTATCTGCAAAATATTCAAATCCTTTTCAGGATAACAAAGAAAGTCCTCAAGATAACAGAAACTCTCCCCAAGGAACATGGGAAAAAGTATGAAAATCAGAAATCCCACAATTACAGCGCCTTTTTTATTCCAAGTCGTTTGTATATTATACTTTTATTTATGTTATTTTACTTACTAGAAGATCTTCTAATAAGTAATTTTAATTTTAATTTTTCGGTAGAAACGGACGGAACCTTTTTTTGTTGGAGTATGAGTTTTTTATTTTTCAAAATACATTGCGCAAAGTATTGGAAAGTACTTATATGGATAATTAAGTGTCACTTAATTACAGGCAGGTCATATATTAATTAGATCGAAATAAATCGCCTGATTAACAATGCCAGGGCTTTTCACTTGTTAGCTAATTGCTAATCATCACTAATGTTTTTTTTAGTTGACCTACTTACTGACATACCTATAAGCTTATACGTACGCAATTTTTTTTTATGATGTGACAATATTGAATTCTTCTACATAAGATTATATATGTAATCAGTGTGTATAATCAGTATAAGTAGGTAGTTTGTGTAAGTATATTTATATGCACTATCCCACTCACCTACGTGAATTTCCTGTCACCCAAAGGTTGCCTGGTAGATCCTGCTACCGTAGCAAGAAGGCCGCCTTGTTGTACTTTTTAATGTTTTTATAAGTTGTTTCAGTACATGATTACTTTACAGTTACTTTGCAATAAAGAATTATATTATTATAAGTAAGAGTAGGAAAACAACGCATAAAACAAAACACCATTCGCAGAACGACCTCTTTGAAAATTAATTTTTATCCCATTTATTCGGTAAAAGCGTTGCAAAAGATAATTGGAACACGTGAAAAAAGGTTTATGTATTTTTTTAAGCATAACAATATCAGATGTCATCCTATTACATGTCGGTAACGAGTTAGTAACTGTTTACCTTTCAATAAATATCATACATACATACATACATACATCACGCCTTTATCCCTTGCGGGGTAGGCAGAGCGTCAACGACCGTAAAAGTACGGTCGTTATCGCCACGTCTGACACATATTTGAGGGCCGTTTTAGCTATTGTCGTGTATCGCTATAGTGACAGGTCAATAAATATCATGTTTTATATTTTTAATACTACGCATAATAGTTACCTAATATTTGTTATAAATAAGTAAGTTAAGATTATTTGCCTTCTGAGATATAGGTAGGTAGATTTTATTATCATTTCCGATTCAAATATATCTTTACTTTTCTTATTATAATTAGGTTTATCGAAACGGGGCACTTATACCCTTCATGTGTCAAATCTAATGGAATTTATCAAAACAAGTGAATACTTTAGACATAAGGGTGTAAAGGAAATCTTTGTCACGGCTCGCATGCTAGCTTATCTGGTATTCTTGTTATCTTAGTTTTGTCGGGTAAATAGGACGGTTCCAAGGCTGTCAGCGCAAGCGCAGGCGAGGCAGAGACAATCAATGAAGTTGTGACCGCAAGATGCGCGCGCGCAGACGCAACGCCGGCAAACGCACGACCCTAAACAACCTCGACCGAATAGTCTAGAGCGATGAAAAATTACTTGTTGTAGGTAATACAGATACCTAAAGCGATGATTCCACCTGCGTGTTGTTAAGTTGCGGAATTTGCCGCTGTAGTTTGAAAAAATCCACGAAAAATCTTTGCATTACCTACTTATGTCACAACCAATCAGGAAATCTACGATAGAACCATTTAGAATAATATCATCAGATCAGAAATATGTAGAATAATTTATAACTAATAATAATCTTACAATAATAATTCATAGTTTTTGACATAGTAATACCTACTCCTCATGGTAGAACCAACTTACAAAAGTTCTATCAAAGGGGTGAACTGAACAGTGTCTGCTGTACTTGTGTACAATCCGATGTTAAAGAAATATGTAAGAAGATTGTACTAGAAGAAAATCTAAGAGCTCAATTATAGAAGACAAGTTTGAGCGTTTGTGATCTCACAGATAACCAAAAATTTGGCACATTATATAAAGAATTATTTTGAATACTTTTATTAGTTTTATTTGAATACACATGCAATAAATATGAAGGAAACCCAGCTTTAGTGTCACCCAGCGAAGCCACAAAGTGTTTGCTCAAATATTCCCCAGTACATACCTATGCAAAATAGTGGCACTTGACAAAACACGCAACGCGTTCACACTTGCAGTGTACCTACTTGTGACAAAACATGCCTACCTTAGAACCTAAAATTTTAAATAGGTAGGTACTAAAATCAACAAATGTAGAAAAATAAAGTCAAAAGTTATGGTTAGGTTATAGCTGGGTTACTTAAAAGGTACTTAAAATACGAGCAGGTTGCAGAATTTAAATTAAATATGTCAAATAACTGAAAATGTGTGAAAAAGATTGGTGACATCATAATTTTATGCGTTTGTTGTTGTCATAGGTAGGTATCTACAACAAACGTTTTATATAAAATTAGAAAACTGGAACATGTTTATTTATTTATTTCAGTTCATTGTAAAAGACAAAGGACATAACATAAAAACAATACACAACTGGTCTTATTTACTTATTTGTTTTCCGAAAAAGAAATCTCTTCCAGCAGACCTTGGGTAGCGAGATGATATAATGTGTGTGTTCTTTAAGATAATCGAAATATTATCTCTTAGGTACTTAATATTGAAACTTCACGTCACACAGTGCGTAGCACTTATTTATTTACAAGACATTTTCCTTTCTTTATTGCAAAGCAATTTCTCAAGATCCGAGAAAATGGTAAGTATTTTATGATTTGCTTCGTTTAAGAATTGTATCTAGGTATAACTAAAGAGCTGCAACTAGTTACGTTAAAATTGTAAGTGTAAGTACAAACTATTGTTAAGTACAAAGTATTGTAAGTGTCTCTCTACCGTAGAGATGCTTTTTTTTTCTGAATGACGACTTCTTTCTTTTGTGCGACGTCGTACGCCATTATTAATAAAAAAAGAAAGTATACAGACGCCGTTAGGTACTTGGATATATTTTATTTTTTCTATTCAAGTGTCAAAATGCGTTGCTCTAGAAGTGAGTCGAGTCGTGAGATGAGCACAAAGAGTTGAATCGTTCAGCCGTTGCGGTTTCAAGTTTAACAAAGTAGTTATAGGCTCGTCTTTATAGTCCCTATAAGGTCGTGTGGGCCGAGTGTGATTTTCTTTTCTTTCTGTGTATGTTATATGTAGGTATGTATGTATAGAGATACCTTCACGGTAAATGTTGATCAGGCGCGACTTCACGCGAGTTATTTGTTGATCCGAAAACAGATGTTGATCCGACGTCTTAAGTTGATCCAATGTGCATGTCTGGTAACTAATGTGGCTCCGATCGGATCAACATCTGCACTCAGGGGACTAAAAGAGGACTAAAATAAAGTCTATGGAAATGTTGATCCGATATACGAATCCACCCTGCAGTAGATTTGGCGAATGTTGATCCGATTTGAATGAGCCAATCAGAGCACAGTAATGATTGGATTGGCTGAAATCAGCCGCGACGTTGCCATTTCGTACATTTGGCCGCACAAACTTAGAATTTATCTTCCGGCACTTGACTTACATGTTCGCGGGTGCTTACGCATCAGATTTTCCGCACCTTCGGGATCTGGTGCCACGCGCGACCACCGGTTTGGAGGAGCTTGACGAGAGTTCCACCTGATTTGACTCTTAATGGACTTTACTTCCGCCGCTGGTTGATGGCTTTGTACGCACACTTTGTACTTATGGCCACTACCGGATTTGTACTACCTGATATGATAATCAGCGGTCTATCGGGCCCGAATTCTTTTGGGTCAAGCTCATCGGCCTTCCCCGGTCAACATCATCACCGCATGGCTGGAAGTCGCTCACTGGGCCTCCCTGAACAGGGTCCCACCTGGTGGCCTGACTTGCCGGCGGTCCTCGAAGAAGACAAGAGTGAAAAGGAGTACCTTCCAACTAATTCGGTCGAAAGCGCTCGTATTAGTTGGGAATCTGTATACAGGATGTAAAAAAAAATGTCGCGAGCGAGGCACCGGCGAGGTGCGAAGGGCGACAGCAAAGGACAATTGCGAAGGGCGACGGCGAACAGCAACAGCGAAAGGCGAACAGCGACGACGAAGAGCCAGGGTAAAGGACGACGTCAAAGGCCCACGGTAAAGAGCGACGGCGAAGGGCGACGTCGAAGGGCGATGGCAAAGGGCGAAGGGCAACGGCGAAGGTCGACGGCCAAGAGCGACGAAAAAGGGCGATGGTCAAAGGCTGTCGCTCCAAATCCTTGGGTTAGATAGAATTAGATAAGATACGCTGGCATTTTCTGGGGTTGTCAGAAGTCCGAAGAGAGGGAGAGGACACGATAACCCTAGAATCAGGTCACCTTTTTTACTTCAGGGAAAGGAGCACACAGTCCCAGGGTGGCGTAGGTTTTCTCGTCATTAAAGCTCTCTGTGACAACGTGTAGGAGATCTGCAGCGTCTCGAACAGGGTAGGGTACTTCGTACTGAAGTTGACCAAGAGGTACTCTCTCAACAGACATTATGCGCCGACTTCGAGCAGCTCAGACGAAGAGGTAGAGACCCTATACGACGACGTGTCGAAGGCCATACACCAAACTACAAAGATCCACTTCACTGTTGTCATGGGGGACTTTAACGCTAAAATGAAACAGGAGCACGGCGAATCAAACTTGGGTCAGATGGCTACGGGAGCAGAAACCAGAGGGGCCAAATGCTATTCAACTTCCTTGGCAGACACAGGCCTGGTGCACTCCGCGGCGTAGGTATAGAGTTGCAAGTACATGCGGCGGCCCCCGACACCCTCTCCCAAGTCCGAAGGATCGCTCTCCAAGCAGTCCAAGGCGTTGCGTATCATTGCCGACGCGCCGATGTTCGTCCGCAATGAAGTCATTCGGACGGACCTAAAAGTCGAGACCTTGGATGAGTTCGTCTTCAAGCTTTTGACCAGCATGTTCGCGCGCGCAGACAGGTCAGACTTCGGACACATCCGAGGCCTGGCCTCGTACCACATGCGCCCTCCTGATTGGAAACCGTATCCCCGCGAGCTCGCTGTGGTGCAGGAGCTCGCGTAGGGGTACTGACACACCGGACTGACCTTGGCCGCCGGCTGATAGCGCGCTGTCATGCTGATAGCGCGTACCAGTCGGCGTCCCGCGCAGGATTGTTTTCACTGACCAAGTGACTTTACCTGACCATGACCAGCCGGCTGACGTGGGCCCGATTCTCCGTCGGGTCAGGCTCGCCGGCTCCCCGGATGTTTCTCTTTTACCGCCAGCTAGAAGGCGCGCACTGGGCCTCCCCGGGCATTGGGGTCCCACCCGGTAGGCGACTCGCTGGCGGTACTGCTGGTCCGTCTGCGGCCGGTTCTGTCCGGCTGCACTCGGGCCTAATTTTGATCCTTCGGGCCATGGTGGAGTGTTCCCACACTTACCATGGCCCCGTACCCCATGACCTGCCCGTCTTCGCGGGCAGCGAAAGAAACAACCCCAGCAGACTTTTCCCATAAGGCGTTTCCCCGACGGCCTCACGGCCTTCGAGAAGACAACTACGACGACGGCGAGGGGAGAAATCAGTTGGTTGCCGCGCGCCAGTGTTGCCGTTTTAGCGCTTTTCGCGCTAGAACTAGTGCTTTTTTAAACCCTACAGCGCCTTTTTACAAAATTTTACGCACTAGCCAAAATCTAGTGGAATCTGGTGGAAAATTGAAAAAGGCCATTCTCACTAACAAATAGGGCAAAAAATGTCAGAATCCAGAGCAAAAAAACACTAGAGACCACTGAGATCATGTTTAATAATGACGATACTGATCATGAGAATGTCACTGAGTTCTGAACATGGTTGATTTTTCACAGATAAATAAAATTACTCATTTTAATGACTTTGTGTTTCTGTTATCATTTCAATTTTAGCAAAATCTTATACAAAAACTCTAATATTTTTATACGAAAAGTTTGGTGGTTTTAGCGCTTTTTAAGCCCCATTTTTCCATGATCTAGCGCTTTTTGGCTAGAGTCTGGTGCTTTTCATTTACGCTAACGGCAACACTGCCGCGCGCCGCACGCTACGCGCGCGCTCCGATGCCGTTCGCATTTCTTTATGGGATTTATTTTATTTTATCAGTTGTGTATTAAATAACTCACCTTCCTGCCTCATTCGTAAATTTTGTATAATAATGCAATTTTAATACTTTTTCTAATATTTGTGCTTTGATTTTCTTTCAATATCCTACGTTTAACTAAACATTTTATTTATGTTTTATTTGGGTGTAGAAATGTACTCAGTAAACTTTTCGTAGGTATTTACTTTCATATAAATCTCGAAATTCGCATTCCTACAAAGCGCGCCAGCTGTGACCTTCAGAGGTGTTCTGCGGCAGATGAACTTTCGGGCTCATTTTTGCTTGCGCGCGCGATCTGTAGGCTAATATAGGGTGATATTTTACGAGTGACCGATACCGAAAACTCAGAATCGGCTGGTGATAAGGGGACAACTTTCCCCAAAAAACATAGGTCGAAAACCGAAAAAAAAATTTTGACCTCCCATACAAACTTGCCGATCAGCTGATTTCAGTTACTATGGGAGGTCCAAATTTTTTTTTCGTATTTCGACCTATGTTCCTTGGGGAAAGTTGTTCCTTATCACCAGCTGATTCTGAGCTTTCGCTATCGGTCACTAGTAAAATTTCACCCTATATAAAAGTAGGTATCCAAATCCGGCGCGAAGGAAATTGAACTTTATTATCGCGCATAAAGATTTATATTTGTTGAATTGCTAAGGCGGAGTGCGTCTTCTGTACTATTATGTATTCTGTGGCTGGCAGGAACTGTTCTGTATGAACACCTTTTATCAGAAAAAGCCCCAGTGGTGGACCAACTAGTGGACCCCTGACAGCAGGACGAAGAACGAGCTCGATTTCATCATGACGTATAAATGGCATATACCTACTTAAAGATGTCTCAGTGATCAGTAGGTTTAATACTGGAAGCGATCACCGTAAGAGGCACCCTAAATATCAACTTCAAGCTAGAAAGAAACTGAATAGTGAAGCCAGTTCTCCGTCCTAATCTGCCCCAAACCGGACATGAGGAGTTTCAATATGAATTGAAAAATCGATTCACTGCCTTGGAAACCCCGACAAACAGGACCTAGAGAGCAGAGGTTATTTGTGAAGTAGGGACGAAGTACTGTCGTAAAATGCGAACAGCAAACTTACAAGCGAGGTCCTGGAACTGATGCGAATTAGACGGGAAACACCAGAGGCATTGCATTGCATTGCCAGATCCCCAGTTACTTAACAAAAAGATCCGAAGTATGGTAAGACGCGACCTCCGATTCTATACTCAACTCGTAAAGGAGGCGATTGAGAAAACCCGAGGGTCAAAAGTTTTTACTAAGACACTGGGAAGGAGTTATCTGACAAAGCTAACTACCTCGAATGGTATACTGTTACATCGGTTCCAGAGATTCTCGTTGAAATTGAGGATTTCTTTGGAAATCTGTATGCCTTGCATGCGAAAATACCCCATCTGACGCGATCCCAGACCCTTGAGCTCTACCGCCACTTTACAGACGATCTCCCGGGCGTAGATATAGATGAAATCGGGGCGTGTCTCATACAGCTTAAGAATGAGGAGGCTCTCGGGGAAGACGGAGTGGCCTCTGAGCTACATAAGGCCGAAAGAATACCTATCGTCGAGGAGCTGAAAAGGCTTTTCAACTCTGTAATAAATAACCAATGAGACAACCCCGAAAGGCGCGGAGCAGAGGTGTAGGGACATTATTTTTTAAAAAAGAATACAAAACACTTTTCAAAAACTATAGGCCGATCGCACTTCTGGACACCGTCTATAAGCTGTTCTCGAGAGTCAAGAATCACCTGGCATTATCGCCTTTCAGCCACCGGAACAGTCCGGATGTCGTAAGGGCTTTAGCATCCATACTATAAGGCAGGTTATACAGAAGACAAAGGAGTACAAGCAGCCACTAAAAAACACGGTGACGTTATATCCCCGAAACTCTTCACCAAAGCGCGGGAGGATTTCTTCAAGACTCTACAGGGGGAAGGACTGGGCGGGCATCAATGTTGTCTAAAAAATTCTCACGCATCTCCGCTTTGCCCCGAGACGTGTTGGACTTGTGATCAACATGGATAAGACGAAGGTCATGTTCAATCAACACAGAATCTCCGTCGAAAGTGTAGCCCTTTAAGTTGTCCAGAAATATGTGTACCTTGGGCAAACTATGCAGATGAGTAGAGACAACTATGAGACTGGAATCACGATGACTTAAAAAGGCGGCTGGTAGCGACTGGATGGCAAAAACGGGAGATCGTGCCTTATGGCGTTCCCTGGGGGAGGCCTACGGCCAGCAGTGGGCTGCAATAGGCGGATATAGATAGATATAGTACGGTGATGGCAATGGGTGACGGCAAGCGCCGATGACGAAGGGTGACGGCGAACAGTGAAGACGAGGGTGACAGCGAAGGGCGACGGCAAAAGGCGATGGCGATGGGTGACGGCGAACGACAATGACGAAAGGCGATGAAGAACGGTGACAGCTCTCTGAGTTTATGGAAAGTACTAGTTCTCTTTTGATGATTATGAGTAAGTGAATGTCTGTCATAAATGGCCTTTGGAACTAAATGACCTACAAACTTGAAATTTTGAGTTTTAGGCATGTGATTGTATTTTAGCTTACTAGATGACAAAAATTTCTATGTTCTGGTCTTCGTAAAACCGTTATGTTGGAGATCGTTTGGCTGCTTGAAAATTCTGACAGCTGGGTTGGCCATTAGCCTGGCAAAAGTTTAATCTAGGATTGGGTCCGATTTTATTTGGGTTGCGGTCACTTATAATAGTTGCTTTGTGTAAAAACCAGTATCATTCAATCCCCTAGATTTGGGTGCAGAACCCGTGAGATACGGGAAAAAGTCTGAATACCCATCACACAAATTGCTTTGTAGCCATTTCAATATCTCGTATAGTTTAGCTGAGCTTCTGGCGGTGCAACTTTTAGTCTACGTCAGGTACTTCAAGCATTTGATGTCTATAAGCCAGCAGAAGCGTCACATCAAGCTGAACAACTATTGTTTTGATTATCTGTATATCCTATACTATAGTATAGCTGGGCTTCTGTTAGAGCACCTGATGGTCTACATCAGGTACTCCAACCTTCGTTGTCTATTGGCCAGCAGAAGCGTCTCATCAAGCTGAAAATTTTTTGCTCAAAAATGTTATCTGTATTTCCTTAAGTTCAGCTGGGTTCCTGTTATTGCACCTGGTGGTCTTCACCAGATTTCACAAACCCTCGATATCTATGGGCCAGCAAAAGTATCCCATCAAACTGAACAAGTTTTGCTTTGGAGTCATATCTGTATCTCCTTTAGTTGCAGAGCTAGTCCTGGTGGTCTTCATCAGATACCCAAAACCTAGGATGTCTAATTGCCAGCAGAAGCGTCCCATTATGCTGAAAAAAATGCTTTGAAATGTTATCTGCATACGTTTAAGTTTAGCTGAAGTCCTATTATTGCACCTGGTGGTCTACTTACATCAGGTGCTTCAAACCTGGTGTTTATTGGCCGGCAGAAGCGTCCTATAAAGCTGAACAGGTTTTGCTTTGGTTCCATATCTGTGTCTCCTACAGTTAAGCAGGGTTCCTGTTGGTGTACCTGGTGGTCTACATCAGGTACTGCAAACCTTCAATGTATATTCGCCAGCAGAAGCATCTCATCAAGATGAACAACTTTTTCCTTGGATTCATACCGGTATCTCCTATAGTTTAGCAGGGCTATAAGTTGGTGCGCCTGATGGTCTACATCAGGTACTCTAAACTTTCGATGTCTATTGGCTAGCAGAAGCGTCCCATCAAAATGAACAACTTTTGCTTTGGAGTCATATCTGTATCTCTTTTAGTTTAGTAGGGCTTCTGTTGGTGCACCTGATGGTCTACATCAGATACTTTAAACCTTCGATGTCTTTTAGACAGCAGAAGCGTCCCATACATAACGCTGAACAGCTTTCGCTTTAGAGTTATAATATCTGTATCTCCTATAGTTTAGCAGAGCTCCTGTTGGTGCAACTAGTGGTCTACTTCAGGTACTTCAAACCTTCAATGTTTATTCACCATAATAAGCGTCTTATTAAGCTGAAAACTTTTACCTTGGAGTCATATCGCTATCTCCTATAGTTTAGCAGGGCTCGTGTGGGTACACCTGGTCTACATCAGGTACTTCAAACCTTCGATGTCTATTCGCCAATTCATAATATTAAGTTTGGAAGAATGGATATTTGGTCCACGAAAGCTATCTTTCTTACCTTGTTACTCAAACGAAAAAGCATACTGTGTTCTTTGTCACACGAAAAACGCGACGTTGCCGCTTTGTGATCAAGTACCTATTCGTGAAGTTTGGCTCCGGATCTACTTAGTCTAAGTAAATGTGGCATATAAATCAAATATACTCTGGATCTAAAAAATCCTTTTCAGTGTGATTTTTTTGACCGTTAATGGATCAACGAATGTCGGTCAAATCGCTGACGAGTATGTTGAAATCGTGTCAGTGCAGATCCACTGACGTCACACGCGCAGGAAGGCCGGATCAAAGTATATCAGATCGCGCCATGCGGAGCTGAGTATACACCCCAAAAAGGTGGATCAACATTTGTTCTAACTTCACACTGGAGCTACATTTACCGTGAACGGTTCATTATATAAACACATTTTCGGAAAACTTTTCACCGCCGGCGGGATATGAACCAGCGACCTATTTCTACTTTTAAATATGGCTATTTGGGATTGTATTTGCATAGGTAGGTACACTTTTCCATGCAATGTGTATTTAAGAAAGATTAAACTATAATCTTAATCTGGCTAACACGTTTCTTCCTATTTAGGCAGTTGTGTCCCGCAGCTCCCGTCCCAAAAATTTTTAACCTCTGACACACAGATGCAGGTACAAATTCTTTGTTTCTATCCGTCCAATTTTCCGTGAGGAAATATTTACTTTTCATGGGCTAGGAATATTATCTTTTTTTACAAAAAATAGCTTAACATAGCTGCTGCATCTTGAGTGGTGTTGACGGTTTGTAGTTACCTACTTATAATAGGTACATACATATACTAATTCTATGGTTGTGACTTGTGGACAAGCGAACCAGACTTGCCACATGCAGAGACCTAAGCCGACCTCATTGTGTTGACTGAATGAATACCTTTTACGAGCAGACGTTTCTAGTCTCTAGGACAAACGAGCTGTAAAATATTCTGAAACAAAGTACGTAGAAATACAGGACGTTTATTTTCAAGACAGATTATTAAAATAAATAATAATAATAATAAATAAATATCCCTGGACGAGACACACAGCGCCATCTAGCCCCAAACTAAGCAAAGCTTGTACTTTGGGAACTAGACAACTGATATAATACTTATATACTTTTTTTTTTTGTAAATAAATACATATTATACATAGAAAACACCCAGACTTAACACAAATATTTGAAAATTGACTTACAAATATTTGTGTCCAGTGGGAATCGAACCCACGACCCTCGGCGTAGAAGGCAGGTGTACTATCCACTACGCCATCGGGACAGTCATCTTCGTCATTTGCCCGTCTTTATCCAAATTTGTTCCTTTTCTATAACTTCCGTATTTATCTCTATCATCCATCAGTCACATCCTCAGTGAACTGCTTGGCTCTTAATTCATTTTGTCTTCTATACAATACATCGAAACTTTTTATATTTTGGTTAACTACTTGAATATATAAAGGCCTTATCAAAACAATCAACTAGCTTTACCTATATATTTTCACTAAGCATACTTACACCCCATGTTTGATTCCGAAGCTGATCTTAGCGCAGTGGAAGCAAATTAAAGTTATCTTAAAATCTAAAACTAAATGGTCGATCAGCCTCGGAACAACATTTGACTACGATTCGTAGTGCTCTTTACTATAGCTAAATAAAATAAATTTAATGAGAGAATTTTGTTCCGGAAAGTTTCCGGCCGAGAAATTCTTGTGTCCAAAATCTACTTAAACAGGGCCCAGCAACAATTGCTTACCGAGCGAACGATGACGCCGTCGTTTCCTTGTAAGTCTAGTTTTTGACAGGAAAAATAGGTATCAGGTTTGAGGAAGACTTTTGGATTGGGACTTAGGTACTAGACTTACTGTACCCGGGCACCAGCTCGCGTGGTACTCCGTCCAACAAGTTTCACAAGCACTTGAGTACTATTGTTCATAGTTCGACATCAAATAATGTTTAACACACAGTAACAAAGATTTCTCCCACACACCACTGCTCGCGACAGCAACACGTTTTACTGTACAATACGCGAACCAAAGGACACTGGACGCGCGGGTGACTAAAAGTAAGGTTATTTTTTCCGACGGCCGCGTGGTTATCGAACCGACTGACAATCAAAGCGCCGGAACCAAATACACTTGGTTCTCTTCCCCACCGAACAGGGAAAACCACACGAGAACACCGAAAGCACACTAAATTACACCATTTATAATTACAATTCGCATCAACCAAGCGAGCGACGGCAGAGGACGAGAATGACAGGACAGTGTTGCCAGCACCGCGCGCCCATTTTATACGAAAACTAAACATTCACCCGCCCCGGACCGACCCATCGGTCCGCTCTATGCATGGCAGGCGTGATAATGTAGCTACTGCTCGCTTAAGGACTGAATCCCCCACCTGAACTTCTGCAACTCGAGGAGTGCCATCACTACCCGGAAACAGGTTGAGAATGCGCCCCCGGCGCCAACGCAGTGGCGGTAGGTTGACATCCTTAACCAGAACGAGATCCCCAATGCAGGGGGGTTCAGTCCTGTCCGTCCACTTAAGGCGTTGCTGCAGAATGTGCAAGTACTCAAGCGACCAACGCTTCCAAAAGTTTTGAGTCATTTGCTGCAACAACTGATAACGCGACAAACGATTGCTATTCACCTCCGTATAGGGATATTCCGGCAAGGCGTTAAGTGGGCGGCCAATTAAGAAATGCCCTGGCGTCAGGGCCTCTAAATCATTTGGGTCTGAGCTGAGCGGACACAAAGGACGCGAATTGAGTACAGCCTCAATTTTACAAAACACGGTCGCCAGCTCCTCGAAAGTCAAAATTGTTAACCCTACAACGCGCAACAAATGCGTCTTAGCGGACTTTACAACCGCTTCAAAAATACCACCCCAGTGAGGGCACGCTGGTGGATCGAACACCCAGTAATGCCCTGACGGGAGAGGCCCGTGCTGATGGCTTCTTCGTTCTCCCTTAAGAACGTTACAATTTCCTTCATACACCGATCAGCACCCTTAAAGTTGGTACCACAATCCGACCTGATCAGCGCTGGTCGCCCTCGTCGCGACGTAAATCTCTCCAGCGCTGCCAAACAGGCCTCCGTAGAAAGGTCGGCCACGAGCTCCAAGTGGACGGCCTTGGTGGCTAGGCACACGAACACGCACAAGTACGCCTTGATAGACTTTGCGTTCCGCAGGCGTGATGCCTTCACCATGAAAGGGCCTGCGAAATCCGTTCCCACACCTGCAAACGTCCAGGCCTCCGTCACCCGGTCCGGTGGGAGATCTCCCATCTGTGGCTGCATTGTGGCTGCCTTCAAGCGGTAACAAGGCAAGCACCTAAACACAACGCTACGTACCGTTCGTCGTCCCGATAAGATCCAGAACTCGCGCTGTAGGATGGCCAATAGCGCATTACAGCCCGCGTGCGAGTTTTCTCATGACGATCCCTGACTAAGAGCTCAACTAAGGGTCCCCTTTTGGAAGTAACAGTGGATGCCGAGCCGAGAAGGGCAGGCTAGCGTTCCGAAGTCTGCCTCCAACCCTGAGCATACCTTGCTCATCCAGGAATGGGTTGAGGCGCACAATTCCTCCCTTCAGCTTTCCACGTCCATCCCTGAGCAGCCTGACCTCCTCTTCAAAATGTTCCGCCTGGACGACTCTAACCAATGAGCATAGAGCCGCATTCCGTTCCGCAGGCGAGAGGACAGGTGTAAAGTTCCGTTCTGCTTGAGGCTTCCTGCAGTTGTTCACGAACCGTTTGATCCAACCTGTCACCCCAAGAAGTTTGTCGAGGGAGCTATACCGTTCCAGCAAGAAGGCTGGGTTAGGCTTCGGTACGAGTTGCCCCACGTTCACTCGCAAACCTCGATCAGGTGGCCCAAGCGGCGCCCTGCACTCGTTGAATGGCCATTCCTGCGGCGACTCAGTCAGCCATTGAGGTCCCCACCACAGTGGGTGACTCACCAAATCAGGTGCCCTGCACCCGCGCGAAGCGCAGTCCGCTGGGTTCCATTCTCCCGGTACGTGCCTCCACACTAACGGAGTTTCCGACCCCGTAATCTGTGACACCCGATTTGCCACGAAAACCTCAAGTGTATGTACCGACGTCTGCAACCAGCACAGAACTATCCGACTGTCAGTCCACGCGTACACCGTTTCATCCAAGTTGATGGTACCACGCAGATTGCAGGTTACATGATTTAGCAAGCGCGCTAGAAGAGCTGCCCCTGCCAATTCCAATTTGGGGATGGTCCATCTAGTTCTGACTGGTGCCACCTTACTTTTGGCCATAACCAGACGCACGTGCACAGTTCCCGTTGAACTTGCTGTCCGAAGGTATACAGCTGCCGCGTACCCTCGCTCCGAGGCGTCACAAAACCCATGTAGGGTAGCCTTACATCCCACCGATGGGACTAACTTGCGGGGTATCGCGATGTGCACAATCCCTGGTAAGGTGGTCACAAACTTGAGCCAATCCTTCAACAACTCTCCGGAGAGTTGGTCGTCCCATCCTAAGTTGGCTAGCCACAACCTTTGTAAAAGCACTTCGCCATGAACGTAACCGGGGCGATCCATCCGCTAGGATCGAACGTTCTAGCGATTGTCGACAGTACCGACCGCTTAGTCCAAGTTTTCTCCAAAGGTCGGGCTCGATCTTGTACGTGAATACGTCATGCGTTGGCCTATATTGCACCCCGAGGATGCCCAACGTGTTTGGATTGTCCGGGTTCTCAAAGAGGTGCGGGTCCTGATGGAACTCGCCTGGCAAACCGGCCAGGAGCTCTGGGCAACTGGACAACCATTTCCGCAACTCGTAACCTCCTGAACCCATGATCGCGATCAACTCGTCTCGTAGAATTAGCGCCTGCTCCACGCTATCAGCACCCGTGCAGATATCGTCCACGTAGACGTCGCGATCCAGTACTGCTGCGGCTCGAGGGTATCTTACCCTTTCCTGTGCGGCCAACTCGCAGCGTACGTACTGCCAAATACGGACTTGGCTTAAGTCCATACGTCACCGTGTTAAGTTCGTATGTGACCATCGGCTCATCTGGGCTCTCACGCCACAAAATCAGCTGATACCGACGGTCATCCGGATGTATCATGGTTTGGCGAAACATCATTTTGACGTCTGCGACGAACGCTACCTGGTGTAACCGAAAGTCTGTGAGAATGTCCACAATGTCCCGGTTCAATTTAGGACCCGCGTGCAAACATTGGTTCACAGACACACCATTCGAGGTAGGAGCAGAACCGTCAAACACCACCCGTATTTTCGCCTCAGGTGACTTCAAGACAGCCAGGTGTGGAATGTAATAATGCTCGACACACCTCCAATCCAGGCTGGACACCGACATGTGGCCCAATTGAATATATTCCCGCATGAATTCTATATACTTCTGCCGAAGTGCTGGGTCTCGCCTCATCTTCCGCTCCATTCCGAGTAGTCTCCGTTCCGCGAGCTGTCGCGAACTACCTAAAGCGGGGCGGTTTGGGAGAAAAGGTAGCCTGGTCACGAATCTGCCTGACGGGCATCTCGCAGTGTTGTATTGATAGAACAACTCGCACTCGTCATCCTCTGGCTTCCGTCTGTCCGCCGTGGGCGCTCTTCAGACTCCCAAAACCTCTGCAGCACCTCTGACAGCACACTACCATAGAGGACCGGACCCCTTCTGGTAGGTCCTGAGGTCTCCAAACTGGGCCGAAAACACCATACCCCCCTGGGGTATCTACGGCCACCAAACCAGTTTCCTGGAGTACCTTCTTCCTACCGCACCATAATCTCCGAGGACGTCTGACCCGAGAAGTACGTCCACCGTACCAGGAGTATCAAAATCAGGATCAGCTAACTCCAACCCTGTGGTTAACCCTCTTACCGTTGGTGGTAACCTAACCTGAGAGTTTCCCAACCACTTCATCCAGCACCACGGCTGAGACTTGATAGCTGACCCTGTACATGTGCTACCTAATGCGAACTCAAAGTTCGTCTGACCCCGAATGTCAGGCACATTTAGGCCCCGATGCCTACAGCTTCATCCTCACTTGGCCGTACATTTAGGCCTAGCCTACTCACCAGCTTACTCGATACAATACATCCCTGAGCCCCTGTATCCAGTAGGGCTCTTACTTGAATGGTCCGGCCACCGTATCCCCATACCCAAATCTTAGCCGTTGGCAAAAGTACCGTGATTGGACGGGGAGCCGAAGCTGATGAGTAGGCGGCGATTACCTAGCGGGAATCTAAACGCGGTGAGGCCGCGTCCCGCGGTATCCTCGCTACCCAAACCTGTGTATGGGTCCCACTCCTGCTGGTAGGGAGGTCTGCCCATAAAGGCCATGGCTGGAGTTCTATAGTACCCCGACGGCAAACGTCCGTACCGAGGTTGCGCCTGTAGCCGCGGGTACTCAGGCATAGGCGGAGGCATGCGTGGGTCTTGAGACCCAACCAGGTGGCTCAAGCCCGCAGAATACTGCATGTACCCTGGTGGATGCCTAGTGCTCCCTGACACCCGCCCGTTTGATCCCGTACCTGGGATGGGTGTCCTTGGCCATGTTCCTGTGCCGTTCTTCCCCAATCCGGCACCTGCTGCCGTGGTGGGATCGTCCCCACGTCCTTGGGTAAGTGGGCTCCGTCTGTTGACGTTCCCTGCCTGTCCCTGTGACCGATGCGGAGGTGGGCTCCTCCTTGGAGGGTGGGGAGCGTTGCTCCCTCCCTTGGTGGGCAGGCTCCTTCGCTGATCCGATCCAGCGCTGCCCCGGCGCCTCCGGAGCGATTCATGCAGAGCAGCGGATGGTGTGCACCCTGGCAGTACCTACAGTTGGTGCTTGAAGGGCACTCGCACCTGATGCGGCCCCAGGCACCGAAAACACCAACGCCTCTGCTGTGCCACACCCCGTCTCCTCTGAACCCGCTGCGCAGCAAACTCCTGACACGCCGTTACCCTGTGGCCTGTCTCCTGCAGTAGGCACACCCTGATTCCAATGCGATATTGTACCGCCTGGGTTGCCCACTGTTGCCTCCTCGCGCCGGTGCACCCGGCCGTTCCGGGTGGCGAGGGGCAGAGGTCTCCTTGCGAGGGGCTTCACCAGCCTGGACGTCCACTCGCCTGCTTTCGGCCTCGAGGAACGACTTCAGATCCTCGTAGGTCGGGAGGTGGTCCGAGGACTTGCCCCATGGAGCTGCTCGAATCGAGCGACCATTTCGCTCGGCAGGCGGCGAAGCACTGTGTGGACCAAGATATAACCGTAGCCCGCCACTGGCAAACCCTGTCGCTCTAGTGCGCTGACCGCGACACTGACTGGGTGGAAGATTTTCTCGCGGAGGTCCGTACCTCGCGTTATGGTTGGTATTGACAGCCACTGGTCTAACAGCCTGTCTACAATCAGGCGCTTGTTTCGATACCGGTCGGTAAGGATCTTCCACGCCACCTCATAATTGCTATCCGAGACAGCCAAATGCGTCAGCAATTCATGAGGCTCTCCATGTAGCCTGGACATCAGCTGAGCCATCTTGTACGCCGGCGTTATGTCCGTCCGTGTGTGGACCACACTGCTATACAGGTCCTCAAACGCCGGCCAGTCGGCGTAATCGCCTGCAAAGACTGGAACCGTAACAGGCGGAAGAGGCACCTGTAATCCTTGTCCCACTTTACCACGGAATGGCTCTCCTTTCCGTCACGTCGCCTAGTTATGTTCGCAGCTGCCTGCTCAATGCCCTGTGCCAGCTCCAAGCACTGGCTTACATCGGCCTCGACCCGCTCCTGATCTTCAGGGTTAGGAGTCTCCTCAAGGAGAATGAGGCACTCTGTGAGTTGATCCGACACAAACCGAACCCGTTCATCTACCTGTTGTGCACTTTTCAAGAGCGCGTCCTCCCGGTCCTCGCGGCCGATCATTGCCGCTGTGGTAGTAAACCACCTTAATCCTGACCCTATAGCAGCCTTATACCTGGCGATCGAGGAGCCATGGTACCAACTTTTACACACTCGACTTAATAAAACGAAAAACCAATAAACAAATACCACAAAATAAATGTTAGTTGACTGGCCTAGACCTTACCGATAAGGTACCGTTCACTAGGCAAACAATACAGTCACAAAAAAACCGAAACAATATTTTCCAAAATTAATAAAATATGTGGGTAATATAAAAACACGCTTAATACTAAATTACGGCTAACTATGTTGCAATAAAGCAACCACGCTCTGCTACCAAAAATGTTTGATTCCGAAGCTGATCTTAGCGCAGTGGAAGCAAATTAAAGTTATCTTAAAATCTAAAACTAAATGGTCGATCAGCCTCGGAACAACATTTGACTACGATTCGTAGTGCTCTTTACTATAGCTAAATAAAATAAATTTAATGAGAGAATTTTGTTCCGGAAAGTTTCCGGCCGAGAAATTCTTGTGTCCAAAATCTACTTAAACAGGGCCCAGCAACAATTGCTTACCGAGCGAACGATGACGCCGTCGTTTCCTTGTAAGTCTAGTTTTGACAGGAAAAATAGGTATCAGGTTTGAGGAAGACTTTTGGATTGGGACTTAGGTACTAGACTTACTGTACCCGGGCACCAGCTCGCGTGGTACTCCGTCCAACAAGTTTCACAAGCACTTGAGTACTATTGTTCATAGTTCGACATCAAATAATGTTTAACACACAGTAACAAAGATTTCTCCCACACACCACTGCTCGCGACAGCAACACGTTTTACTGTACAATACGCGAACCAAAGGACACTGGACGCGCGGGTGACTAAAAGTAAGGTTATTTTTTTCCGACGGCCGCGTGGTTATCGAACCGACTGACAATCAAAGCGCCGGAACCAAATACACTTGGTTCTC
The DNA here is from genome assembly GCA_024500475.1 of Phthorimaea operculella. NCBI lineage: Eukaryota > Metazoa > Arthropoda > Insecta > Lepidoptera > Gelechiidae > Phthorimaea > Phthorimaea operculella. The sequence continues at coordinate 2,026,840 of JANFCV010000065.1, forward strand.
TTCCCCACCGAACAGGGAAAACCACACGAGAACACCGAAAGCACACTAAATTACACCATTTATAATTACAATTCGCATCAACCAAGCGAGCGACGGCAGAGGACGAGAATGACAGGACAGTGTTGCCAGCACCGCGCGCCCATTTTATACGAAAACTAAACACCCCATATACCTATAACAAGGCACAATCGATGCTAACCGTCAAATTGCTAATGTTTCGATAATTTGAGCAATGGTGCGTTACATTTAGGTACAATATTGTAGGAAAATGCAAGACCATAAGTATATTTCGACCCATGTTAGGGGCAATTGTTGGTAATTATGAGGATCAAGGTTTATGGTACGTACCTATTTATATTTATATTTGAGATAATTTTAATTTAGGCATAAGGTATGCACTCACGTTTTTAAATGTTGCAATATGAAAAGTGGGTAGGAAATAGCACGTAGCATGTTTTGCTACTTTGCAAAAATAAATCAACAAATGTTAAAGTAAATCAGATATTATATAAGGCATTCGTGTGTAAAGTAATGTATATATAACAAGTAAATAATAAATAATCAACACTGATTTGACAACTGTCATCATCACACACAACTGGATAAAGAAATACAGATATTATTACAGAGAACCCCGACTAGCCAAGTTAGAGATTAAATAGGAACTCAAGGTAACTAAGATGGTTACCACGAACGTCATATTACTTGGATTAAAATTGTCCCAGAATAATTTACGTTCTTGTAGGTATCAGATGTTGCTGTTTTTATATTGATACCATTTTTTTAAATACTTCCTGTGTTAGGTATACTTGCAAAATTTTGACCGCAGGTTGGTTTGAACTAGCGACCTTCGCCATCTGTACTAGCGACAAGACGTTTCTAAATTGTTTTAATATTCTTATACTTTAAGATTCTGACAATAGCAACCCTGGCTATGTAACAAGCGACAATCGCGAAAATCCTAAATAAGGTCGAGTGATCCTCCTGTAAACTCTATTGTGTGTTATTACTTAGATACTTTTAATGTCAACAACCCTGAAAGTGAATTTCTTGGAAATTGGGAATTCTTCCTTATATTTAATTTTCACTTAGTTGCGATGCGCAACTCAGATTGGCTGATTGCTAAAGATGACAATGCTGATTATCTCTTAATGACACCCTAGGTACAGGTGGGTGAACTAACTAGAAAGTCATAGTGTGAAGCTATGCCCAGTAAGAACTGACGGGCAACAAGCCTATGTATTATAAAATAAAATCCCGACTGCGGCAAGCAAGTTATTTTGCGTATAAAATCCGCCATGTCGAATTAATGATTTTTTTACACTGGTTACTCGCGCTGCTAAGATGAATCTAAAGACACCTCATAATGTCAACATCCGTCAAGCCGTTAGGCTGTAGCCTGTGAAAAATAATTTATTTACTTGTCCACATATGTATCTACATAGCTTCACTCTTTCGGACAACATACCTAACTCTTCTTCTGAGGCGAAAATGATTTTACGCCTTCCAAGGTAAACCTAGGTCAAAAAAAGTTCCTCTTAAGTAAAGACATTTCAAAAAGTTCCGCTAATGATATAAAAACAATTATTTATTTCAGCTAGGAACTCTTCTTTGAACAAGCTCAAAGAAATTAAGTATCTCACTTTGAAGCTTAGAAAGTAGAATTCCGTTTTGCTCTTTTAAATGTTTTCGCATCTTATTTACTTTACGGTTTTCTGCTGTTCAGAGAGGAAAGAATGACAGTTTTTATTATCGTTGCATTGTCTTCATCAACTACCTCTACATACAAATTCGCGTGTGTATACAGGGAAAATAGGTCAAGGTAGGTCATGAAACTGAACAACTTCCCGTATGGACCACAGGTCGGTATATGGAATAGAAATTAGCTCCCAGATTTACTTACAATGGGGGTCAATTTCTTTTTGCTATTTCGACCCCCGTTCCAAGGCGAAAGTCGTTCAGTTTCATGAGTACCTTGACTTTCTTTCGGCTTTTTATACACTTTTTCTTACTCCCGGTATACTTAGTACCTTTGTGCAATTCCCTACTCGACTGCGTCGTTAATAAAATGCAAAAGTTGTATTCTTAAAAATATTATCCACAACTAATACGGCCTTCATTTTTTAAAATATTAGAAGTTAGAATTATTATACCAAAAAATAAAACCTATAAAAGTATCAGTCGCATTTCAATAGTTAGTTTTAAAAAGTAGCTCATTCATTTGACCTCTCGTAGCGGATTTGATGTAGAGCTTTGTCCTACATGGAGTTTACATTTTATTTTGAACAGAAACACAGTGAAACCACGTGAAACTGTTGTTGGCACTTAATTCTCATCTACATAAGTACCTAGTCATCTAGTAGATGTGTGGTCGGCAAGTTTCTAGTAGCTTATAAAATGACTTCCCATTAAGCTCAGTGACCACAATGTTTCCGCTATATAACATATAGCAGCCCGCCCAGCGGTTTCACCCGCTGCTACTTACCTGTTTTCCCGTAGAAATTGGATCTTTGCCCGTAGTAAAAAGTCCATTACTCCGATCCAGCAGAGGTAAATGTGCGAGCAGAAGCGGCCCGTCATGCTGAATAACTATTACTTTGAAGCCATTATCGTATCTCTTATAGTTTAGATGGGATGCTGGTGATGTTCATCAGGTACTCCAGATCCTCGATGACCATGTGCCAGCAGAAGCGGCCCGTCATGATGCACAACTTTTTCTATGAAGCCATGGCCGTATCTCTTATAGTTTAGATGGGATGCTGGTGGTCTTCATCAGGTACTTCAGATCCTCGATGACCATGTGCCAGCAGAAGCGGCCCGTCATGGTGAACAACTTTTTCTATGAAGCCATGACCGTATCTTTTATAGTTTAGATGGGATGCTGGTGGTCTTCATCAGGTACTCGTACTCCAGATCCTCGAGGGCTGACAAAAAGTAGTCCATGTCCATCTTTACTATGCTAGTAATATCAGTGCCAAATTTCGCGAAGATCCGTAAAGCGGTTTGGCTTATTTGGGTAATATCCGCTGTATTTCCTGCTTTTCCTGCTGCTAACCGTTTTCCCGTGGAAATGAGGAATTTTCCCGTGGTAAAAAGTAGCCTATGTTACTCAGGAATGTTGTAGCTTTCTAATGATGAAAGAATTTTCGAAATCGGTCCAGTAGTTTCGGAGTTTATCGATTACATACATACAAAAAAACAAACAAACAAACAAAAAAACAAACAAAGTTTTCCTCTTTATTATATTAGTGTAGATTTATGATGAAGGTTCAATGGCCTAAAATTACTTCCGAAGCGTTGAAAATGTGCTGAGTTATCAGTATCTGAAACAATGTTTTTTATACGAACGCCGTAGGAACTTACCTATCGAATGCATAGGAACGACACAGATATGGGGTGATGCTATTCAAAACCAGAACCACACGGCTACAATCTATCTACCTACCTTGAAATATTATTTATGACATATTTAGTTTTAATAAGCACCTATGCATTTCAGTGCTAAATATTTATTTTTATTTATATTAATTGACATTTTCAATTTCACTAAGTATATATATTTGTTTTACGACCTTATATGTCTGTCTCTGTGCTAAATATTACATAGATTTAGTTTTTATGCCAAGGTCGTCTATCACCTACTTAGCTACTTAAAAAAATAGTTCACTGTGTCACGGTTTTTGCGATAAGGTTGGTGCATCGGAGGGCACGTGAATTATTTCCGTTTCAATTTTGCCTGTAGCCCTGGAGCTCCATTTTATTTGTACACCTCGCAAGGGATTTTGATGCCGTTTATTCTAATAGATAGAGGAATTCAAGAGAAAGGATTATAAGTTGTATACAAAAGGTGCTTTGTGCGTTTCTCTGTCTGTCTGTCTGTCGTGGAATTTGGAACTCCTCCTTAATATGCAACAGATTTTGTTGCGGTTTTTTTTGTAATAGATAAAGTGATTCAAGAGAAATGTTTATTTATGTATTATAATAACACACATGATGGGAAAATGACTTTTTCACACAGGAAATTGAGTTGCATCGGTTGAAACTGCTAACGGGCCGCTAGTAAGCCGGAAAAGTCTGATTCCCACGGGAAAATGAGTTACAGCAGGTGAAATTCCCAGAGATCTTATCAATAAAAATAAAGCAAAGCAGAGACCCCATAAACGTTTTTGAAAGTAAGAAGTAAATAAGGAAAATAATAACAATTAAGTAATCGCGTTCTCAAAAATGATGCCAAGACTGAATCCGCAACTTTTCTGATAAGCTCAAGAAAAATCGCTCTTCATTTGTGTCGGTAGCCCATAGGTTCATAAAGACGCCAATTGTCTACCAGAAGAATCGCTCTTTATTTGTGTCGGTAGCCCATAGGTTCATAAAAACGACAATTGTCTACCTGTCGGCTCATAAAGTCTCTTTACTTCACAACTTTCACTATCGGGAAGGTAAAGTCCGCACAGTTAACCCACGTGTCGCGGAAATCACGTGACTTGGCGGTAATCCACCGGGCGCCGGTATACCGGTTTAGCGTTCGATTCAATGTCAAGAACTTCTTGCACTATGCCGGGTATTAGGAAAAGCGCTACAGCAATCGCTTGAGGTAAAACTAGTCGAAAGAAAGTATACAGCGTGTTAACAGTTGGCTGAAATTTATTTAATCTGAAATCCGAAATCACGAAAATTCAAACAGCTGGTCGATTTAAAAACCTAACACCTACCTACCTAGACAAGCACAAAATGAACGGAAAAGCTGTTTATTTCGAGATATCGCAGATAGGCCTGAAGCTTAGGCCTGAAGTAAAAGTTTAAACTTGGAAAAGTTGTACCTAAAGGTATGTCGATCTCGAGGAGCAACAGCAGGCCTACTGAATTCCTCTTATGGGATGCTCATGTACCTACAACTTTCCACGAAGCATGCAAACACGTGAAGCATTTATGTCTACAATTTTGCCTCTGGACGTCGCGTTACTTACTTGTCTGGCCAATTGAATAATTTTGTATGGGAGTAGTTTTGGTAACTGATTTCATCTTTAGGAAAAGTTGTGCAAATAGAGTAGCTTTTGCAGAGAGTAGGTACAAAATTTATCCTAAGACTCTGTATATCCAAGAGAGCGCAAAATCGCCGGCCGGCGGCGCGCGCGCAGATAGAGATGCAAACGCAAGCGCAACGTCATGCTGCGTAATTTTTGTTGCCAGATACAGATAAATGATACTTATATACGAAAACGCATAAGTATTTATGAACTTTTTTGTATGTTGACAAAATCCAAATATTTTTCAACTTAGTAGCTTATTTATTTTATTTGAATGATCAGGTAACACTGATGAAAAGGATTATTTTTAACACTTGATTTTAAGGTTCCGTGGTTATTAGCAGTCAGTTTACCCGTGATCATGGCGATTGCAACATCGCCGAAATATTGGGTGCTCGATATATCCCTACCGTGAGTTAAAACCCGTTATAATGTCTTATAGTTTTAGGATTATTTTTACTTTAAGTAATGGTGGATTTTATTCTGTTTCGAAGAGAACAAAGAAATAGTGAATTTACCAAGAATGATTGGTAAATTTACTATATATAGTACTTACAGCGATTGCGAACCTAGCAAACTGGTTAACGCCGGATTCAAATAAAAAGATTAGTTGCAAAGTTGAACACTAAGCATTGGGCAACTTATAAGACGGAACGTACAGCCGAACATATCGAAAGTCAGCAGAAACATTATTGAAGATCTGGCCACACTTGCGCTTGCGCACGCTGCGTCGTGGAGAAAGTGCCGGCGATCTTGCAGCCATCCGCTATAGCCTTCACTTGGGGTCAGGCGCATAGCAGGTCTCGTTCCCAATACTGTATTTACTTTTCTTTGAGAGGAAGTAAAAGTTTGCCACTTTGCGAACAATTTGATGTTTACTTTACGTTTTCTCGAACAAGTGTCAATGTTTTCGTAGTTAATAAGGTATAAATAGCATCTTTCAGTCGGGACTTTGAGGTTAGTATCGTTTATATTTGCAAAGCTATCTAAGTATAAAATTTGCTGCAAACATATAGGTAGTTTCAATGTTCTGTCTCCATATAAGGCGCTTTACACACATAACGTCCGATTCGATTCGACGTTATTTTGGCGCTGCGCTATCGCAGCGTTAGGTGAATGCGAATTTCCACCTTAATCCCATTTATGGGTGCGTTGACGGATGCATCTGTCAAACTAGTTATTCTGGTCAAACTAGTTAACTGGCTAAATCCCCGTAATAGATTATCGTAGTCATATAATGACAGGTGATTCTGACAACATTCTACGCACGATGCTTGTTTTTAAACAAATTCAGCATTTAGTTTACAAGTGATTTACTACCCATAGTAATTTATTATCTACTGCATCAGATCAGTGTCATATTAAACATTATCTACCTGTAAAACAATATATTTTATGAGTTTATTACTAAATAGAGAGATTTATTACCAATTAAACACCTAGATAGGGCTTTGTCTATAACATAGACTGTACCTATTGGAAAGTTTATTTTATGGCGTTGGGAAGAAATTGACACTCAACATCACTTTCTCTCGTCAAGAGCTCCGTGTCATACTCTATACATACATACATAGTAAAGTAGACAACATTGTATCATTGTAACCTGCATATACAAATATAGAAATCTGTAGACAAATTATACCTATAGACATAAACATGTATCTATTCACGTCCGGTCAATGCCATAGGTAAGTACAAAAATGCTGTCACATCTTAAATGAATGCTAGACAATGCATTTTTTTGTTTCTGCTTGACCCGCTTTATGTCATAAAAACCTATTATCTTGATGTCTATAGTACTTGTATTGAAAAGATGTATGCGTTTTGATCCTGTAAGAATGTAGGTGGGGTCGAGTCGAAACAGTTTCGGTACTTGACTGGATGGTATAAAACAGGTACAGAAGTTGTATGCTTATTATAACTATTTCCCAAAAACACTATTAACCTCGTCCATCATTTGCAAAATATTAAAAGTTTGAATTATTGAACTGAAAATAAGTTTGACGCCATCCAAAATATTGATATATGACGTCATATATTGATATAAAATTGTCGTATCAAAACATTTTAAAAAGTAGGTCACTTGACCTTGTCAGTCAAGTAGCGGATTGACATCATAGTGCTGGTTTTGGCGTAACGCGCCGATCTGTAAAACGTGCAAGTTGTCTTACAGCTAGTATCCCTGTCCTATTCCATACTACTTACTAGAAAAAAAACTTTTGTAAAATTAACCTAATTAATATTTATTATAACAACATAGAAATTTGAAAAAATGCGTGTGATTCGTCCCGTACCTACCAACCGGTGAATGCTACTTTTCTAGAATTCTAAGGGCACAGTTTGTTGTTTGCAATATGATTGATATACCTAAACTGTTTAGGTATATCAATCATATTGCAAACAACAAATTTTAGAATGCAGATATTCAATGGTTATGAAACTAGAAATCAAAACTTTAAAAAGTTTACAGAGTGCTATCAACCTTAGCTTCACATAGAAATCAGTTTCAAGAAACTTATTTTACTTTCTGATCAAGTAGCGTTGCTGAAAGTGAAGATTTTCAGATGAAATAACTTTTAAAACTATCGATAAATATCTAAAGTAAAACTGAAGTAACGCTACAGAAAAATATTTTTATTCTCGAAGTCTTATAAAACATCTATTTTAGAAAGTTACTTTTTTAGGAAAAGGTAGATGCTAAAATTAATTATAATACAAAAATTGCCATTAACAGTAGCAAGCGGGGATCACACATATCTAACGTCAGTTGCTTCGCTATTTCCTGCGTAGGTAACGCATGCGTTAGGACAACATGAATTTCCACCTTATTTTCCATACGGATTATATCAAACGATAAGAATGACTTAGCGTTGTGCAAAGTGGCAATACGCAGCGCTAGCGCATGCGTCTGTGAAACTGTCTCACATAAACAGAAATTGTATGAAAATAAGGCGGAATTTCGCATTTTTCTAACGAATCTCTGTAACGCACGTTTCACAGTGCTAATTTTAATGAAAAAAATTCATAACGAACATTTTACGAATCATATCCATTTAAACACGATTTCCAAATAACATTAACATCATATCACACTTATATTATTCCTTGTGCCTATTTGCAGTAATTAAAATAAGCACCTCCTCAAGTAGGTAATAAAAATAATTATAATCACCCATTGTGTTCGTTTCCAATTTTCTCAGGCATTTAGCTGGAGGTTTTCAATGAACCATCAATTTCTCTTTAGCAAGAATGCCTACTAATAATCTTAGAATTTAACGAGGTGCCATATGACCACGAAATCTTTTAGGATCCCTTATACTAAATTCGTCATAGAAGGTAGAAAAGTCACTATAGTACGGATGAAAAATTTAGACCTACCAACATTAATGTTGAAGTGTGTAATAGCATCACCCCATATTTTTCCCATGAGTGTCGTAAGAAATAAAGATTGAGAGTTGATGTGTATTGCAATTTTGGGTGCTAGATTGACAACCTGTCACTTTGGTGAGACAGTCTTCTGAATGACTCTCAAAACTTTTGTCAGACATGGTGAAGATGGCCTTTTTTTACAGCCGTTTACGCTCTGCGCAACCTGCAAGGTATATAGGTGCGATATACGCATGTATGTAATTTTATAGTCTATCTACACATTAGCCCATTGAATCGTGTAGATTTTAAGTATTCTAATTTCTATGACCCCAGGTCAAGGGATTCCACACAGGAACCAGCGTTTCCTGTTTCAGCACAACTCTTACATCCAACTCTGGCATGATAACTTGTTATTTACTAAAGAATGTGTTAACTAATTAATAGGTAGGTATGTACTTATTGTGCAGCGTAGCGGAACCCTTCGTGCGTGAGCCTGACTCGCTCTTTACCTAAGGTAGCTATAGAGGGCCCCTAAAAAGTTAGAACGGGTAGCAGTAGTAAGAACAACACATCTCTGTCCATCATTAGCAAAACGCCAGTGACAACACTATTGAACCTCTATCACTTCTCATACCATACCTACATTTGACGTAGGCATTTATAGAACAAATGCTTACGTTTGCCAGTACGGCGCGGGGCGATACGCATACTCTACAGCTTGCTTATAATATACTCTAAGCTATTGACGGGTCTTGCCCATCTCTTGGACTTTGGATCGCAACAATGCGAGTGACCGCAGGGTACAGAATTGACCAACTTTCAAGACCTCAATTGACTCATATTTATCAACGTAGGTACCGCTATAGCTCAGAGTAACAATAGGTAACTTTCCAATTCATAGAAAGTCTTTCATTTAACACAAGATTGGGAATACAACTTTATATAATTAAAATGTTTAATAGTGGGAATGAAATGAACAATTAAGTAGCTGAAAATATTTCAAGGACCCAATCTTGTAAACTATTTCTAAGATATCCTAGATACCAGTTGCGAAGAGTCATCATCATCATACATGCCGATTCCCATCGGCTTCCCTTTCAGAAAACATATCCATTCTGTCACTCACATCAATCTTCTTTCATTTAACACATTCCCTTCCTATATTTGACAACATGTCAACCTTCGCTACTGCTTCTTCTTCTTGTCGTGTCAATGGCAAAGGTAGAATTATATTTTATCAGCCCAAAACTTGGCCACATAAATGGCTCTTTGGTTGGCACTGAACACTCGCTACTGCTAGGTACATTGCTCTAAAATTATGATAAAATTGATAAATTAATTTTCGACTCGATATGGATTTCGGCAAGGACAGAATTAATTTCCAATTTTCTACCGAAAATAGACAAGGCGTGCGCCTGCCTAATGTAAATTATGATTACTACCTAATATTAATACCGAAACCTAGAGAGTAGGTATGAGTCCAAAACACAGATATGACCCGATTCATCGCCATCTTCCTGCCCTGATCCCAAATCAATTGGGGTCGGCGTGACATGATTTATTAGAACACACAATCCTGTAGCAAAACGATTTGGCTATGTTTTATGTGACCGACCGCCTGGCTGACGTCGACACTCTTTGGGATTTTTATTGTAGTTGGTATTACTGCAACCATGCGTTGGACCAATATTCAGCCGAGGTCAAAAACAGTAGGTACAGCGTCTTTTGTGAAACACCCTGAATGGAGAAGGGGTGGCAGTATTCCAAGCCGCTTCCACACGGTATAACCTGATATCCTTAAGTACCAATCATTTATTAAGAAAAATAGCTACGTTTTCCTAGTCACGTTTATGGATGCTCATTAACCTGGTATTGGAGAGGTTACTCGTTATGAGCTGAAATCCGGAAAGTAACACATTATACCATCCGCAAGCGATGTTAAATGATGCTAATATCAGATCTGATCTTGAAATCATAGGTCGAGAGCCGACGTGCAATATGTATCGTTGATTAATAGTTTACATACGCAAATCAACATCAGGATGTTTTTGTAATGTTGACTGATTTATATCATAGCTATTAAATGAATAATTGCCCCAATATGGCCATAAAACTTCCTTAGCGAGTTCTGAAACTGAACCATATCGTATACGGAGCATATAATTGGGAAACCACTAGATTTGTAAAACTGCCAGAATAGGCTATTTGACTTTTTATGAAAACCCGCAAAATATACGTTTAGCTACAGCTTCGAATGCTAAACTGACAACTGATTGCTAAGATAAATCAAGAGAGATACGTTGTTAAAATTCGTTAAATATTAGAAATAAACTTTAAGTTGAGGAATAATGTTAATTTGTTTACTCTTTTGCTTGATGTCTTGAAAATTTATCCTTAAGGTTGTTTTTTAATGAATCAGAATTATCGAAAATATAGATATAAAATACGACCTCGATTCAAGGTACCTACCTAGCTATATTTTTACAGTTCTACTCCTGTACTATTATCGATTGCATTATTTCCTCAATTATTATTGCGTGATTTTTTTTTTTTTTTTTTTTTTTATCTATGATGGGCTTACTCTTGACCCCAATCTTACCCTAGAGCAGAGATGGGATCTACGGTGGAGCGAGCTTGCCCAGAAGATGCCTATTCACTCTAGACTTAAAGAGATTCAGGTTATATGCACTCGGAAATACAGACGCAGGCAGGGAATTCCATTCTTTAGCCGTGCGCATAATGAAAGATGATTTGAAGCGCTTAGTGCGTAATGTGGGTATATCAACTAAGAACGGATGGTAGCCGGCCGTGCGTCTGGATGTCCGATGGAAGAAAGGAGACGGTGGTATGAGCTCATGCAGCTCACGCGCACACTCTCCGAAGTACAATCTGTAGAAGACCGATAGGCAAGCAACCTTGCGGCGGTGAGCCAGGCTGTGAAGCTTGGTCGCCACCAGTTTTTTATCGCCTATTAATCTCTTGGCTCTGCGTTCCACCGAATCCAGTGCAGCAAGTTGATATTTAGCCGAGCCATCCCAAAGGTGACAGCAGTACTCCATGCAAGATCGGACTTGAGCTTTATAATATTATTATTGGCAAATCAGCTAAACGTTCTTCTCTAACTCTAACGTACTATTATGTCTTTATATCTTTTCATGACCTACCTAACCATAGAGTGCATATTGAAAAAAATATATATCATAAAAACATAACATAATAAAGTGTACAGAACGATAATCATAAACACAAAACAACAAATCTTAAAATCAACTGATTTCAACAAGAATTGATATATATTTTGCACACATTACCTAAAGGCGCAATATTGGAAATATTTAATTTTATATTACCTGCTAGGCGCGCAGTCTATAGTAAAGATTTGAATGAATATGGCTACTTGCACGACGTAAATGAAAGCGAGAGCGGGTTTTTATTTGCCATTTGTACATCATGGCCCATATACCGTAACCGAAGCCAAAAGCTCCATATCGCTTTGGCAATAAGTCAATGAACGTCTGATTTGACGCCCATGCGTAAGTGCCGTGCCTACCTAATTTAACAAAGCTGTTTTTGGATGGAATAGCTATTTTTTTCATAGCAGACTGTCACAATAGACCATGCTTCAAAAATTTCACAGCTGAACTACTTAATACAAGCGGTACAACGCGGAGACCATCTAAATCGCTCCCTCTTCCGCTGACACTGTGGCTGCAGCCTTACGAAGCGTCCCTGAGTATGAAATATTTCTTCGTTTTCAGATAGTATGCACGTAGCTGTAAGCCGGTTAGTAATCTAACTATGCTATAGGTGAAAACGTTCGTGTTTTTTTTGTGAATATCAGTAATTTGACTATCGTGACGCGTTTTGTGACGAAAATCTTCGGCTCTGTGACATCCGGAGGAAATGAGTGACCCAATTATTTTTCAGTGTTCATATAGTGTGCCATTCGGGAAACGGTGATCATAAATTCGGTAAGAAAGTTTTTGTCAGAACTTTATTATTGGACTCCTTATCTTTATAGTTAGTAAGAACTTTTTCTGACATGCATCCCCAAAGAATAACAAATAACGAGATATTGCAGATACCAACAGACATCTAATGACATTGTAGATTTCACCACATCAAATATCTGCTTTTTCTTTAGATACCTACATACCTAATTGTCGTTGAAATGCAGTTTATTTAAATTTTTGTTTTCTACAGCTGATAGGTAAGTTAGAAGTAATAACAGTAGTTTTAGATAAACAATAATTTTTACTTAAGAACTTTAGGGGAGCCTACTTAAGAAAATAGAATTCTAACTAAACCATTACAAACATTCATTTTTTAAATTACGATATAAAACCGAAGTAACATAAGAAATGACCTGAAGAAGACGGGACTGCAATCCGAAATGACACAGATGCGCCAAGAGTGGTGAATGAATACCTACTAGGAGGGCTGACCCTAAAAGACATGGCAAATAACGGTACGGACAAAGAAGAAGAAGAAGAAGGTAGTAGGTACCTACCTACTATTTTTCAATTTGTATTGTAAGCATTTTTTTCTTTCGAGCAGGCGAGATTAGATAAGTACTAAACGCGCTTACCTACCTATGTGGTTTACAGAGGAACCACAAATGCCTTTCGAAAATTTTATGCTTATTATTACAAGAAATGAAAATGTTAGGAGTATCGTCGATCTCTCTATAGCTGTAGCAGAATGACAGGAATGCATAAGGACGTGGGTATGTCTTAAGTTATAGGCGGGATACTTGCACGCATGACTTTCCATGTTTGGCCGGTTCAGATTATTTAACAGAAGGAGTTTACGAAATAGGTACCATACGGAAACTGGATGTCATGCCGCATGATTTTAAGAGGTTATTCTTTTCCTGTTCTTTTCTCTTAGCCCCAGTATGCTATAGTCCCGCTCTTTACGAAATAGGTACCATACGGAAACTGGATGTCATGCCGCATGATTTTAAGAGGTTATTCTTTTCCTGTTCTTTTCTCTTAGCCCCAGTATGCTATAGTCCCGCTCTTTACGAAATAGGTACCATACGGAAACTGGATGTCATGCCGCATGATTTTAAGAGGTTATTCTTTTCCTGTTCTTTTCTCTTAGCCCCAGTATTCTATAGTCCCGTTTCGCTCCTAGTCCATGCTCACTTTTTTGAATACGTCAAAAAATGGAAAATAATAAATATTTAGAAAAAAAAGTTTCAGTTAGATAAGATAATATTTTAAGGTGATTATTTCTAGATAGCCTGGCTGGACTAGCACATGACTCAGGGTCTACAGATTACGGTGGTTGTCACAAATCCCAATGTAGTTAGGTGTGAGTACAATTCACCTTCAAAAGAGCTCATTACTGAAAATGTATAAGCAGAAATGACCGTTAGATAGGTATGCATGCGCGTTACAATTCTTAACAGTAGGTAGAAGTAATAATAAGAATCTAGGTTAAATGAACACCTACCTACCAAAAAAGTAACACTTTTTTATTTTATATCTTGTGTTATTATAAAAAAATGCTCTTGTGGATCGTTGTGGTTAGCAGCATACCTATAATTTGGAACACACAAATGAAGACCACAAATCTGTTAAATTTTGGAGATAGTAACTAACGGTACCTACTGTCCAACATTTAAAAAAATCAGATTTAATAAAAGACAAAAGTGGCTTGTATGTAATTTATGTATGTATGAATCTAGACTTTATTGTCTCGTATAATACTTAATGATTTACCGGTAGAAGTCTTGCTGACAGGTCGTATTAGTGACAAAATAGTCATCAGTCAGTTCAATATATCATCCCTTGACTTTTACGGTGTTCGCCTTCAACATGGCTTCAGTTTTACACAAGTTTTACAGGTTTTTTGATTGTCATATTGCTGTCATAAAATAAAATCCTATAAATGGCAGTAATTTTATTTACTTTCCAGAAATCATAGTAGATATTTGACAGATTCTCAATTTACTCACTTCAGTGTGGCTCAAGAACCTAATTAATTGTCAAATTATTACTTTTAAATTGGTTAGGTGTAAAAGTTATCTTCTAATGGTAAGAATGTAGCGTGTGCGGAGATGCCGGGGATTAAACTCACACGTATTTCCGCCAATCAGAAAAGACCCTGCACGTGCATAGACGCTACATCCGCCAATCAACACTCTTAAGGTGTGAATTGAGAGCGAACTACACGTAGCAGCAGTATAGGACGTTTCTGATATCGACTATCGTAGTTGAGAGTGTCGTTCACCCAAACACATCCGGGTGAGCCCTCGCTCCCCACCAAATAGTCAGGTGTAGTTTTGACGGTCCCGGGACCGGAAAACATAGAGTCCATCCCTAAATAAATAAAAAGAGAGTGTCGTTGCAAATAAAATGCACGCAAAAACATAATTCAATTCATCTTATTAAGACAATAATAAAAGCGGATATGCCGGGGATTCAATACACACGTATATCCGCCAATCAAAAAAGACCCTGCACGTGCATAGACGCTAAGTTCGCCAATCAACACTCTTAAGGTGTAAATTGAGAGGGAACTTCACGTAGCAGCAGCATATCTGATATCAGCTGTTGTAGTTGAGAGAGTCGTTGCAAATAAAATGCACGCTAAAACAATTCATCGTATTAAGACAATAATAAAAGCACATTTAGTGCATTAAAAAACGCACAATGAAAACATTTGTCACTATAATAGCAGCTCTGTCGTCCACAGTGCAGATAGAATCGCATGAGCCCTTAATCGCATTTCTGCTCTTACTACTTACTACTAGAGCCACACAGTCTACTGCTGGACCGCTGCCTACATAATAGTATATTGCCATTACTGTTATGAATTGTTATTTTATAAGTACAAATACAAATATATTTATTTTGCATCACATGTTATAAACATTAATACATTCAGTTCAAATAGGTCGCGTGAACATAAATGTGTGTAAACACAGCACGTTGCTGGTTTTAAGCTTACCCCTAGTAAAAAAAAATACAAATACATACCAAACAGCCGTTTAGTACTGTCGTTCAATCCTGTGGTCTGCCGCTGCCCTCGGTACTCTCAATTCCTACCTTTAGTCGTATAGATAAATCTTATATCACCTTGCGATTCACATTTTCTAAAGAAACACGCAAGTAGTGTAGCTCTAGGCCATTACCATTAAATAATAATGATAGAGAGTAAATGAAAGTAGATAGGAACATTACATCACGTTTACTTTATCGCGTGCTACTAGCTACTAGCAGCTGGAGCCAGTAACTTCATGAAGGTACGAGAGAATATGGCATTATCTGGAAAAACTTATCAGACCTTAAGGGCCGCCCTTACCACAATAAAGGTAGTAATGTGCCACACGCGTTCAACTCTCGTCTAACTTTTTTTGTAGTATAGTTAGGCCCTAAGCAACTACCTACCTACCTAAGCCAAGCTAAGCTTCTGAATCTATACGCCCTAATTTCACTAATCAAAACTTTACACTCTACATCTTAGTCTAACTATATAGGGTTACATTTAATTAAGTACAAATCTTTTGAGGGTGTGATCTACTCACAAAACTGAACAACTTTTGTTTGAAACTTTTCTTCGAAATGTGAAAAAAAATTGTACCTCCCATACAAAAATGCTGAAAAAGTGTGTCACTTAGTATGGGAGGACCAATTTTTTTTTAATATTTCGTAGAAAAGTTTCTAACAAAAGTTGTTCAGTTTTGTGAGTAGATTACACCCTCAAGAGATTTGTACTTAATTAAATGTAACCGTATATATGATGTGTATTCAGACAATGAAACTGAAAAACTTCCCATAAGAAAATATTTCAGGAACATATTTTTTTGTATTTCCCCTAGTAAATTGAGTCAGCTGATCGTGATATTGTATGGGAGGGAGTATTTTTCTGCTATTTCCATAGGGGGAAGTTCTACTGATAGTACCATAGTAAACAGTTGCAGAATTGGGTACCTGAAGTTGAAGTACTTAGCAATCGAAATTACAAACAGGAAATTGTGCATGTGAATGAATGCAATATTGACAACATAACAAGATAATAGACAGTTTAAAGTTATCACTTAAAAATAGTTACACTGTTCTTTTCACGCACTACACGCACCTAGTTCTATTTCATACATACAACACACATACATAAGTCACGCCTTAAACCTTGCGGGGAAGGCAGAGCGTTAACGGCCGCAAAAATACGGGCACTATCACCACATCTTGGTGTCCCACTCGATGAAGATGACCACATCTGACATCTATTTAAAGGTTATTTCAGAAAAAAAATGTATTACATACTAAGTGACCATTTTATCAGCCATCGAGTCCTTTAGTCGCTATGGAAAAAATGGCAGCAGCAACCCTGGCTATGTTACAAATGACAATCGCAAAAATCCTGAATGGGGTCGAGTGACACTTCAGTAAACTCTCTATTTTGTGCTCAAATCAAAGCCTCTTCTAAGAGTCCCTGTAGTAGTCCCATGAAAAAACCACCACCTAACAAAACTACCAAATCACCACGACACCACCACAAGCTCACGAGTATACAAACACATCATAATAATTATGATTCTGGGACAATGTTAATCCAAGAAATATGACGTTCGTGGCAATCAACTTCTCTTCTTCTTAAAGTCAGTAAGCGTCAAAATCGTCGCTAGAGAGAGCCATCTGCATAGGCGCCCCACGCACCGTTTCCCTGATTTGTGCCTTGATTGTACCTAACATCGTTTGTTTGTCTGTTCCAGAAGCTGCAATGCCTGGGTCCTCGCCGGTGCTGGCGAACCAGTTCGTCACCAAGAGCATTGACGATGACGCGCCGGAGGTCGAAACAATGGCGTACGGCAAGAGGAGGGACTACGAGTAAGTCACTGCTACTGCTTATAGTTCATCATCATCATCATCATCGTCCACCGCTACTGCTTATAGTTCATCATCATTATCATCATCGTCATCATCATAATCGTCGTCGTCGTCATTGTCACCAAGAGCATCGACAATGATGCCCCGGAGGTCGAGGCCGTGGCGTACGGCAAGAGGAGGGACTATGAGTAAGTCATTGCTACTGCTTATAGTTCATCATCGTCATCATCATCATCATCATCATCATCATCATCATCATCATCATCATCATCATCGTCGTCGTCGTCACCAAGAGCATTGACGATGACGCGCCGGAGGTCGAAACAATGGCGTACGGCAAGAGGAGGGATTACGAGTAAGTCATTGCTACTGCTTATAGTTCATCATCAGCATCATCATTGTCATCATCATCATCATCGTCATCATCGTCATCGTCGTCGTCGTCATCATCGTCATCATCGTCATCGTCGTCATCGTCACCAAGAGCATTGACGATGACGCGCCGGAGGTCGAAACAATGGCGTACGGCAAGAGGAGAGATTACGAGTAAGTCACTACTACTAGTTTTTATGGTTCATCTTCATTATCATCACCATCGTCATCATCATCATCGTCATCGTCTTTACCTATCTATAGACGCCCGAAGCGAAAAAAGCGAATGCTATTACCTTAAGAAGCCGGAAAGAAACTCTGATAGGTATCTAGAGAGCATGGTCGGACGGAGCAGAAATGAAGAATTCTTTCTCATTTTGTCCATGGAACAGGCAAAGATCTATTGAGCATGCAACTTTTACTGTGTCACGCTGTACCCACATCTTTGTGCGATTTTTGACGATAGTAATGTCGACACTAATTATTTCATTTTACGCATTTTCAGATGGCAGATAGTATGGAGGAACGTGCTCGCCTTCATCTACCTGCATGGCGCAGCCACTTACGGGTTCTACCTCATTTTCACCGGGAAAGTTATGCTCAACACAATTTTGTTTGGTAAGATACATTCCACTAAAATAGTTAAAATACCTACTGAAATATAGGCTTTCAAAGGGTATGAAACTTGTTTAAACATAGAACTATTGTTTAAAACTTAGGCTTAAAATCGTAGCCAGTATAATCGCAATGTTCGGTCAGCTGACAGGACTGATAAAAGATTAGCTAAATCTTGTACACTAATGCCATGTTTTCTTAATCCCAATTACATTACCTAGATTCTTCTTCGAATGGGACACCGTTCAACGACTCGATGAACCCTGGTGTCAGAGTTTTTCAACCGCCTTCTGCAAGCAGGCCTCTGTCTGACATGGTTGTGTAACAACTGCTGTCTAAGTGATCTGATCATAGACAGCAACCGGGACCGACGGCTTAACGTGCCCTCCGAAGCACGAAACCATCTTGCTTTTTTAGCCTGCAATATCTTGACTAGACTGGGAACAAATTCACAAAGTGATAAATATCAACATTGTGAGTGACTCCTCCGGAAATTGAACCTGAAACCTTCTGCGGGCTGCGTCGCAGGCAGTTGTAATGACCACTGCTGTCATTACTTAGCTTAGATGAAATTAACCTACACTTTCTACCATTTTATACCTACTAGAACTTTATCAACGACGAACACGACGACAGAAAATTATTACAAAAAGCTTCTCAAAAGTCTTATCAAGCACAAAGAGGTTTAGTATTTTCTGCGAAGTATGGTAGTTAGTTCTACTTTGAAGGAATTTAAAGCGTAAAATAAAGAAAGTACAAAATATTCTAGGAAGTAAAATTTTCCATTAGATCGACAAACGCCTGTGAGAAAACTCAACTCAATTTCAAGAAGGCGAAAAACCATCTAAAATATTGTTATTGTATCCGGCGTTTTACAATAGATTCGATTCTACGTGACCGTCTAAAGTATCAGAAGAGAAATTCGATAAACTTGTGATGTCGTAAAGTGCAGGAAAAGATATGAAAATGCTCGTGCCATGAGTACCATGAGTACCAATAGAACAGAACAGTTTCGGCTGTGTTAGGTATATCTAAGAACTTATAGCAAGTTCATATTTCTGACCTGATGTCATTAATATGATGTCACAGGTCTATCGAATTATGAATGCCAGTCCCGTCACTAAAAATAACGCTGTAAATTTTCTATTACGTATGTATTTAGTAAAATATGATGGAAATTAGGTACCTATAGTCCATCCGTTATCTACTAGGGAGTGCAATCTTGCAGCAACATCTTCAATCTCGGTATTTGCAAGATTGAGGACGTCTAATCTCGCAAGATCTCGGTATTTTGCAAGATCTCGCAAATTTATAAGTACTTGATTTAATTTTATAAAAATTTTGTTGAAACTTGTTAAATTTATTATTATAAGAGCGAATTAATAAAACAAGATGTATAATAGAAAAAAGCGGCCAAGAGCGTGTCAGACACGCTCACAAATAGGGTTTCGTAGTCAACGTTTAAATATCAGGTCTTTCAGCATTACAGAGTTAATTTTGTTGTTGGTTTGTTTGCAGCTGTATGGTTACCAGCCGCAAATTGAAAAACTTTAACATATCCTTAATCTTAAGTGGTACAGTATTCGTTATAGTTTTGAAGGTAATTTCATATTAAGAACTATATTCCATATTTTTTTCATATTTTTCGCATGCATACTTTAGAAGTTACAGCTGGAACAAATTATGGCTCAAAACGCCCCTTTCAAAATTTCAAAATAGCTCGAGACAAAAACATTTTAGAGACTTTATTTCAAAAAAACCTCCCCTTAGTTTTAAAAGACCTATTCAACGATACCTTACTCAATATTTTATGGAAAAAATTCTTGGTAGACACAACACAAGATATCTAGCGTGTTGTGAACCAACTGGCTTCGGATGCTTCGGGCGATATACCCAGCAGCAGAAAAAGTCCGTTCAGCTTCTACACTAATTGTTGGGACCACTGATGAAAAATGCAATGATAAGCTGACTGCAAATGTTGCCCTTTTTCCCCACTTGATTCGTAGAGATTAATTTCATGGAGTGCGTTGTTGTCCAATCTTGCAAATCTTGCAAGATCGCGCGCGATTTTGGGTGCAAGATTAATCTTGCAAAATTGGTGCGAGATCTCGGTATTTCGAGATCTCGCAATACCGAGATTGCACTCCCTATTATCTACCTTAGTGTCATGTCATGACATGAGTCATGATCAGCCTAAGCGGCAGGCCAAGTTACGCTGGTGGGAATACTTAGATACCTACTGCGCGATCAGTGTATCTTCGCCTCCCGCTAGGCTAGTCATGAGGTTATGATCATGACATGACACTGTGATAGCGAATGGACTTTTCCACCTTTTTATGACGTATCTCTAGACGGTGACGGTACAGTGAATTATGATATCATCCCTTTAACTTTTACCTAGGGATATCTCGCAGCTTTTTATTTAGAGATTTTTACTGGTAAACTGTAATTGAGTCGGTATTTCTGCTTGGAGAAGAAGTTTTAAATTAAAGACAGAGATTTATGGCTTGAAAAGTTATCACCACACCACAAAGATGATTTTGAAGAAGTTGTAATTTATGACCAGTCATTTCGGTCCTGTTACTATGCGCAGGGGCTCGGTCAGAGATAGAATAGTAGGTACGCGTTATCATTTTTTTAATGATTTTTCTAGATATTTTTCAGGTCTCCGTATTTTTAATTTTTGCGTTACGTAATTTGTGGACGACCCCAAAAAAATATCAATTGGATTTATTATTTTTTATTCAGAATACTAAGTGACTTTTTCATAGATAAAATATGCCCATCTTTGGTGTCTTGGAAACTTTATCATAATATTACCTATCTTAGCAATTAACAAGGAAGTCCCGTAACTTATCCTTTTGTTATCCGAAGCTTTGAGGTTCAAAAGCTTCTCTTGTTAATAAAAAAGTGAGCCCTGTGTGGGTTTTATTATGAAAAAGGTGGAAGCGCGTTTAATATTCCCATTTTTTTTTTTAAATATTCCCATGAGACTTTTTAATATGTTGGTATCAAATATCTCGGACCCTTAGGGACCCGGTCCTTTTAAGGTATGCGTGGGACCTTTTTATTTCTATTTGGGCCTATAACTCCATCAGCTAGGTACTGAGATCTGAGTACCTAGGCCTATCGTGGCTAGACGTCCAAGACCGTTTTCTTGGGTATTTTATTATTTCTTCTTCTTTTTGAGTGGGTCAACGAGTCGTCCAAAAACCGGATGAACTCTGGTGGCATATTTTTTTCAACCGCCTACTATAAGTAGCAGGCTTCTGACATAGTTGGGTAACGCACAACCACCGTCTTAGTTGTCAGGTGACTATGTAATTTTTTACTACATAACGTATTTCTTCTCGTTCCAGCTGTGCTGTTCTCCGCTTTATCAGGGATGGGCGTAACAGCCGGCGCGCACAGACTTTGGGCTCACAGATCGTACAAAGCAAGATGGCCACTGCGAGTCTTCCTGGCTCTCCTGCAGACCATGGCCTTCCAGAACCACATCTACGAGTGGGTACGAGATCACAGGTACAGCACAGGCTACCTATATTTTAAGAAGAATAGTTTTCCGTCTATGTCCGCACATTTTGAGCTCACAGATCTTACAAGGCGAGGTAGCCACTGCGAGTTTTTCTCGATCTGCTGCACGTCATGGCCTTCCAGAACCATTTATATATGAGTGGGAACAATATCACTATCGAAAACTTATTACACAAAGTATTCTACACCAAATATAATAGCAACAGTATACAACTAGACACCGGCCTTCCCATATTACCTACCCTGCTCTACGTTTGGCAAGTATATTGCCGAGCGCAAGGTACTGTATCTATTCACTTGCACAATGCTGCTGCCCACGCTATGGATTCGTCTTCATGATCATATGGGCTGAATTAGAGTAATGCATGAGAACATTTAGCCGGAATATACATAATACGGTTTGAAATCGTAATAATATGATTTCTTCTTCGATTCCAGAGTCCACCACAAGTTCACGGAGACCGACGCGGACCCCCACAACGCGAAACGTGGGTTCTTCTTCTCCCACATGGGGTGGCTGATGGTGCGCAAACACAAGGCCGTCTTCGAGAAAGGAGCCAATGTGGACATGTCCGACTTGGAGAAGGACCCCATTGTCATGTTCCAGAAGAAGTGAGTTGTATTTGCTGTACTACATTAAGGGCATATCTGCTGCTACGGTACATGACTTGATGAGTTGGCTATAGGTGGGCAAACATGACGCCGTTTTCTAGAGGAGGCCAATGTGAATATCTATATCCGACTTGGAGAAAGGTCCCATTGCCATGTTCTAGTAAAATTGATTAGTGTATACTGTGCATTGTTTAAGCACAAATTAGGGAAACGGAGCGCGGGGCCCCTTTACAGATGGCTCACTCAGTACTAGCGACGATTTTGGCGGTTACTGACTTTAACGGGAAATAACCGGAATCTCAGGGGAAGTCAAGGTAACTAAAAAGGTGGTAGACACGAACGTCACATTACTTGGATTTGAAATAGATTTAGTTAGAATCATATGACGTTCGATATCAGATTTTTCTGTTTTAATATCTTTATATTTCGAGATTTTTGACACTAACAACCCTTGCTCTGTAACAAGTGCCAATCGTGAAAATCTGAAATAGGACCGAGTGAACTTTCTGTAAACTCTCTATTTTGTGGTTTAAGGCCATATATAATTATGTTGGGTTGGTAAATAATTCCATGAACCCAGGTTATTGGTAGGCTTACAGAAAGCGGTCTTTAAGAAAGGGGCATTGTAGTCACGTCCAAAATCGCTTTAGGGAATACCTACCGAGACTAGGGTGACATAGCGAAAATTCAGGTCAGGCTGGTGGTAGATCGAAATATTGACAAAGAAAGTTTGACCTCAGATAAGAAATCTACTTGCCGACATATATTCAGCGGATCTTTTCTTTCATTTGAGCTATGTTCTTTGAGGGAAGTTGCTTCTTTATCACAAGCCCGCCTTCAGGTTTCGGTATCGGTAACTAGTAAAATTTTACCCTGTAGAAATGTGCTTAGTTAGATAGTTCAGGCAACGTGCTCCCAGTAGATAATTTGTGGTTCAGTTGCGAAATTCGAACGTGTATCATAAATTCATAATTAAAACTTTCGCGGAAAACTTTGATCATAACATATTTTGAAAAATTTACACGTGCCTGTTTCGATTGACCCAGCGTACCCATTTATATAAACGTGAAAATAGCACAACAGTGAGTGCCTTAATTTTACTTCTCTAGAGGCTATAAAAAACCTTTTCCCAAATGTTTCGTTGAATTTGAAACAAACAGTTGCTTTATTATTATTACATTTTTAAAGAGCTCTAAAACGAAAGGGAGATTTAATTAAAATAATGCGGGTTTGTTCTCCGGCTCTTCATTGTTTCGTGTGTGTATTTAGTACCTTTTTATCAGCAGCTTACCCATTTCAGAAACATTTGAGGGATCAAGTTTGACTGAACATACTGTTAACTTTTATTATTTAAATAAGTAGGAGAATAATGATAATTATATATTTAGAATAGTTGTAAAATCAATGAATGTATTTTAGTATTATTTATTAGTGAATATTTAAATAAGATCTGTTGATTTATTGATTAAAGTTGTGGTAAGCTTCCGTTGAAAGCAGTTGTTGTATTGACCAATGCAGTTCGACTCTCATTGGTCAATACAAGGTCAATGTGTATGCGGGTTCTCGATTGGTCTGTTGGATAAAAAGTGTAAAAGTAGTAGGGACCCCAGGTGGGGGTGCGTGGGGCTGAGTTTCTGGAACGACAGTCAGTTGATTTTTGATCACGGAAGATATCAGTTGGTTTAGCTACAGTTTATATCAGTTTTTCTGTAATTCTGAAATTCAGGCAGTGATTATTATAAAGTCAATAAATTGTCAAAAGTGGTTCCTGGTTTTATTTGTGCGTGGAGTTATCAAATTCAGAAGTTGGATTCTTATCGAACGCTCACAAACAGGTCAGTTATTTTATATTTTATAATTGTAAATTATGAAAATAGCTGTATATGCTGACAGTATAAATTTATTTTACACTTTACTTTGGTGTAAAAATCGAGTTTTTTTTTTCTCTTCTCTCTCTTGCTGTCCTATTTTTTTACATTCTAATTTGGGATTACAACTATGAACAAATAAAAAGGCATGCATGATTCAAATAAAAATAGTTCAAACAATGGTCAAGTATATTATTTTTAAATATAATTTAGTTCGGTTTAAAAGAACAATCATGTCCAAAGTTGTTCCCCAATATTTCAGGAATGGATAAGAAGAAAGAAAGGCGAATTCTATCGCCTATTTTAGGCAGTCGTTGGCGCAAAGACCCGGGTGTCGGTGTGCGCAGGGAACGCCGCGTGGATC
This sequence comes from Phthorimaea operculella, assembly GCA_024500475.1. Classification (NCBI taxonomy): domain Eukaryota; kingdom Metazoa; phylum Arthropoda; class Insecta; order Lepidoptera; family Gelechiidae; genus Phthorimaea; species Phthorimaea operculella. The sequence goes on from JANFCV010000065.1 coordinate 2,051,441, forward strand.
CTGCGGAGGATGCGCGCCGTAGCGCTGATGGTGCGCGCATGTCGCGCAGCCGCTCCAGGGCGTCGCGCAGCCGCTCCAGGGCGCCGCGCAGCCGCGTGGATCCTGCGGAGGATGCGCGCCGCAGCGCTGATGGTGCGCGCATGTCGCGCAGCCGCTCCAGGGCGCCGCGCAGCCGCGTGGATCCTGCGGAGGATGCGCGCCGCAGCGCTGATGGTGCGCGCATGTCGCGCAGCCGCTCCAGGGCGCCGCGCAGCCGCGTGGATCCTGCGGAGGATGCGCGCCGCAGCGCTGATGGTGCGCGCATGTCGCGCAGCCGCTCCAGGGCGCCGCGCAGCCGCGTGGATCCTGCGGAGGGTGCGCGCCGCAGCGCTGATGGTGCGCGCATGTCGCGCGGCCGCTCCAGGGCGCCGCGCAGCCGCGTGGATCCTGCGGAGGGTGCGCGCCGCAGCGCTGATGGTGCGCGCATGTCGCGCAGCCGCTCCAGGGCGCCGCGCAGCCGCGTGGATCCTGCGGAGGATGCGCGCGCTGATGTGTCGCGCAGCCGCTCCAGAGCGTCGCGCCGCTGCGCTGATGGTGCGCGCATGTCGCGCAGCCGCTCCAGGGCGTCGCGCCGCTGCGCTGATGGTGCGCGCATGTCGCGCAGCCGCTCCAGGGCGTCGCGCCGCAGCGCTGATGGTGCGCGCATGTCGCGCAGCCGCTCCAGGGCGTCGCGCCGCAGCGCTGATGGTGCGCGCATGTCGCGCAGCCGCTCCAGGGCGCCGCGCAGCCGCGTGGATCCTGCGGAGGATGCGCGCCGCAGCGCTGATGGTGCGCGCATGTCGCGCAGCCGCTCCAGGGCGTCGCGCCGCTGCGCTGATGGTGCGCGCATGTCGCGCAGCCGCTCCAGGGCGCCGCGCAGCCGCGTGGATCCTGCGGAGGATGCGCGCCGCAGCGCTGATGGTGCGCGCATGTCGCGCAGCCGCTCCAGGGCGTCGCGCCGCTGCGCTGATGGTGCGCGCATGTCGCGCAGCCGCTCCAGGGCGTCGCGCCGCTGCGCTGATGGTGCGCGCATGTCGCGCAGCCGCTCCAGGGCGCCGCGCAGCCGCGTGGATCCTGCGGAGGATGCGCGCCGCAGCGCTGATGGTGCGCGCATGTCGCGCAGCCGCTCCAGGGCGTCGCGCCGCTGCGCTGATGGTGCGCGCATGTCGCGCAGCCGCTCCAGGGCGTCGCGCAGCCGCTCAAGAGCATCGCACAGCCGCGTTGACGCCAGTGCCAGGTCGCGCAGTCGCCTCAGCACGTCGCGCAGACGCGCCGACGCCGAGGCTAGGTCGCGCAGCCGTCACAGGACGTCGCGCAGCAGTACAAACTCCGTCAAAAGATTGTGTAGCCATGCTGATGCTACAGAAACGTCTCGCAGTAAGTACAAAAGCGATGTAAAATCTGAAAATTGTGAATCACTGGATATTGCAAAAACATTTCGTGAGTTTATTAAAATTATGAAATCAGAAAGTAATTCGTCTCAAACTGAAAGATATCCCGTGATTAACAATGCAGTGCCCGAGTTTGATCCTGCTAAGAGAAATCAAACAATCGACATGTGGATCACCAAAGTAAATGAATGTGCTACTATTTATGGTTGGTCAGAGCGTCAAATTATACACTACGCTATACCTAAATTAGTAGGACTAGCACAGCGATGGTATCAAGGGTTGCAAAGCGTAATGTTTTCTTGGGAGGAGTGGCAAGCAAAATTAAAAACTGCTTTTCCGAGTGCAGAAAATTACGGTCAATTACTAACGGAAATGCTTAATTGTCGGGCAAAATTTGGTGATCCACTTGATGATTATTTTTATGAGAAAATGATATTTTTAAACAGATGTAAGATTTCTGGGAAACAAGCCGTGGATTGCATACTTTTTGGAATCGAAGATCGGTCAGTTAGAACAGGGGCAGAAGCAGTACAATTTACTGATCCAGACAAGTTATTAGTTTATTTGAGAAGCGTAAAGTCAATTAAAAGGTCAGATAGGTCGCATTTCAAAAATAATTCTACTTCGGACAACAACATTAAATCTAAAACATCACATCAAAATCGTCAAAAAACTGAAAACAAAGTTATGAAATGTTACAATTGCGGTGAGGAAGGACATCCCAGTTTTAGGTGCAAACAACCTATAAAAAAATGTGATCTTTGCTTCAGACTTGGTCATCTAAGTGCAAACTGCCCGAACAAAACATCCGTAGTCGCTAAAAATAACAATGAAAAATCGGTGAAGTTGATATCAGATGGAAAAGATAAAGAAGAAAAATTCTTTAAAAATGCTATCATTAACAATAAAGAAGTATACTGTCAAATTGATTTCGGAAGTCAATGCACAATGATGAGGGAGTCTGATGCAATGAATATTGTAGGCACTTGGAATACTGAGGATCTCCCATTACTAGTAGGATATGGTAAAGGATCGGTGAAAGCTATAGGAAAGTGTATAGTAAACCTGTCGATTGATTCGGTAGAAGCTGAAACAGAACTATTAATAGTTCCTGATCATACGTTGGAAATCCCAATGATCGTCGGACAAACATATACTGAACAGGATCATTTAAATTTCCTGAAAACAAATAAAACGCTCTATACTATTGATATAAGAGATTTTGACGAGGAAAAAGTGTTGGTTTATATAAAAGCTGATGCAAAAATAGATGGTTTGAGTGAAGTAGATGTGTATACTGCTCCCAAATTCGATGGAGACTTGGTGATAGAACACAAGTTGAGACAAGAACCACGGAAAGAATACGAAGTATTGCCAGGACGTTGTAAAGTTGAGGATGGTACGGGTTCTATAAGGATTAGGGGATTGCCAGATAGACAATTTGTAATGCCGAAAGACACATTAGTATTAAGAACTATGCGAGTTACAGTTGCTGACGTACGTTTAGTTAAACAAAACGAGTCGCAAGTTACTAAAACTGAAATAAAATCAGATGATGTATCTATTGACGACACTCTCGATCCAAAAGATTCCAAAAACTTGATGGAGTTATTAAATGAATTTAGAGATTGTTTTGCTTTTTCTACTAACGAAATTGGTTGTACACGTGTAGCTGAAATGGACATTCGTTTAAATGACTGTAGTCCTGTTGTCTATCGGCCTTACAGATTGTCTCAACTGGAACGGGAGTCTGTCAGAAAAATCGTTGACGAATTGCAAGCTTGTGACATAATCCGTGAGTCTCACTCTGATTACGCTTCCCCCATCGTTCTCGTAAAAAAGAAGACCGGAGAGAATAGGATGTGTATAGATTACCGAGCACTAAATAAAAAAACGGTCAAGGAACATTACCCTATGCCTCGAATTGAGGATCAAATTGACAAATTATCCGGTGAGAAATATTATACCACGCTTGATTTAGCGTCTGGTTATTACCAGATCCCGGTTGCTGAAAGTTGTAAACATCTAACTGCATTTGTTACCCCGGATGGTCATTACGAATTTAATCGAATGCCATTCGGGTTAGCCAATGCACCATCCACATTTCAACGTATGATTAATAAAGTACTCGGCAATGCGAGATTTCAACACGCCTATGCGTATATGGACGATGTTATAATTCCTTCCCCAGATATTAAAACGGGAATGGAACGTCTCCGAAATGTGTTGTCCCTTTTTCGAGAAGCTGGACTTACACTGAAATTGGCAAAGTGTAATTTTTTTAAGGAAACTATCGAATATTTGGGGTTTCAGATAAATGTGGATGGTATTAAACCAGGAAGTAGGAAAATCGAAGCAGTTAAAGAATTTCCTAAACCTATAGATCAGCACACAGTACGCCAGTTCTTAGGATTGGCAAGTTACTTTCGTCGCTTTGTAAAGGATTTTTCTCTGATTACCAGGCCTTTAACAAAATTGTTAAAGAAAGATGCAAAATGGCAATGGACTAACGACGAAGAAAATGCCTTTACAAAGCTGAGACAAGCTTTGGCAGAACGACCAGTTTTGGCGTTATACAACCCCACATTTGAAACACAAGTTCACACGGATGCAAGCAAAATTGGACTTGGAGGGATTTTGTTGCAACGGGAAAAGTCGCATTTGCCTTTTAAACCTGTGGCTTATTACAGCCGACAAACCTCGCCAGAAGAACAGCACTTCAGTTCTTACGATCTTGAAACATTAGCTGTCGTCTGTGTTTTGCAACGCTTCCGTGTGTATCTGCTAGGGTTGCATTTCAAAATCATTACAGATTGCAATTCATTGCGGGCTACCTTCGGAAAGAAAGATATGATACCAAGAGTAGCACGTTGGTGGAATTCTATGCAAGAATATGATTTTGAAATGGAATATAGGCCAGGAGTCAGTATGACTCATGTCGACGCACTTAGTAGAAATCCTACTGAGCCTGCGCCATTGGATCAAGCCTCAAAAGAGCTGAAAGATAAGATCAATGATCTTCAATATCAAGTAGGGTCTATTTCGGTTGAATGGGTCACTACGGTGCAAAATAATGATACTGAACTACAACGCATCATGGATGTATTACAAGACAAAGAATCAGATAACTTTACTGATATAAAAACTAATTACGTTAAAAAAAGGGGTATACTTTATCGCAAAACTGATGACGGCGAACGCTGGGTCGTACCTAAAGGAGTGCGTTGGAACATTTTAAAGGCGTGTCACGACGAAGTTGGTCATTTCAGTTTTGACAAAACTTTGCATTTAGTAAAATCAAAGTACTGGTGGCCAAAAATGCGGCGCTTTATAAAAAAGTACGTAGAAAGTTGTCTTCAATGTGCACATTCTAAAGGCCAGGGTGGTAAAAAGTCAGGGGAGTTACACCCAATACCAAAAGTTGAAAGTCCGTTTCATACAGTGCATTTTGATCATTTGGGTCCTTTCGTGCGCAGTAAAAAGAAGAATTGCTACTTGCTAGTGATCATTGACGCTTTTACTAAGTTCATTGTGCTTCAGCCTGTTAAGAATACAAAATCATCATCTTCGATTAATGCACTGAAGCATTATTTTCACTTGTTTGGTGTCCCAAAAAGAGTAATTTCAGATCGCGGTAGTGGTTTTACATCAAAAAAATTTCGTACTTTTATGTCTTCACTTGGTATTAAACACGTTTTAAACGCCGTGGCAACTCCGCGTGCTAACGGCCAGGTAGAACGATACAATCGTTCTATACTAGGCTCACTTACCGCCGCTAATCACGGAAAACCTGAAAACAGATGGGACGAGGCTGTGTCAGAGGTACAATGGGGATTAAATAATACTGTTAATCAAGGTACGGGTAAAACGCCATCCCAAGCCTTATTCGGATTACAGCTGACTAGTGTAGGAGATGCAAGTTTGCAATCGGTTTTAAATGATACAACTGAGGGAGAAAATTTACATTTGATTCGAAAGGAAATTTCAGAACATATCACTAAAAACCAGAGTAAACAAAAAGAAAGATTTGACAAAAGTAGGAAAACTACAAAGTTTAATATCGGTGACTTGGTAAGGATAGAGCGCGAAATACCAGCTAGTGGTCAAAGTAGGAAATTAGTTCCAAAATATCAGGGTCCATACCGCATAACTCAGGTTTATAGTAATGATCGCTATGAGGTCCAAGATACGCCATTGTCAAGGAAAAATAATCGACCTTTTAAAAGTATAGTTTCAGTTGACAAAATGTCTCCTTGGCTTGTATTCAACAGAAATCCTAATGATAGCGATTTAGGTACGTCTAGTGATGTTATTAGTGATTGTGAACCCAATTCTAACATAGGTAAATAACAATAATGTTGTCTATATTGTTGAAGATGACTGGAGTACTTGTATATATTGTGAGTAGATAAAAAAAAGAGCTTATTGTTATTACAGATATAATGAGGAAGTAAATGTTATTTGTGTAGAGTCTTTTCACAGCATTAGTTCTGTTATAAGTTTTAGTGCGAAAGAAACGTGAAGGGGTTCTTCTCGCAATCCTAGTTTTAGTGCGAAAGAAACATGGAGGATTTCTTTTCGCAATCCTAGTTTTAGTGCGAAAGAAACACGAAGGAGTTCTTTGCGCAACGTAGTTTTAGTGCGAAAGAAACATGAAAGAGTTCTTTGCGCAACGTAGTTTTAGTGCGAAAGAAACATGAAGGAGTTCTTTGCGCAACGTAGTTTTAGTGCGAAAGAAACATGAAGGAGTTCTTTGCGCAACGTAGTTTTAGTGCGAAAGAAACATGAAGGAGTTCTTTGCGCAACTAGTTTTAAAATCGGTTAAATTCGAAATTTTCTTTTGTTAAATAATATATATAGCAGATTAATGATAAGACTGTAATATTTTGCATGTTAAAAATACGTGAAATTATTAATGTAATGTTACAAAAATATATTAAAGAGATATAATTAGGGTTTATATTGTAATCGACATAACCTAAAAAGTCGTAAAGTAGCTAAAATATCACGGGGACGTGATAGTAACAGGAAGGCCGACTGTTAACTTTTATTATTTAAATAAGTAGGAGAATAATGATAATTATATATTTAGAATAGTTGTAAAATCAATGAATGTATTTTAGTATTATTTATTAGTGAATATTTAAATAAGATCTGTTGATTTATTGATTAAAGTTGTGGTAAGCTTCCGTTGAAAGCAGTTGTTGTATTGACCAATGCAGTTCGACTCTCATTGGTCAATACAAGGTCAATGTGTATGCGGGTTCTCGATTGGTCTGTTGGATAAAAAGTGTAAAAGTAGTAGGGACCCCAGGTGGGGGTGCGTGGGGCTGAGTTTCTGGAACGACAGTCAGTTGATTTTTGATCACGGAAGATATCAGTTGGTTTAGCTACAGTTTATATCAGTTTTTCTGTAATTCTGAAATTCAGGCAGTGATTATTATAAAGTCAATAAATTGTCAAAAGTGGTTCCTGGTTTTATTTGTGCGTGGAGTTATCAATACTTAGTAACTGTATGAAAAACCGGTATAAGATGATCCCTTGAATCGGTAGGTAAATTTTTGATGTTCATTCGTGCGACCCACGCGCTCTACAGGCTTTTAATCAGAGGCACAGGTATGCGTAACATTTGCATAATGATCGAAATTGCAGAATACGAAACAGCCAAATTCCAAATCATCTGACAACAAATGTGTCCCCATAGAGATCGAAACCAGAGACCGACCTTGAGCTTTACAAATAGCGGAATTCGGGCGCTTCATTCAATGCCTCCCGGCTGAAATTAACCCCGAAGTCGGTTCTCAGAATCAACCTATTCTTCAGTGTGTGTCGGTTTGGCTTTTAAGTTGTTTCCGAAATCTAATTTAAAAGCCGAGCACCTATAAAACAAACTTATCAAATGAAAAGACGACTGTCACAACACAAGTCACAAGCTATTTATGTGTGATTTGTATGAGGCGGCTGATGCATGGCTGTCATTTGGCCGTCATTAACCGCAATATCATTCGGTGCACCAGTCGAGTATTCAAACATTCTGAATTTTGAATATCTTAAACATATCCCGTGGTAGGTAGGTATACTACTTATTTATAGAAAACTATACCGTAAGCTGGATTTTTACCTGCGATTTTCGCCGTTATAGTCGAGAAGACCACAGTATTGATAACGAAAGACGCCGGTTCAAATCCTGGCTGCCGTAGAAAACTTTGCAAGTTTTATAAACAGACATACATACACATTTCACGCCTATATTGCTTGTGGGGCAGGCAGAGCTGTAAAATCGGCCACATCGACGTCTGTAAGAAGATTGTGTATCAGAATAGTGACAGATTGTCAGCCTGTCGCCTAAAATTGCAGAAGGTCCACATTAACTCTCAACTCCCATAGTCGCCTCTTACGACACCCACGGGAAAGATATGGGGTGATGCTAAACTTAGAAAGCACTACACGGTTTTTTAAACATTCCGCATTTTTCTTTCAGGACGTACATGGTGGCCGTGCCGCTGTTCTGCTTCATCCTGCCCGCGTACGTGCCCGTGGGGTTATGGGGCGAGAACCCGTGGGTGTCGTGGTACGCGGCCGCCATCACCCGCTACACCATCACGCTGCACTTCACCTGGCTGGTCAACTCGGCGGCTCACATCTGGGGCAACAAGCCTTATGACAAGTGAGTAATAGAACCCCTGGGTGTCGTGGTACGCGGCCGCCATCACCCGCTACACCATCACGCTGCACTTCACCTGGCTGGTCAACTCGGCGGCTCACATCTGGGGCAACAAGCCTTATGACAAGTGAGTAATAGAACCCCTGGGTGTCGCTATAAGGAACCCCTGGGTGTCGCTATAAGGAACCCCTGGGTGTCGTGGTACGCGGCCGCCATCACCCGCTACACCATCACGCTGCACTTCACCTGGCTGGTCAACTCGGCGGCTCACATCTGGGGCAACAAGCCTTATGACAAGTGAGTAATAGAACCCCTGTAATGTAATAGAATGGAAGTAATGGAGTCCCCGAGTATCGCTTTAAGAAACCCCTAGGAGTCGCATAGAGAAACGTCCGAGAATTGCAATAAGAAATCTCCGTATCGCAATGAGAATGATCTGGGTGTCACTTTAACGAACCCGTGCATGTCCCTTTAAGACACCCCTGTTTGCCACTATAAGGAATCCCCGGGTGTCCTATAAGGAAACCCTGGGTGTCACCATAAGGAACCCCTGGGTGTCGCTATAAGGAACCCCTGGGTGTCGCTATAAGGAACCCCCGGGTGTCGCTATAAGGAACCCCCGGGTGTCGCTATAAGGAACCCCCGGGTGTCGCTATAAGGAACCCCTGGGTGTCGCTTCCCTGGGTGTCGCTATAAGGAACCCCTGGGTGTCGCCATAAGGGACCCCTGGGTGTCGCTATAAGGGACCCCTGGGTGTCACTATAAGAAACCAATGCTTGTTACAATAGGGTACAATAGGGATCCCCTGGGTGTCGCTATAAGGAACCCCTGGGTGTCACTAAGGAACCCCTGGGTGTCACTATAAGGAACCCCTGGGTATCACTATAAGGAACCCCTGGGTGTCACTATAAGGAACCCCTGGGTGTCACTATGAGGAACCCCTGGGTGTCACTATAAGGAACCAATGCTTGTTACGATAGGGTACAAAAGGGATCCCCTGGGTGTCGCTATAAGGAACCTCCGGGTGACACAATAAGGAACCCCTGGGTGTCGCTATAAGGAACCCCCGGGTGTCGCTATAAGGAACCCCTGGGTGTCGCTATAAGGAACCCCTGGGTGTCACTATAAGGAACCCCTGGGTGTCGCTATAAGGAACCCCTGGGTGTCGCTATAAGGAACCCCTGGGTGTCGCTATAAGGAACCCCTGGGTGTCACTATAAGGAACCCCTGGGTGTCGTGGTACGCGGCCGCCATCACCCGCTACACCATCACGCTGCACTTCACCTGGCTGGTCAACTCGGCGGCTCACATCTGGGGCAACAAGCCTTATGACAAGTAAGTATTAAAGGTACCTACATTCGAAGTGCTATAAGGAACCCCTGGGTGTCGCTATAAGGATCCCCTAGGTCTCACTCTATGGAACAACTGGTTGTCAACATAGGGAACCCACTAGGGTTTCACTTTAACGAAGTGGTGTGGCTATGAGGAAACAAGCATTATTATACTCCACACGCTGACGGCGCTGCAAACGTTCTGCCTGCGGTAGTTCCATAAGAGCTTCAGACCACCAAATTTGTGATAATGATAAGATAAAAATCTAGATTATACTAAATACCTACTTCAGTACTTATCAAAGACCGAAAACTTGCCGTGCAGTCCAGAATCGGCGAGACTTTGTAGGTATGAGAGCACTTATGATAAATTATGTAAGGACCCTCAACAATTTCAATTTAATTTCCTACTTCAAAGAAAATCAAAAAATATCCATTCATATCTGCTAAATTGTTATTCGATCAAACAGTAGATTTCCTAGACTAATGAAGGTAAGCAACCAAATTATTTACTTAGTTAGGATACTACCAAAATTCTTGGAACCGTATAACAGGTCTGTATTATCCTACAATTTCTTGGATATCTTTCTTGAACCAAATCAAATACCTACCTATCCAGGAAAAAAAATACAAGTTCGATGGCCTTATTATGCCTGCAACTTTTTCGGCAAACAGTTCCTATATAATATACGATAAGTAGGTACCTACCTATAGGTTAAAGATCTTTAACTTTCCTTGCTGTTAAACTGGATTCCACCTCGGTGAAAGCATAAGAGAAGTTACAGAAGGCCAGCTCGCTCCTTTTTCTGATCATTTATACCTACAATCTATTTTGCTAATTTTTCTTTCTGAATTTTTCATATGAAGTAGGTAGGTACTTAGGTTTAACATACCTACCTACTTACCTACATTACTTAGATAATTACATTTTGTCAGACTTATACACTATAATAACACACTACAAAAATAGAGTCATCATTGCTGACACTCGCTACTAGCCGGTTTGAGACGGTTTGGGTTCGCGCGTAAATGTGTAGGTAGATAGACTTTGTGAGTGTAGCGACGTTTCCTTGTAGCCGTCTCTCTGTATTGGGGCCTGCCAATACTTACTTTGTAGTGAAAGTAAGTATTTTGACCGATGGACGTGATAAAAACCCACCTGTTTAAGTTGTTTCGGATCAAGAGCCAGATAATAAACACTTGTGACGTTATAATGTAATGATTATATGGTGGTTATCGGAATAATCAACTTTCCCATTCGTTCCATACCTACATAATAAGTAAGTAGGTATTTTTCTAAAGTCAACCTTTTATTCTGTAATAGGTATCTACTATGAAGTGTTTTACTCTGGTTTTACTTATCACCTTGTACTATTGTAAAAATTATAATATGTAGAGTACTAACCTAGGTTAGTACTTCTATTCTAGTCTAGGTTGCTCGAAGAGTCTAGGTAACTTTAACATAATAAAGTGATGACTATTAAAATCCTCCAAGGTTCACAATAACAATATTATCCAACAGAACTTTGTGAGCACAACAAATTTTGTAGGCAATTTCTGGTTAGCGGCAGGAATCAAAGTGATGCCTCAGGCAAGTCTGCACCCTCTTCAAAAGTTTGAATAACATTTTTGTCTTGTGAATTTTAGTAAACAAGGAACGTCAGTATGGAAATATCCACCTACACTGTTTACCAGTGGCGTCTCTCTCTCTCTCTCTCTCTCTCTCTCTCTTCGTGTGGGACACCGAGTCGTACAACGACCCGATGAAATGGTGTCAGTTTCCAGTGGCGTAGGGTTGCATTTCAATTAAGGTAGAGTGGAGCAAAATAATGTACCTACTAAATGAAAATTGATTGATGCGGGCGGGACTAAGGCTTTGTTAACTTTTGAAAGGGAAGCCGATAGGAATCGGCCTTTATGGACCCTTCGGGACCGACGTATACCTAATAGATAACCCCTAAAAGTTAAATAAAAATGTTCTTCGTGTGTCTTTGTCGTGGTAAAGCCCCTAATGTCTCGTCTAGACTCCAGTTAATAACTGTTACGCGAATACCGTTATTAAATATGAGTTTGATACTAATTTCCATTTGATTTCAACTGTGAATATAATCATTTGCTAAGGACGTGTTTTTTGCCAAAATTCTACACATCTCTATTGGAAACATATTATTTATTAAACCGTAAAGCCCTACTTTCAAAAGATGAAAAGGCTTCGCCTAAAGTCTTGATTTTTTAATGTTTAAAAGAGAATCTGTCAGAAAATTAAGTTTGGGTTAGGTATTTTGTTCTATTATTTTGATTAAATAAACTCTAAATACCTAAAGTAAATCCTCATAGATATTATACTTAGTTGTAAATAGGTAACAAACAAAGCAAAGTAAGCGTGGTAGTCCGAAGGTTCAATATAGGTATTTGTGCTCATGAAATTCAACAGAAGTGAAATGGACTGGAATCGGGACAGTGAAACTTTCCCTGAATGAACTATTTGCGCATTTACAAAACTACTTGATCGGCTCCAAATCTCCAATATTAATTACATTGCAAAATGTTCCTTGGGGAAGCTGAAGGTAAGTATTGGCGGGCGCAATCACAAAGTAAGTATTGGCGGGCGCTCAATAGAGAAAGACGGTTACAAGGAAACGTCACTACACTCACATAGACCGCAGTCGTTTACGCGCGATGCCAACTATACCGAGCTGAAAGATCGTGAGCTGTCAGTTGATAAAAATATTTCTATCTCATTTATGCATCCCACCCGTCCCGCAGCCGTAAAAGAGACAGTTATAGCTCGCTACCGGAAAATTTGCGTTCTGGGTTTACCAGGTTCCCCGTTCGAAATCGCCACCAAATTTGCTGATAGTGACATTATTTTGCTGCCAATAAAATATTCTATGCCCCTATCATTTGTTTTGCTGAAATTATTGTCATATTTAGAAGATACCAAGGCGTAAACTTAGTTATAATTTTAGAGCATTTTGCCACGGCCATATCTTTTTTTAAATGCATTATTACAACCAGAAAAAGAATATAGAGCATAGATCTAGCCCAGAAGAGTTACCGTGCCAAAAATTGAGTCGATCGGTTGCGAATTGGCAGAGGGATACGTTGAAAGCGTTTGTATGAAAAATAATGACTATAGATCCCTCTTACAGCGTTCAAAGCGGACTGCAAAATGATGACTCCTAAGTGCAAATATTTTTGGTGTTGTGTACATACCTAATAAATAATGTTTAATCCAGGTAACTATTAAAAAAATAGAAAGAAAAAGTGGCCTCTCTAGAGTGTGTGAATAAATGATCAAGAAAAGGGGTGAGTTGTCCTTCTGTAGGTAAATTATCTATTTTGTGATGTAATCGTGGTAATGATCCGAGTCGTGTACTTACAATACAATACAACCACGGGATGTTTCTTGCTATTTCCTTACACATTACTCTACTCGAGCCACAAAACATGTAATCGCACTATGGCGACAAGTTGTAGCATATGCTGAGCTGGAGACCTTGTCTTTCGGTAACGAGTGTGCTCTAGATATATTTTTTTATGTTATATACTGAATAAACATTTCTCATTTCTCATTCTCATTCAAGTTCAAATATTGTAATAATAATTGAGGTTCCCTACTCTACAATGTTTTTGATAGCAAAATTCTAACCTATTAGTTCTTTGCAAAAGTGTTCTCTACTCTACAGCCACAACAGTCTACTGCTCGACATGGGCCTCCCCTTTTCAGGGGTATTGTCAAACTCACCACGCTTGGCAGGCGCATTTGCGAGCGTAGTGCAAAATGTTTTTGTTTCTGAAAGGGTTTCAATGTTTCGTTGCTTGTTACAGATACATAGGCGCAACTGACAACAAGGCAGTGGCCATTTGTGCCTTCGGGGAGGGCTGGCACAACTACCACCACGTGTTCCCGTGGGACTACAAGGCGGCCGAGCTTGGGGACTACAGCACCAACCTCTCCACTGGACTCATCGATTTAGCTGCCAAATGGGGTGAGTTTTTTTTTTTACTTTAGCAGTCCACTGCTGAACGTAGGCATTCTCCAGGGTACGCCACAAGGCACGAGCACCCTATTTTGTCTCGCGACTAGCCGCTCTCTTTTGGCTATGTCAAATTGAAAACATTTATTTTGATGTGGCCGTCCCGTGTCGGGGGAATTCAAGGCGGACGAGCTAGGGGACTACAGCACCAACCTTTCCACTGGACTCATCGATTTAGCTGTAAAACGGGGTGATGTTTTTGCTATGTCTTATTATTATTATTATTATCTCATATGTGAACATTCGCCCAGACGCCCGAATCCCCAGAAAACGCAGGGCTGACGAAGCAGAAAAAACCTACTGTAGATTCAACGCCCTGACCGGCGAACGACAGCTCAAAACCGAAAAAGCTGGTGATATCTGGTATCGGATGCCAAGATCCTTTTTGGGTCATTGAGTCAACGCAGTAACATTTATTTTGGTGTGACGGTCCCTTGGGACACAACTACAAGTCGGCCGAACTAGTTAGATTATTTCTCTGTTTTATTTATTACCAAAAAAGTTACAACGTCAAATCATAGGTCAAATCGTATGTAAAATTAATTTGAACACCGTCTAAACACGCGCGCGCCTAACTTTTTTGTAGTAACTACGTTTGTTTCCTAACTGTTTACTTATAAGGATATCTTTATTTACGTACCTACTCAATAATTGCCAGTACAGCTACTAAACGAAAATAAAAAAGCAGCTGAATAAAATAATAATACTTTAGGTAGAGTCATCCGTTATTATTGTTTTTCGCCCGATTAATTTGTTTCCTTATAAAAACCGCAAAAAATGTATAACAATTATTATTTCTTTTCTTTCATAACAAGAAGTGAATTCCCTTTCAGTTAAAAACGCAAATTTAATTTAGCTTTGCTGTTCCTTCAATAAATACAATATTAAATCTCAACAAAGTTCTCGTAGTTTGTCGAAAAAGAAAGTTAAGAAGAAAAAACTTAGTTTATTAGTTATATCTGTGTTTATAGCTATTTTGAACATATCTAAACCAAATTCTGAGATTCGTTTTTTTTCTATTCCATGCAGCACATAAGGTTTTACCCTCATCACATCACAAAACAATCAAATCTTGACACGTTTTGCATTAAAATAAAACCGTCATTTTCCATCAAAAGGGAGTACATACGGACATCAAGTGCTTACGCAGTCTTTTATGTAAACGTTTCAATTCGGTTACCCGGGAAGCCTCATGTTATAAGGAAAAACTGGCGCCACGGTAGTACCCCTGCCAAGACAAGACGAACCAAGCGAAGTGCGAGGGCACTAACTAACTACCCACGTGCTTCGTCGTTATTTTGAATTGTCATAGCTCGATACCAGTTTGTCACAATACTTCAAAAACTGAAGAATGCATTTGTTTTATGAGATCTATAAGTAGGTACAGGTTGTGAAATGTATATGTTAGTACGACGGAGTTACGGCGTGTGTATTCAGAAACTGTCTTTAATGCGATCTGATATGTTTTTCATAGGGTAGGTTACCCATAAATTATATATGCTCTCGTCTTGGAAAAGTTTTACTTATACATATTTTGGTAGGATTATATTATTCTATGATTTCTAGGTCTTCGTACCTACATATATGGTTAGTTAGGTTTAGGTATTCTGTAACAAGCTGACCGGATAGCCTCTGATGAAGGGATGGAACCCTACAGGGCTAGACAAAGGAATTTCTTGGGAATTTCCGATAGAATTACGATTTATGTCTAGTGTCTTTATCTACTGTACAATACCTACAATACAAATGTGCGTTTTTTACAAGAAGCAAAAAATTTAACAAAGTCTAATATCTAAAAGAAAAGACAAAAGACAAAGACCAAAGTTCTTTTCATAAAGTGAGCGTCGCACGATATTGTCTCGTAATAATTTTCGGCTACGCTCCACTTATGACAAAGATGACAGAGACAGTTGAATGAATCTTGAGTTTATCCAAAATGAAGTCACAGTTTTTGAGTCTTTGCTTTTGTTTTCTGTAGGGTTACCTCAGCCATTTTGCTCTAAGTAAGCGAAATCAGAATAGACAAACGGTGAAGATGATTTTATCGAGAATTTTTCATATAGGTATGTATCAGAATAGGGAAATTTCGCACGATTGAAAGTTCGAGTGATAGATAGTTAACTTGAAAACCTCCGCCTTTGCTTCCCGATCTAAGTTTAGTGTTACCTTTTTAGAATTCCGTACAAAAAGGGTCAAAATTATTTTGATACTGAGACTCCGCTGTGTGCAATGCCAGCTTGTAGGTAACTCATAGTCATAAAGAACATAAATAAACCATGATAACTAGACAATTAACATTTTCACATATTATGGCGTAAGAGTTTCTTTGCCGCCGTAACAAAAATTAAAGAAACAGAATAAAAAGGAAGCCCCCTAAAATAAACGTGATTTGTTATAGTTATTTTTTGGCAAATGTACGGAACACTTCGTGCGCAATTCCGAATTTCACTGGGTCGTTTTTGTTTTCATTCGAATTAGAGGTACAGGCAGGGTGAATAGCAGTGTAGGTAGCTACCTACTATTGTTTGCAGATCAAAATAGCAATGAGCCCAATTTCGTCGTATCGTAAGATTCTGATTCTCTGCTAATATTTCCCAATTTACTTAGGCTTTTCCATTAAATTTGAGATGATGTAATTAATTGAATAAAATTATTAATATCTATATAATTACATTGTTGGACATGAACCTACTCCATACTTATAGATGTAGGCTGATGTGCTAGCGCTACCTACTAGGTACTAAGTTCGTTAACTACGTAGATTCGATTAATCAAGTTGACTTTAGATTACAGCTGTTCATGCTTATTATTACTATAATATAACTTTCACCTCAAATTGCAATACACATCAACGTTCAAATTCCTTAGTCGCTTCTTACCACACACACACACCCATGTGAAAGATATGGAGTGATGCCATTCTAAGCTGGCACCACACTGACGTCATGGTTATACAATAACCCCTGCTTAGTCTAAGTAAATAATCTTATCTTAACTTAGATATAGATAGCAACAGGGACCGGCGGCATAAACGTCCTCTCCGAAATACCTACATACAAACAAACGATCTTTCTTTTCCGACAATCAGATAGTTCGGACTGAAATGATGGATTGCAATCAGAAATGATTTCCTGCCGGATTTCCCGGGTTGATACAAATCTAGCCGGACTAAGAATATAGTAATAAAAACTCGCATTTTAATACATTTTTATAAAAGAAATATTGAGTTTCACAAACTGATAAATAAATATCACCTTTTTGTGTGCCCCACCGGGAATCGGGCCCAAAACTTTTACGCCACATTTAAGTTAGTCGCCCGGCGGCGGCGCGGCGTGTGTGTAAGCAGCTTTAAATAATATGAATCACCATTTCCATAACTCCACTACAACTTTAGGGTCCTAATGGAATTAAAATTCAATTTATCTATCCACGAGCGGAAGAAATTGTTTCAGTTATGAAGTGGCTATTCCTATCGTCATATCAGGGCCCGATTTGGCGTAGGTACATTGCTGGTATTTTATTGGGCGTGTCGTTATCACATTACAATAAACTAGAGATGCAATTTTTTATCTAGCAAATATTCGGTAGGTATTCGCATGCCATTTTTTTGGGATTCGGCTGAAGACTAGAATCATCATCATCTTCCTGCCCTTTTTCCCGAAATCAGTAGAAGTTGACACAACATGTCGACTGAATACCGAATACCTACCAGCTTGAAATATAATACTCGTACAAGAGAAATAACATAATTTTATTTCCATTATACAAAAAATGTATCGCGGAATCTTGTGTTGTCACGAGTAGATCGATGAGCAAATCAAGCAAATAATGTTTAGGTAGCCTGTGTGTAAGTAAGAAATACGCATACAGATCTCGCTAGGCTGAAATCCGAATATCTAGCCGCTGAATTTTGAGCTGTTGTTATATTACCGAATATTCAGGATTCGGCAAAATTACTATTCTTCGCATCTCTACAATAAACTCAAGATAACCAGCAATGTAGAATCGAGCCCTTTTTTTCGTGTGGGACACCGAGTCGTTCAACGACCCGATGAACCCTGGTGTCAGAGTTTTTCAACCGCCTACTGCAAGTAGCAGGCCTCTGACATGGTTGTGTAACGACCGCCATCATAGACAGCAACCGGGACCGACGGCTTAACGTGCCCATCCGAAGCACGGAACCATCTTACTTGCGGACAATCAGGTGGTTCAGCCTGCAATGTCCTAACCAGACTGGGAACAAATTCACAAAGTGATAAATATCAACTTTGTGAGTGACCCCACCGGGAATTGAACCCGGAACCTTTGCGTGGCAGGCAGGCATACTAACCACTGCGCCACATCGGTTGTCATCGAGCCCTAGGTAAGTGTAACTGCCGTTCTAGCTTATTATAATAGGTATCCTTTAAGTTAAGACTCTTTAAGGTGGTTCGTTACGTCATACAAACGAAAAACTGCACTTCAGTCGGGTTACACATGAGCTGTAGAGTTTCTTTTTAAAGAAACTTTATTCTGAATGATGAAGGCACACGTAAATTTGTCGCAAAACTACTTATAGTTAAAAGATAATCAGTATTTTCTGCACAATAAAATTAAACGTATTTATTGCAGCAGTAGCTCCATCTATTTTCGTAAAGTGGCGACTCGCTTTTTACGGGGAAATCTGATGATTTAAAAATTCTTTTTAGTGTTTTGCGACAATCTTATATACCCACGGGACTCCCCATCAAGTTTTTTAAACCGACTCTTGTCTCCTTTACATACATAACTCCATTGAACTTTTGTATGGAAAACGGAACGCCTTAAATGCGGGGCTAATTGGGGCATTTAACGATGAAGACCAATAAAAATAAAGCGTACCAATGGGACACTAGAATTTATAATTTAATAAAGCGAGTTTGCACAAAGCCTGAGAACGTACCTAATTTAATTTATTAGGTAACTAGAGACACAAAACGCTAGCCAATACTTACTTTGTGATAGAGACTAGCCCTGCGGTTTAAGCCCAGGGCTATCAAAATTTCCAGTATATTTTCAGAGATTATCGATTACATGTTACGCAGCTACCTACAAATACACAACACTATATTTTTTGTTTTTATTATTAATCTATCGATATTGACTACCGACATCTTCCCGTCACTAGCGTGTAGTTTTCACTTGCCGCGAGTTTCTAATGCGAATGTTATATTTGACGTGATTGTGATTAGCACGTTTCGCATGCGTGGCGTGGCTATTAAAATAAATGCCATCGACTTTTGTAGAGCGCAGCACCACAGTATATAGATGTAACAGTGAAGAAGCTCGAACCGTTTCTGTCAAATCGCAAGGATTGTCTTTTTCAGTTTTAATAATAATTATAAAATTGAAATAAGTTTTAAAAAGTCTTCCACCGTTTATAAACTGCATTATTCCTGTGAGTAGGTAACAAAAGCTATTTTTTACTATGCGAAAATTGTATATCTAACACGAGATGTGTTTTAAAAATTTGGTATCCAATTTATCGCGGGTTTTCATCGCTTTGACTACATTCAATCTTCAAAGAATTAATTAGTCGCTTGGAATTAGTTGCGATAGTGGACAAGATATACTTGCTAAATTCGCAGGCTCGATTGGAACCGCGGTAGCCCAGTTGGTAGTGGCGTCGGCAGTACAGATGCCGAAGGTCGCAGGTTCAAATCCTGCCTGCGGTGGATAATTTAGAATTTAATTTAGTTTTCCAAAAAAATGCGAAAACACCTTATTCCTTTTCGACGAGCATTCGGGAAAAATTGCGCTCCGGTGAGGTTAGATTCCGGTGATCCACAGTCCCGGGTTCAAGTCCCGGCGGTCGCTAGTGAATTTTTCAATTTTCTCATTTTCAATCTATGAGGCTAGATTCCTTTTAAGTGGCGTCGTGTGTCTGTTTCGAGCGTTTGTATGAAGTTTCCTCACTGCTGAGCGCAACCGAAGCCATATATTTACTGCGGCAGCACTAACCTCGCACAACTATCATGTAGGTTCCTACTTATGAGAGCAAGAAAATAATAAGGGGCGTAAAAGTGTAGTCTATATCTGTTGCTGCCTTTTAGCCTTACGCAATTCTAATTATTTGGATAGGCACTTAACTCTTTTTCTTTATAAGAACATTGTGCAAAAAGAGAAAAAAGCAAGAAAAATGATTAAAAAACAAAATCAAGCTACCGTAATTTGAAAGTTATTACGTTTACGATCTGCTTTAGGAAATTTTAAAAGATAGGCTAGGCACAAGCTGCTCAGACGTAAGACACCAAAAGTCAAAAATCAAAAAATGTTTATTCAAAATAGGACATAAAAAAAACGTACACTAAGTAGATTGTGTGACACAAGTACCTACCTACTTATCGTACGGCAATTAGCATACGCCTTGACGTTGTAAGATTTCTCTCAAAATTGAATTTCGGGCAAAAATCATGTCTACCTAATTGTGTATTTTCGAAGCTTAGGTATCCTTTGCAAACAGTGTTCCAAAATTAGTTTCATTGTGGACAAAGTAGACAATTGGAACGGCAAAAGCTCAGCAAAGCTTTGCCGAGCTTAAACAAGAATCGCTTTCAAGTCTGTTTACTATTCAGGTTACTTTACTTACTGCCTAAGTACATTTAACAACAGTCATAATCTGTTTAGTGAAACCATGACAGAAAGTGAAACTAAGTGAATTAGTGTGCATTTTAAACGGCAGGTGGGCTTAAAAACCAAGCGACAGCGACAACGACGCGCGTCGTTGCCGCTGTCAAATGACTGGTTTGTATGGGTGTGTATGGGGAACCAGAAAAACCGAGCGACGGCGTCGTTGCGGCGCGCCACGACGCCGTCACGTTGACAGCGCGCTGAGAAGCTTAGAGTTTGTATGGGATGCGGTCGGGTTTTTCTACAAGACCGCAGCGACAACGACGCCGTCAAAATTTGACGGCGACAACGACGCGCGTCGTTGTCGCGTCGCTTGGTTTTTAAGCCTATCTTTATGGAATAGGTACTTATCCATTTTTTTTAAGTTTTGCATTACTGTTTATGAATTATTCAGGGTGGTACTGAACTACCCACTTTTAAGAAAACGCTAAGCACATCAGGTCAAACTGAAAAACTTTGCCTACCTAAGGAAAAGTGGGTCGTTTGATACTACCTACCTAAGTATATAAAAAAAACCTAAGGTTTTTTGGTTGGCGACCAATCTTAATCTCTTGTTTACTTATCGTATCGTATGGGGTACCAATGAACTCTGACACCAGGGCTCATCGGATCATTGGACGACTCGGTGTCCGACACAGAAAGATGAAGAAGACCAACGCATTGGATGTCCTAATTTACCCCAGTTTCAGATTTCTTTTAACGTTACTAATAGACCATCTGAAGTTATCTCCTTTACTTGCCCGCCTACAATCAGGCCAAACCACAGAATATTACCTATAAAAGTACCTACTAGGCCAAACTTGGAACAATCTAAGCTTTCACTTAGCCTACATTAGGCAAATATACCTACAACTAGATAGGCTGCATAGTATAATATACCATGTTTATATTCCACAAATTATGTATGTAAATAATATACCACAAATTATGTATCGGTGGGCGCATTCTTAGTCGTCACTTTCGCGCGGGATGTAATATGGTGATACAAAGATACATACTAGGTTATCAAATGGCTCATATCATGACATACAGTGAGGTACCAATCGATCGAATTCCCTAAAAATGCCTGGTTCATCAGGTCAATCTGAACAACTTTCCTCAAAGATGTCAAAGTTTAAAAATAAATATTTTCTGACCGAGCATTTTTCAATGCTAGTTTTATTTTTCTTTTAAGGTTTTGACCTATGGTCGTTCGGGAAAATTTATCAGTTTGACTTGTTTACCTGCACATTATCGGAAAAATCGGCCGTTCGGCAACATCGTGTAGGTTGCCTGTGGGTTGGCACGTGGTTATTTTGACACATCGCGCACTATGTGATCGGTTTCCATACTACGAACTTGGCTACATACAAAAGGGGTTGTACCCTTTGATTGCTGACGTAATCTCAATCTTTGAATATTGAATTTCAACGGCGATAATTAAGTCCCTACTATATGTTCCTACTAGCGTATTGTTTACTACCTAGATTGTTTTCTTAAATTAATAGATAAAATTCACCCAAAAATACTTCGACAGTGACCGGTGCTATGAAAAGGTAGCACTGCTTTTACTTAACCGCAGGCCAAAAAACGTTTTCAAAATCGTTTCCGGGTCAGTTCCCACCTCCGCGACTCGATTCGACGCAACGAGACGCGACGTGAAGATGCTTTGAAAAAAAGAAATCTAAGAAAATCCGTTTATTGAAAGTCACATTGCACCGCGTCGCGTGACGTTTGTCGGTCAATTGGAACTTTCGCAATCACACATAATATCTACCACCGCGTAAGAATCCCGATCGAAATTAACGAATATTACTATCTCTTTCACAGGTCTTGCATACGACTTGAAGACAGTATCGGCAGACATGATCACGAAGCGGGTTACGAGGACCGGCGACGGGTCCCACCCTTCTGACCAGAAGGTGGACCCGGTGGAAGATGACCACCACCACCCCGAGAACCCAGTGTGGGGCTGGGACGACACCGACATGCCAGACGAGGAACGGAAAATGGCTGAAATCGTACACAGAAAAACTGAATAGTTTATAGGTATATCGTAGATTAAAATATGTTAAGAATATGTCTTATGGGGAGGAAAATGCAAGGAGTATTGCAGATGCCAAGTAAGACTGCCTAAACATGCCAAATTGCTAATAAGAAGTCAAAAAGTCTTCATATCCAGACATATTTTTGACAGAAAAATGGCACAGTCGAGAGCGGCGCCATTTAGTTCGCAGTTTTCCTCCTCGTGCCAAGTTTCCATACAACTGCGATGGGTGATTTATTTTAAGGGTGATTATTAATAAGTGAATAGTAGAAATAATATTTTTACCTATAGTAAGAATTGATATGAAATATGATATCATGTGACTTGTTAGAACTGACATTGCTGAACATGTTTGTTAAAGCGTATTTTTTTAGATACAATGTGCACTCGAAAAAAAATCATAAAAGTTTTTTTAATTGCCAGTATCAATAACTAAGTAGCTGCCTACTTACCTATTCTCTACGTATACGTAACTAATTTTCTATTCTCAGACTTAACTTATTTCGATTAATATATTTTTTTCATAGATAAAAGCTCTACTGAGAGAAAGGAGAGGCCTTTGCCCAGCAGTGGGACAGTCTAGACTAATATAATATAATAATAATAATAAAGCTCTACTTATGTGAAATAAACTGCAAGTAAACCTCTCATGAAATAACTCATCATTACCTGGATATAGTAGAGAAAGAATGTGGTTGCAGGTGGGTTGCAGGCTCCACTACATTCCGCTGCTGCAAATACGCCAGTCCTGGTTTGCCACAAAGTTTGCCACAGGTCCGATTCGTCACGAAGTTTGGATTAATACAATATGTGTCAAATGGTGACAATTCGCCTCAGTGTTACGGTCCTGTTGTAAACAAGCAGTACATGGTATTGTTTTTTATGACACTGAAAAGTTGTTTTTGTGAAATAATATTGAAAAGATTGAGGCAGACCAGACTGCTACCAATATTTTTAATAATAATATCTGTTTTGTATATTGTATTTTTTGTTTTTTTTTTGTGATGAATTGGTTCTTTTTATGTGAGACAACCCGGGACAGTGGCCAAATGGGGCACAAAAGCATTCCGAAAGTGCACTGAGATTGAAATAATGTTGAGCTGTCGAGAATGTAATGTAAGTGCTTCACGTGTTTAAAGCGCTTTGACGCTATCTTGGTATTTAAAGTGAATTAAGTCATTCATTTTGCCGTATGATGCTGGATTAAAATTGCTTCACCCCAATCCTACCAATGAGTGTTGAAAATAGCGGCTAGGGGATAATTACCCAGGGAATGGGCGGAAGCATTCCCTGTGAATGAAATATCTGCACTGCGCTCGCTGTAGCCACCGTAGTCGACAGATGTTCAGCCAAGGTCAAAAACTCTTTAGTTAGGTATTACATTAACATGAAACAAATATTTCCAAGAACCTTCAATCACTTGGATAATAACTACCTATTAACTTGACATCGAATACAATGTTCGTAATTTAAGTTACTAATTACCTACCTTCAGAAGTTAGGTATTTATTACACAAAACAAAATTCTGTCTAATTTAGTTCTAAACAAGAATTTTAAAGCACTAGCAGTGTTATGTCTATCAATCTCTGACTAAACTTGTTTATTATTAATTTATTACCTCATTAAACTTTGTAAATATTTACTTCATCTATTCTTACGTTTTGAAGGCGTAATCTCTTTCTTTCTTTTTGTAACTTTCGTTTCTATTGTATAAGATAAGTACATACTAAGAAATACTATGAAAAATTGCCGTCTAGGGGGTAATTTTGCACAGCTGACATTTGAAATTAACAATGACTATCAAAATCGCTATAAAAGCAAAAACAAAAAAAACATCTTTATAGACTAGGTATCAAAAAATTAACAATGTTTTTATCTTACACTGTATTAAGAGTTTATATTTATACAATTCGAAATATAATGTAAGGTTAATTTTGTTCCTATCTAATCAGCATGCCGATAACCATTGTATAGGTAATTGAATGAATAACATTGAATTATTACTACCTATTAAATTAAGTACAATTGTCAGCTTTATGAAACGACCCCCAGAGCCGATGATATTTAAAATTATTGTTAAAGAAAATAAATATTTTTGATTTTTGATTTTTTTGAGTTTTGTTTGTTAGGTACCTATTTTTATGTTTAATTTATCTTTTTGTACTAAGTCAAATTTAAAAGAATCTTAGATTAAGTTGAATTATTTATTTAAAGTTATCATTACGAAGGAAAATGTGACGTACTACCAGGTTCGATAAAAAATGGGATTATAATTAATGGCGGCCGAACTCACTTGCAATAATGGTCTTACATATTAAACTTCCCGCTCCTGGACCGTCACCATTTATAATCCCATTTTTCATTTAACTAGGTAGTAACAACAATCTACATGTCAGTTTCCACCAAGAAGGTGCAACGAGATATAAACTTTGTTAATTAGATATTTACACACATTATCTACAAGTTGATAAAGCCGTCTTTTCTACTTTAGTTTTTCCTTTTCGATTACAAAGACTACATTCCCCTTTTAATGTTTTTTCCACTTGTCCTGTAGAAATAGATAGCAAATGTTATTCACTGATATTTTAGCAGTGAAATTACATATTAAATACAGTTCAGTAGTTGGAGATGCGAACAAGAAAGTGTAACGTAAAAAAGTGATAGAATTTTAGAGTAGGTACCTGCCGATAATCGCGGGCCACTTTAATAATGTCATTGATTGATAATACAATACGATAAAGTCTAGTTGTCTTTGTTGTCATACATTCAAGTAAAGATTTGACAGCTATCATTACTGACTTTTAAAAGTGACAATACTTTAGCTAGGATTCCCGTTGCATGCACCTCGTTGCATCTCGACATGACGAGTGCCGGTGGGAACTGACCCTAATTTAAGCGTGTAAAAATAACCTTCCTATGCCTAATATAATAATTTCATATAAGTTTAATAAATTTCTTAAAGTTGTTAGTGGTTGAAGTTTTCTTGCATCGATTATTTCTTATCTTTCCCTGGCTAAAATAGAATTAATTAAAACTGTAAACTTTTCGTTCAAAGTCCTTTAAGCGATAATATCAAAATTTCTAGATCAATTGGCTATTAAGCCTAACTCTAACTAAATGAAACTAATTAGGAATTCCTAGAGCCAATTTTTCATACAAACGTACGTATACCTTTGTTTTCTCTTGGAATAATGTATGAAAAGCTCTAGTAAAAACGCGTTAGCTTGGCAATAGCGGGCGTTGGCCTTTTCTACCACTGCACTCAATATTTGCGATAGCGATATATCGTTTTTCTTAGTAAATGTATGCGATATGAACATCGCTAGAGTACAGTAGTACAATAGCAAGGTCACTCTGGATTATTGCAGGGGTAATAGACATTTTATTAACATCAGAATGGCGGGACCAAAACGAAGGTTTGAATTTTCCATATCGACGATGATATATGAAAACCTCCTAACTACATAGGATTTCCATTGTAGATAGGAGGTTTTCATATATCATCGTCGATATAACAAATATTTAGTACCTAATTTCTTCTAATTAGTGCCTATGATAAGGAAATTTCTTCCTGAGCGGTTTAGAAATTATTTCAGTTTTAAAGTGGTCCGCAATTCTGATGTCAGGTCTGCGGGACCATTCACGGTTTACCAAGAACTACACACTGAAATGTTTAACTTTATATATCATTATTTACTTCTAAATTAGTTCCTTGGCACTTATTGAAATTAAGCTAATAGCTGCTGCCGTTACCTTTAAATTACGATATGAAATATTATGAACATTTTACGCCTAAATATGAGAACATAGCAATTCATTTCATCAATAATTTGCTCTACTGCGTGTAACAGGCGTACGTATATCTTACTGCTTAAATTATGAGGTATTGGTAACAGTTACAAGCTTGAATTGAATAAGTGTTTAAGGAACTAATTGAGAAGTAATTAATGACACATAAAGTTAAACATTGCAGTGTGTAATTGTTGGTAAACCGTGAATGGTCCCGCGGATCTGACATCAGAATCGCAGACCAATTTGAAATTGAATTATCTATAAAACCGAAACGGAAGAAATTGCCTCACCATAGGAACTAATTGGAAGAAATTAGGCACTAAATATTTGTTATTTTCAATTTCGAACTTTAGCCTTGGTCCCGCCATTCTGATGTTAATGACATTTTCAGTTATAACCCTATTTATAACGTAATTCTGATTGATGTATTTTATTTTAATTCTATGAGATAATTAATATGTTTTAAGGTACACTGTACAGCTCCGCGTCCGGGTTTAATTCCCGGCCGGGGCAGCTATTTGAATGATGAGTTTGAATATCTGTTTTCAGATCTGGGTATTAATAGTGTATGTTTCAGTGTGGTCTATAAAGTAAACTAAATGGAATTAAATCTTTTGACCATAGGTTTATTAACAGCAGTCGTAGTATAGTCGTAGGACTAGGTGGTGGCTCCATCGTCACTACACTCCACACAACAAAACTTAACAAATAAAAATAACAAAACGTGACTGGCTAACAAGTACTTCCTATAGTCGAATTTCTAATTGTATTCCATTTGTATTCACTGATTTGACGTTTGGTGCGTGGCCGCTTTTTTGGAAAAAATAAATAGTGATGTGCTAAAAAGATTAAATTAAATCACTCATCTAGTGACATAGTTCATAGTTATAAAATCAATAAATGTATTGGGTTACAATATAAGTTCAATAATTTTAAGGACGTGTTTTTCTCACAAAACTGAATAACATTTATTAGAAACTTTTCTTCAAAATATGAAAATAAATGAATTGGGTCTCCCGTACTAAGTGACACACATTTTAATTTTTTTTATATTACGAGTATAAAATTTTTGTAGGAAATCAATAAATAAATGTAAGTGACCTGAGAATGAGGTTTGAATGAATCAGCTCACCTGAACTTACAAATCGAACTGAAGTACGTCACTAGTGATATGCAGTTGGTATATGGTTGGTATCATTATTTTGTCGGCATCTGTCATTTTACTGAATAGAATTAAAAATTCGACTATACTTATTTCGCTGGCTCAACGACACAAAGTGGATCTTGGCCTCCGACACTAGGTTTCCCTATTCTTCCCTGTTTTGAGCTGCTTGTCGCCAATCGGCCATTTGAAGCGCTCCCAGGTCTTTTTGGACTTCGTCAATCCAGCGATACTTAGGACGCCCAACTGGTAGTTGACCCAGGTATGCTCTCTTGGCCGCAAGATCCTCCCCATTCTCTCGACATGTCCAAACCAGCGAAGTCGGGCAGATTTAATTTCCCCGATGACTAACAAGTAATGTAACAAAAATAAACTTATCAAACAATCAATAACCAAAACACCGAAAAACAGCAAGAAAGACTTCCAAACGTGAACGAACGCAAACGCACTTCAGAACGGAATGAGACGACGATCGATCAAAATGAAAACAAATGCGAGCTTACGGGACCGCACCTCTGGCATCCTCTGGCCAGCTAAGGGCTCATTACAAAACAATGTAACTCAAAAATTTTTGTTTTAATGTCAACAATTTTGCTTTATATTTATTTATGGTAAAAATGTATTTTGTAAAGCTTTTTGGCTTCCTATTTGCTAAAATTATAATTGCAACCCAGAATATTTTTTATTTTACGGTATTATACCTTTATTAGAGAATAAATTTGGGCAATATTTTAAAACGTATGTAATAGAATTGAACTCATTTCAAAAGTTTGAAAAAATTATCGACATATAAAAGTAATAGTTAAAATAACAACTTTTCGAATTGGCTACAAGTAGGTACACTCATTTTTGAAAATTTTGGATATACATGGTTGTGGAATGACGCCGAGTTGTGCCGGGGGAATACCCGGAATTGGCCGGTATTATGATACTTTAGCGATGTGAATTCTAGCGATAGTTTGTATGGAGAGCGATAATTATCGCCCAAAAATGTTGTTTTTGGTACCGGTCGTGTCAATGTACGCTATTGCCAAGCTAACGCGTTTTTACTATAGCTGGCGCCCGCGAACTTCATGTGGATAGGTATGTATGAAAACAAGAAATTCGTTTTCACGGGCTACAACCCAACTGGGCGGATCTTGACATGTGGGTTCTCGTTAGATTCGCGAAAGACACTGAATTCGCGAGTGACTATTAAAAAAAATCATAAATTCACAATTTTTTTGCGAAATACATCTTTGAAATTACCGCATTTGGGTTTTGGTTTTTTTAAACATCTGTATTTTTGACACTTACCTGAGTATCTGCTGTTCAACTAAATTATAATTAGCAATGTCGACATTTAAGAAAGCATTAGTTAGGTTTCGCATAAAAAGCAGTAGGGAAGTACAACTCCAAGTAGATACAATAATTACGGGTTAAACATAATAATTATGCCATCTATCATAAAGTTATGAAGATGAATGATCTGCCTACTCGTTCGTATGATGTTAGTTATTACTATATCACTTTTACTCTGACCGGATGCTTTCGAGCGAGAAAGTTATACTACGTAATTTACATACAGGAATATTACGTAAAACAGACCACCATTTAAAACGTGTTTAAAATAATTTATTAGGTAATTTACAAATAAATAACTTACTATAATAGGCATGTTTGGTATTTACATCTTATAACAATTTATTCATCTAACCAAAAAACGCACGGCTTTAGAGAATAGACAAAGATATAATAGACTAGTTCTGTGAGCGGCACCCAAAATCAGCTGTGTCTGGTCTGGCGTAACTCAGGTTAGGTCACACTAGCGGTGTTCTTCGCGACGGGACGTCACCGTTGAAATCGAAACTCCTGTGTTTTTCTGCCTTGCTGCTACTTACGGACGAATCCAATGATACGAATGTGTCACAAGTTGAACGATCCGCGATTGATATTCCGTAGTATGGCCTGACACGCACAGCAATTTAGAAACTATCCTCGATACGGATTATACTTAATCTTACTGCTACGTCTAACTTTGGTTTCTGCTTGAGGAGCATTTGCCACTGTGATGACAGTGTTGGAACTCTCAGCGTTGAGGCTGCTTGGACTGCTCACACTGCCGAAATTGCTAAAACCACCTTGATTACTGGTACCACCGGCATTGTTAACTCCGACAAAGGCACTCACAATGTTTAGACTGCTCGGGCTAACCACATTGTCAAAGTTTCCGAGACTGTTAGGACTGACAGCTTTACTGCCAGAATCGCTGAGCCCAGCGTTTCCGTAGTATTGGTTGATCCAGTCCGTGTTCATAGCCTCCTGCATTGCGTTGAAATTTTCCTCTGCAAACATGTTGACCGGTTGTGTCCCCTGAACTACAGGCTGCTCCAGAGGCTGTATGGCAGGCTGCACATTGCTGGCACTTCCAGAATACTCGTCGAAATGGTCCAAGTTGAACTTGTGCAAATCCTTGGAAAAGTAAGGTTCGGAAAGTTTCTCGTTCTTGTAGCCCTCGTTTACGTAGATGATTTTCTTTTCGTAGTGGTCGTTGAACGCGTTGTTTCTCAGTAGTGTGAAAACTGCTCCGGACAGTGCCATGTTGTTCAGCATTCCCACTAATATTGTGGTCATCTTCAGCGCTGGTAGTACGAAAGGTAAGATGGCTGACATCACCAGACCAGGGAGCAGTAGGACAGGTATTAGGTTGTAGAACTCTTTCATTGTTTTCTTGCTCATAGTCCGGCCGGACTGTTCATCTGCAAATAACACAATTGCTCTCATTATTCGTACTGTGAGACTCTATGAGACTCCCCAACATTCAAAACAACAAAATCCTACCCAAATTACTTATTCCGTGAGATGAGGTATGTAAAGTAAGTAAAGTAAGATTATGCAAATAAGTAGGTAGGTAAGTACTAAATCTGAAAGGATTACGATTCGTTTTAGATATTCATTCCGAGCGTTGTTAATGCAAAATAGATACCTTTGTCAGTTTCTGCAATTAAAAAGAGTTTAAATTTAACTCTGTATCCTACACGGTCAACCTACATCGATTATCAATTACCTATGCTAATTGGCTACCCATCTGCTTAATTTTAACTTATTATGTAATGTATGAAATATAGATTTATAAGTAGGTTAAACACAAAAAAGAACCATACTTTTATACACCCAGTATGTTTGATATAAAATAACCAAAAAACAAAATCAGAATACCAAACCAACTTTCTACCGGTTCGGTTTGCGGTAGGTCGGAATAACTCGTTTGCTTGTTTTTGATTTCGAGAAATAATTTTAGTTATTTTAAACATGAAAGTTTTAATTAGGTAGCTTTAAGACAAGAATAAATACAGAAATTCATACACACACACACATTACGTGTTTATTCCCTTGCGGGGTAGGCAGAGCGTTGACGGACGTAAAAATAGTACGTTCGTTATCGTCACGTTCGACGTTGTCAGCCTGTCGCATAGGATTCTTATACACATGAAGTCTTGGACTCCCCGTCACCTTTTACGACAGAGAGAAAGGGGTTGATGCTATTTTAAGCCGACCAAACAAGAAAAGTTTTAAAAAAATAATGATGATTACGTACTTCGTAGCACATCAACATTGAGCGTCCCATTTCCTTTAGACTCCAGTTCGAAAGAGTACCCTGGTAGCGTCAGCGAAAGCGAACGAAAGCGAAGCAGTTTCTCCGTGTCTTCAGACAGTTGTGCATATAACTGCTCCTCAGAGATATTGCCATATTTCTGCCACGGGAACTGCTCCACGTCCTCTCTGAGGTCAAACTGCGCCTCTCTTCCGTTTTTAAAAATCTCGATGGCTCTTTCGGCGCGCCACACGCTTAGCGCGCTGATGCATTTTGTGGGGCCGAGGGAGCGTCCGCAGTCTAGCAGCCGTCTCGCGGGGCTGCTTTCGGCGACGCCGAGTGTTTTAGCGAGCGTTCGAGAAAGGCGGTCGCTGTTTATCGGGTGTGACGGCGATTCGAGCGCGTGCAGGCCCGAAACCACGAGCGCGTAGAGTGCGGCGAGCGCGCGCACCGGCCGCATCGCTACCGTTGTACTGAGCGCGCCGGCTCATCGCAGCTCCGGAGCCCGCGAAATGGAAGGGACGAAGCGACGAACAGCGTATGACACTCCCGCGTCTTAGCATTGACCCTGAAGTCACCTGCTAGAAGGTGTTTTCGGGAAAACCTCCACCTAGTCCAACGAACTGAGCAACATTATGTGGATGCGAATGTATGCGACGTTAATTAATTTTCCGATAACAAAAGTAATATAATTCGAATTTCATTCAATATAAACTCCACACACATGTGAGTAGTAAGATTTTGTGACGATATGTTACAAAAGTTGTTTTTCCTAATAATTTTTGTTTGTAAGTGACTGTCTATAGATATTATTTTGTAAATTTTCATTTACGACCAGTCTATCAACGAAAGTATTTATCTGATTTACAACAAAATATTTATTTACTAGTAAATTTAAACAGTTTGTCCAGAATTGCACGAAACCGCTGTCATCACGAAGCCTTGTCCGCTTATGGAAGGCCATGGACGCCGAATGGGCTACAGGCGAGCGGATCCCGCTGGGCCCACAGTCTCAAGGACTTACTGCAAACCTTACGACAACAGCTGCAACAAGAACTACGAAACTTGGCCACCCACCACCGTAAACGTATCTGATTCTGAGTAATTATTCCAGTCTCGTAATACCACGTGGCTCTCCCTCACACGGTCCATGTGGAAATCCGTGACTTTGCTAATTTCGACAATTTAAAATTGCACATACTCATAGTCATGGGCCATGCCAGGCAGAGCCACACCTTATTAGGTATTCCTCTTTTGTTAGCACAACAAAATCTACAGCCACAACAGTCCACTGCTGGACATGCGCCTCCTTCAATCGAGGGGTACTTCCATACTCACCAGGCTTGGCAGGAGGATTGGGGAGCGTTGTACTAAATAAATAAATGAACGAACGAACGAACGAACGGTTCGCCTGGAGATTAGTTATTAAAGCGGGGCCAAGCTGGAACACGCGCGGTAACTCCCAAAGTTTTTTTGTATAGGAATTCATATGTAAAATATTTTTTTTACAGTGAAATGTACGAAAAGATCCGGTAAGTTTTATTATGTAGCAACATTCACGCTCCGTTATTTTCTAGATAGACACTATCACAATCATAATTATTTATCTACTTAGCAGAAAGCATATTTTATGAGTAAAAAGCCGGCCAAGAGCTCTGACACGCCCAAAATATGGTTTCGTAGTCAACGTAACCCAAATAGAAAAAAGTATTAGGGGGGTATCACATTTGACAGCCAATTGCTGCGACTTTTTGACGGATACTTAGGAAAAGACGATTTTCCACCGCATTCCCATACAAATACGATTTCTGTCAAATGGTTTAACAGATGCATCCACCGACTGCGTTAGAAAATCGCAACAACGGACGTCAAATCTGATACCGGTGTGAAGTTAGCAGAAAAAGTTATCAGAAAATTATAACCCGACCAAATTAAGAAGTATGAAATTTCAAATTTTCTAAAATGCCTCAAAATGCTCGGAAATGCCTCGAATGTGATGTAGGATGACTAGAAATACAACATTACATGCATTTCAATCACATTCAGCCAGTAAATCGGCCAAAATGCCTCAAAATCTACACCGTACTTTGGGCGCGCAATACGCTCGTTTCCTGGGCTTATGGCTGCACTAAGGGTGCTTAAAACGTAACTAATAACACAGATATAGGCCTGTCCAACGTAAAAATATTAATACAACGACAAAAAACGTTAATTAACCTAAATCTAGTAACTTTGAGAGAACCATAGACAACTAGCCTACAGCTCGTTCGATTTATCCCAATTTCCTCGGCTTTGCATAAACCTGCCAAATGAAAAAAGATATTTCTAGATTCTTCTCAGCAATATCTATCCAACGAGGTATAACTCAATAGGATTGAAACGGAAGAGCTATACAAAATAATGAGAAAAGTAAAAATTTTCTGCTGAACAGAAAATACCATAGATAGGTCAATGATCCCGACAATACGAAATATTAACAAATTATTTCCAGGTTTGTAATTTGCTTAAAATGAAGCTTTACTTATACAGATAAATACACAAATACTAATTATTTTCATAAACATGTTGATCCTACTTTGATTTGGGTAATTAATAAACTCTCCACGAAAATAAATCTCGCTGTTATAATATCTTAGTCACTTAGTCGCGCTAACCTAGCATGTTACGTAGTTGATGTGGTATTCACAGATCGACAATTACATAATCTATCAAATGGTATACTTCATACGGGATTAGAATCTTCAGGTTTGGCAAAATATTAGAATAAAACGATATTTTCTGTTCAACCGAAAATACCCATAGACAAACGACCTCAGGACATTGCCCCTGACTCCACAAGAAATAAGATGACCGGGCCAAGGTTATTTCCAGCAATGTTGCCAACGTAAATAAAATTCTAAATATGGCGCCAAAAGAAACTCGAAAGGCAGGTCAATGACCCCATATTTCGAAAACATTAGGTATTCATTTTCTCAACTCCACAAGTAGATTCCAAAACGAATGTGGTATCAATCGATTTGTCTTATAAATACCTTTTCAAAAAGGTACGACTCAACAGGCCTGATACGGTCAGGCTGTGTGATAACCTTGATATTATATTTTTTTTCTGTTGAAATTTGTTGTGCTCATATCTCAGCTCCACAAGCAGATTCCAAAACGAATCTGGTATCAAACGATTCGTCTTGTGAATACCTTTTCAAAACGGTATGACTAAACAGGCCTGATGCGGTCAGGCTGTGTGATAACCTTGATTATAAGTTTTTTTCTGTTGAAATTTGTTATGCTCATATCTCAGCTCCACAAGTAGATTCCAAAACGAATGTGGTATCAAAAGATTCGTCTGGTGAAGACCTTTCCAAAAAGGTATGACTCAACAGGCCTGATACGGTCAGGCTATGTGATAACCTAAAATTTATGTTTTTTCTGCTGAACTTTGTTATGCTCAATATCTCAGCTCCACATGTAGATTCCAAAACGAATGTGGTATCAAAAGATTTGTCTTGTGAAGACCTTTCTATAAAGGTATGATTCAACAGGCCTGATACGGTCAGGCTGTGTGAAAACCTTGATTATAAGTTTTTTTCTGTTGAAATTTGTTATGCTCATATCTCAGCTCCACCTGTAGATTCCAAAACGAATGTGGTATCAAAAGATTCGTCTGGTGAAAACCTTTCTAAAAAGGTATGACTCAACAGGCCTGATACGGTCAGGCTATGTGATAACCAAAAATTTATGTTTTTTCTGCTGAACTTTGTTATGCTCAATATCTCAGCTCCACATGTAGATTCCAAAACGATTGTGGTATCAAAAGCTTCGTCTTGTGAAAACCTTTCTAAAAAGGTATGACTCAACAGGCCTGATACGGTCAGGCTGTGTGATAATCTAGATTATAAGTTTTTTTCTGTGAACTTTGTTATGCTCAATATCTCAGCTCCACATGTAGATTCCAAAACGAATGTGGTATCAAAAGCTTCGTCTTGTGAAAACCTTTCTAAAAAGGTATGACTCAACAGGCCTGATACGGTCAGGCTGTGTGATAATCTTGATTATAAGTTTTTTTCTGTGAACTTTGTTATGCTCAATATCTCAGCTCCACATGTAGATTTCAAAACGAATGTGGTTTCAAAAGAATCGTCTGGTAAAGACCTTTCCAAAAAAGTATGACTCAACAGGCCTGATACGGTCAGGCTATGTGATAACCTAAAATTTATGTTTTTTCTGCTGAACTTTGTTATGCTCAATATCTCAGCTCCATATGTAGATTCCAAAACGAATGTGGTATCAAAAGATTCGTCTTGTGAAAACCTTTCTAAAAAGGTATGACTCAACAGGCCTGATACGGTCAGGCTGTGTGATAATCTTGATTATAAGTTTTTTTCTGTTGAAATTTGTTATGCTCATATCTCAGCTCCACAAGTAGATTCCAAAACGAATGTGGTATCAAAAGATTTGTCTGGTGAAAACCTTTCTAAAAAGGTATGACTCAACAGGCCTGATACGGTCAGGCTGTGTGATAACCTTGAATATAAGTTTTTTTCTGTTGAAATTTGTTATGCTCAATATCTCAGCTCCACATGTAGATTCCAAAACGAATGTGGTATCAAAAGATTCGTCTTGTAAAAACCTTTCTAAAAAGGTATGACTCAACAGGCCTGATACGGTCAGGCTGTGTGATAATCTTGATTATAAGTTTTTTTCTGTTGAAATTTGTTATGCTCATATCTCAGCTCCACAAGTAGATTCCAAAACGAATGTGGTATCAAAAGATTCGTCTGGTGAAAACCTTTCTACAAAGGTATGACTCAACAGGCCTGATACGGTCAGGCTGTGTGAAAACCTTGATTATAAGTTTTTTTCTGTTGAAATTTGTTATGCTCAATATCTCAGCTCCACATGTAGATTCCAAAACGAATGTGGTATCAAAAGATTCGTCTGGTGAAGACCTTACCAAAAAGGTATGACTCAACAGGCCTGATACGGTCAGGCTATGTGATAACCTAAAATTTATATTTTTTCTGTGAACTTTGTTATGCTCAATATCTCAGCTCCACATGTAGATTCCAAAACGAATGTGGTATCAAAAGATTCGTCTGGTGAAGACCTTTCCAAAAAGGTATGACTCAACAGGCCTGATACGGTCAGGCTATGTGATAACCTAAAATTTATGTTTTTTCTGCTGAACTTTGTTGTGCTCAATATCTCAGCTCCACATGTAGATTCCAAAACGAATGTGGTATCAAAAGATTCGTCTTGTGAAAACCTTTCTAAAAAGGTATGACTCAACAGGCCTGATACGGTCAGGCTGTGTGATAATCTTGATTATAAGTTTTTTTCTGTGAACTTTGTTATGCTCAATATCTCAGCTCCACATGTAGATTCCAAAACGAATGTGGTTTCAAAAGATTCGTCTGGTGAAGACCTTTCCAAAAAAGTATGACTCAACAGGCCTGATACGGTCAGGCTATGTGATAACCTAAAATTTATGTTTTTTCTGCTGAACTTTGTTATGCTCAATATCTCAGCTCCATATGTAGATTCCAAAACGAATGTGGTATCAAAAGATTCGTCTTGTAAAAACCTTTCTAAAAAGGTATGACTCAACAGGCCTGATACGGTCAGGCTGTGTGATAATCTTGATTATAAGTTTTTTTCTGTTGAAATTTGTTATGCTCATATCTAAGCTCCACAAGTAGATTCCAAAACGAATGTGGTATCAAAAGATTCGTCTGGTGAAAACCTTTCTAAAAAGGTATGACTCAACAGGCCTGATACGGTCAGGCTGTGTGAAAACCTTGATTATAAGTTTTTTTCTGTTGAAATTTGTTATGCTCAATATCTCAGCTCCACATGTAGATTCCAAAACGAATGTGGAATCAAAAGATTCGTCTGGTGAGGACCTTTCCAAAAAGGTATGACTCAACAGGCCTGATACGGTCAGGCTATGTGATAACCTAAAATTTATGTTTTTTCTGCTGAACTTTGTTGTGCTCAATATCTCAGCTCCACATGTAGATTCCAAAACGAATGTGGTATCAAAAGCTTCGTCTTGTGAAAACCTTTCTAAAAAGGTATGACTCAACAGGCCTGATACGGTCAGGCTGTGTGATAATCTAGATTATAAGTTTTTTTCTGTGAACTTTGTTATGCTCAATATCTCAGCTCCACATGTAGATTCCAAAACGAATGTGGTATCAAAAGCTTCGTCTTGTGAAAACCTTTCTAAAAAGGTATGACTCAACAGGCCTGATACGGTCAGGCTGTGTGATAATCTTGATTATAAGTTTTTTTCTGTGAACTTTGTTATGCTCAATATCTCAGCTCCACATGTAGATTCCAAAACGAATGTGGTTTCAAAAGATTCGTCTGGTGAAGACCTTTCCAAAAAAGTATGACTCAACAGGCCTGATACGGTCAGGCTATGTGATAACCTAAAATTTATGTTTTTCTGCTGAACTTTGTTATGCTCAATATCTCAGCTCCATATGTAGATTCCAAAACGAATGTGGTATCAAAAGCTTCGTCTTGTGAAAACCTTTCTAAAAGGTATGACTCAACAGGCCTGATACGGTCAGGCTGTGTGATAATCTTGATTATAAGTTTTTTCTGAACTTTGTTATGCTCAATATCTCAGCTCCACATGTAGATTCCAAAACGAATGTGGTTTCAAAAGATTCGTCTGGTGAAGACCTTTCCATAAAAGTATGACTCAACAGGCCTGATACGGTCAGGCTATGTGATAACCTAAAATTTATGTTTTTTCTGCTGAACTTTGTTATGCTCAATATCTCAGCTCCATATGTAGATTCCAAAACGAATGTGGTATCAAAAGATTCGTCTTGTAAAAACCTTTCTAAAAAGGTATGACTCAACAGGCCTGATACGGTCAGGCTGTGTGATAATCTTGATTATAAGTTTTTTTCTGTTGAAATTTGTTATGCTCATATCTCAGCTCCACAAGTAGATTCCAAAACGAATGTGGTATCAAAAGATTCGTCTGGTGAAAACCTTTCTAAAAAGGTATGACTCAACAGGCCTGATACGGTCAGGCTGTGTGAAAACCTTGATTATAAGTTTTTTTCTGTTGAAATTTGTTATGCTCAATATCTCAGCTCCACATGTAGATTCCAAAATGAATGTGGAATCAAAAGATTCGTCTGGTGAGGACCTTTCCAAAAAGGTATGACTCAACAGGCCTGATACGGTCAGGCTATGTGATAACCTAAAATTTATGTTTTTTCTGCTGAACTTTGTTGTGCTCAATATCTCAGCTCCACATGTAGATTCCAAAACGAATGTGGTATCAAAAGCTTCGTCTTGTGAAAACCTTTCTAAAAAGGTATGACTCAACAGGCCTGATACGGTCAGGCTGTGTGATAATCTAGATTATAAGTTTTTTTCTGTGAACTTTGTTATGCTCAATATCTCAGCTCCACATGTAGATTCCAAAACGAATGTGGTATCAAAAGCTTCGTCTTGTGAAAACCTTTCTAAAAAGGTATGACTCAACAGGCCTGATACGGTCAGGCTGTGTGATAATCTAGATTATAAGTTTTTTTCTGTGAACTTTGTTATGCTCAATATCTCAGCTCCACATGTAGATTCCAAAACGAATGTGGTATCAAAAGCTTCGTCTTGTGAAAACCTTTCTAAAAAGGTATGACTCAACAGGCCTGATACGGTCAGGCTGTGTGATAATCTTGATTATAAGTTTTTTTCTGTGAACTTTGTTATGCTCAATATCTCAGCTCCACATGTAGATTCCAAAACGAATGTGGTTTCAAAAGATTCGTCTGGTGAAGTCCTTTCCAAAAATGTATGTCTCAACAGTAGTGATACGGTCAGTCTATGTGATAACCTTAAATTTATGTTTTTCTGCTGAACTTTGTTATGCTCAATATCTCAGCTCCATATGTAGATTCCAAAACGAATGTGGTATCAAAAGCTTCGTCTTGTGAAAACCTTTCTAAAAAGGTATGACTCAACAGGCCTGATACGGTCAGGCTGTGTGATAATCTTGATTATAAGTTTTTTTCTGTGAACTTTGTTATGCTCAATATCTCAGCTCCACATGCAGATTCCAAAACGAATGTGGTTTCAAAAGATTCGTCTGGTGAAGACCTTTCCAAAAAGTATGACTCAACAGGCCTGATACGGTCAGGCTATGTGATAACCTAAAATTTATGTTTTTCTGCTGAACTTTGTTATGCTCAATATCTCAGCTCCATATGTAGATTCCAAAACGAATGTGGTATCAAAAGCTTCGTCTTGTGAAAACCTTTCTAAAAAGGTATGACTCAACAGGCCTGATACGGTCAGGCTGTGTGATAATCTTGATTATAAGTTTTTTTCTGTGAACTTTGTTATGCTCAATATCTCAGCTCCACATGTAGATTCCAAAACGAATGTGGTTTCAAAAGATTCGTCTGGTGAAGACCTTTCCAAAAAAGTATGACTCAACAGGCCTGATACGGTCAGGCTATGTGATAACCTAAAATTTATGTTTTTTCTGCTGAACTTTGTTATGCTCAATATCTCAGCTCCATATGTAGATTCCAAACCGAATGTGGTATCAAAAGATTCGTCTTGTAAAACCTTTCTAAAAGGTATGACTCAACAGGCCTGATACGGTCAGGCTGTGTGATAATCTTGATTATAAGTTTTTTTCTGTTGAAATTTGTTATGCTCATATCTCAGCTCCACAAGTAGATTCCAAAACGAATGTGGTATCAAAAGATTCGTCTGGTGAAAACCTTTCTAAAAAGGTATGACTCAACAGGCCTGATACGGTCAGGCTGTGTGAAACCTTGATTATAAGTTTTTTCTGTTGAAATTTGTTATGCTCAATATCTCAGCTCCACATGTAGATTCCAAAATGAATGTGGAATCAAAAGATTCGTCTGGTGAGGACCTTTCCAAAAGGTATGACTCAACAGGCCTGATACGGTCAGGCTATGTGATAACCTAAAATTTATGTTTTTTCTGCTGAACTTTGTTGTGCTCAATATCTCAGCTCCACATGTAGATTCCAAAACGAATGTGGTATCAAAAGCTTCGTCTTGTGAAAACCTTTCTAAAAAGGTATGACTCAACAGGCCTGATACGGTCAGGCTGTGTGATAATCTAGATTATAAGTTTTTTTCTGTGAACTTTGTTATGCTCAATATCTCAGCTCCACATGTAGATTCCAAAACGAATGTGGTATCAAAAGCTTCGTCTTGTGAAAACCTTTCTAAAAAGGTATGACTCAACAGGCCTGATACGGTCAGGCTGTGTGATAATCTTGATTATAAGTTTTTTTCTGTGAACTTTGTTATGCTCAATATCTCAGCTCCACATGTAGATTCCAAAACGAATGTGGTTTCAAAAGATTCGTCTGGTGAAGACCTTTCCAAAAAAGTATGACTCAACAGGCCTGATACGGTCAGGCTATGTGATAACCTAAAATTTATGTTTTTTCTGCTGAACTTTGTTATGCTCAATATCTCAGCTCCATATGTAGATTCCAAAACGAATGTGGTATCAAAAGCTTCGTCTTGTGAAAACCTTTCTAAAAAGGTATGACTCAACAGGCCTGATACGGTCAGGCTGTGTGATAATCTTGATTATAAGTTTTTTTCTGTGAACTTTGTTATGCTCAATATCTCAGCTCCACATGCAGATTCCAAAACGAATGTGGTTTCAAAAGATTCGTCTGGTGAAGACCTTTCCAAAAAAGTATGACTCAACAGGCCTGATACGGTCAGGCTATGTGATAACCTAAAATTTATGTTTTTTCTGCTGAACTTTGTTATGCTCAATATCTCAGCTCCATATGTAGATTCCAAAACGAATGTGGTATCAAAAGATTCGTCTTGTGAAAACCTTTCTAAAAAGGTATGACTCAACAGGCCTGATACGGTCAGGCTGTGTGATAATCTAGATTATAAGTTTTTTTCTGTGAACTTTGTTATGCTCAATATCTCAGCTCCACATGTAGATTCCAAAACGAATGTGGTATCAAAAGATTCGTCTGGTGAAAACCTTTCTAAAAAGGTATGACTCAACAGGCCTGATACGGTCAGGCTGTGTGATAATCTAGATTATAAGTTTTTTTCTGCTGAACTTTGTTATGTTCAATATCTCAGCTCCACATGTAGATTCCAAAACGAATGTGGTATCAAAAGCTTCGTCTTGTGAAAACCTTTCTAAAAAGGTATGACTCAACAGGCCTGATACGGTCAGGCTGTGTGATAATCTAGATTATAAGTTTTTTTCTGTGAACTTTGTTATGCTCAATATCTCAGCTCCACATGTAGATTCCAAAACGAATGTGGTATCAAAAGATTTGTCTTGTGAAAACCTTTCTAAAAAGGTATGACTCAACAGGCCTGATACGGTCAGGCTGTGTGATAATCTAGATTATAAGTTTTTTTCTGTGAACTTTGTTATGCTCAATATCTCAGCTCCACATGTAGATTCCAAAACGAATGTGGTATCAAAAGATTCTTCTGGTGAAAACCTTTCTAAAAAGGTATGACTCAACAGGCCTGATACGGTCAGGCTGTGTGATAATCTAGATTAAAAGTTTTTTTCTGCTGAACTTTGTTATGTTCAATATCTCAGCTCCACATGTAGATTCCAAATCGAATGTGGTATCAAAAGATTCGTCTGGTGAAAACCTTTCCAAAAAGGTATGACTGAACAGGCCTGATACGGTCAGGCTGTGTGAAAACCTTGATTATAAGTTTTTTTCTGTTGAAATTTGTTATGCTCATATCTCACCTCCACATGTAGATTCCAAAACGAATGTGGTATTAAAATATTCGTCTGGTGAAGACCTTTCCAAAAAAGTATGACTCAACAGGCTTGATACGGTGAGGCTATGTGATAACCTAAAATTTATATTTTTTCTGCTGAACTTTGTTATGCTCAATATCTCAGCTCCACATGTAGATTCCAAAACGAATGTGGTATCAAAAGATTCGTCTGGTGAAGACCTTTCCAAAAAGGTATGACTCAACAGGCCTGATACGGTCAGGCTATGTGATAACCTAAAAATTATATTTTTTCTGCTGAACTTTGTTATGTTCAATATCTCAGCTCCACATGTAGATTCCAAAACGAATGTGGTATCAAAAGATTCGTCTAGTGAAAACCTTTCTAAAAAAGTATGACTCAACAGGCCTGATACGGTCTGGCTGTGTGATAATCTTGATTATAAGTTTTTTTCTGTGAACTTTGTTATGCTCATATCTCACCTCCACAAGTAGATTCCAAAACGAATGTGGTATCAAAAAATTTTTCTTGTGAAGACGATTCCAAAAAGGTATGACTCAACAGGCTTGATACGGTCAGGCTATGTGATAACCTAAAATTTATATTTTTTCTGTGAACTTTGTTATGCTCAATATCTCAGCTCCACATGTAGATTCCAAAACGAATGTGGTATCAAAAGATTCGTCTTGTGAAAACCTTTCCAAAAAGGTATAACTCAACAGGCCTGATACGGTCAGGCTATGTGATAACCTAAAATTTATGTTTTTTCTGCTGAACTTTGTTGTGCTCAATATCTCAGCTCCACATGTACATTCCAAAACGAATGTGGTATCAAAAGCTTTGTCTTGTGAAAACCTTTCTAAAAAGGTATGACTCAACAGGCCTGATACGGTCAGGCTGTGTGATAATCTTGATTATAAGTTTTTTTCTGTGAACTTTGTTATGCTCAATATCTCAGCTCCACATGTAGATTCCAAAACGAATGTGGTATCAAAAGATTCGTCTGGTGAAAACCTTTCCAAAAAGGTATGACTCAACAGGCCTGATACGGTCAGGCTGTGTGAAAACCTTGATTACAAGTTTTTTCTGTTGAAATTTGTTATGCTCATATCTCAGCTCCATATGTAGATTCCAAAACGAATGTGGTATCAAAAGATTCGTCTGGTGAAGACCTTACCAAAAAGGTATGACTCAACAGGCCTGATACGGTCAGGCGTTTCCCACTATGAGCTCCATAGTAAAAGTTGTTCAGTTTCATGATCTGATCATGCCTGCAAAGTTTTCGGTACACCGTCCCCAGGGGCGTTTGTCCAC
Organism: Phthorimaea operculella; assembly: GCA_024500475.1. NCBI lineage: Eukaryota > Metazoa > Arthropoda > Insecta > Lepidoptera > Gelechiidae > Phthorimaea > Phthorimaea operculella. Next base: position 2,094,157 of record JANFCV010000065.1, read on the forward strand.
CGCGCCGAGAACGAGTTTCCGTATAGATACTCCAGCTGAAGATACACTTAAGTGGTGAACCATCTCATGAAACTTAACAACATTAACTTTTCATTTAACACTGTGATAATAATTATAGTGCCAAAATATTTTGAGAATATTTGTGGTACCTATAGTAAATTATCATAAGTATAAGAATAGGAAATGTTGTTAAGTTTCATGAAATGGTTCACCACTTAAGTGTATCTTCAGCTGGAGTATCTATACGGAAACTCGTTCTCGGCGCGGTGGACAAACGCCCCTGGGGACGGTGTACCGAAAACTTTGCAGGCATGATCAGATCATGAAACTGAACAACTTTTACGTAATGTACTACCACAAATGTAGTACGTTATGTATTAGTATACGCGATTTGTTTTTAATTAAACCTAAATAAGTGCAATGATAATCGACAGGACTGATTTGATATAGGATTTATAACTAATAATATGTATAACTATACTTAATAACGCTTAATATTATGTAATTCAGGGAATTCGGTAAATCGTCATGATCCCCACAAGTGGTAAACCACCCCATGAAACTGAACAACATTTTCTTTTTATATTAACTCTTCAATCATAATTATAGTGCTAAAATATTTTGGAAATATTTGTAGTGCCTATAATAAATAATCATAAAATAGAAGAATAGGAATTGTTTACACAATTTCTTTTTATTAATTAAAAAGAAATTTTTGAATAATATTTGTAATGAGTTTCGGTATAGATGCTGAAGCTACACACAAGTGGTGAACCATCTCATGAAACTGAACAATATTTACTTTTCATTTAACACTGTAATAATAATTATAGTGCCAAAATATTTTGGGAATATTTGCGGTACCTATAGTTAATTATCATAAGTATAAGAATAGGAAATGTTGTTAAGTTTCATGAAAGTGGTAACCTACCACAAATGTAGTACGTTATGTATAAGTATACGCGATTTATTTTTAATTAAACCTAAATAATTGCAATGATATTCGACGGGACTGATTTGATATAGGATTTATAATACTAATAATACGGGGTGTGAGGGACGGTGTGACGAAAACTTTGTAGGCGTGCGCAGACTATGAAACTGAACAACTTTTACTATGGTTAATGACCTAATACCGGCTCCAATTTTTTGTATGATACTTATTATCACAAAGAGCATCTAAGAGGGTTTATAAAAACCAAATAATTTATGTCCTATTTTTAGGACGTTGGGTTGCAATGACAATAGAAAATAAAAATATTTTTCTGTAAAAACGATGGTTCCGTGCCTCAGAGGGCACGTTAAGCCTTCGGTCTTAGACGCTGTTTATACTACCTTACTCAGGTATTGTTGTATTACCTCGTCAGAGGTCTACATGTTAACTAGTAGCCTGTTTGAGAGCTCTGATTCCAGGGTTTATCGGGTCGTTTGTCGACCCAGTAACCCACTCAATATGATGATGAAGATGTGTTTTGTGAAGCCCGAGGTCAGGTGCATAGACTGTGTCATGAATATTGCAATTTCCCCTACTATCTTAGAATTGAGCTTCATCTAAGTTCAGCTGTTTTACTATGTCTTGACCTTGGAAAGCTACGAAAAATCATTTTTTTAAGACCCAGCGGCCTAATTTTAGGACATAGAAATTTGGGACAGAATATTTCATTGACTTCGACATATTTTCACTAGATTTAGTCCAAAAACCAATATTTATTCATTCAACTTCAATCTGCTTTCCTTTTTTATCCAAAAAATAAACAGATTTTGTAGAAATAGGCGGATATACTGAACTCGTTTTTTTGAATCAGCCATCTTGCTCAGCTTCATGGTCAAAATCACAGCTGTTTTACCTTTAATATGTCAAAGTGTGTATTTTTTTTTAAAGATGCGTTCATATACAACCCCATTTAAAGCTAGTTTCGAACTGGCGCCAAAATTTAAATAAATAATCCGACTCCAAAATGTATGTCCTAATATTAGGCCACTGGGCCGATATTTGATGTTTTTTAAATCCTGTTTGGGCCTGAAGGACTACTGAACGTATGTCCTAAAATTAAGTCATTGGGCCTTACGAGGTTATATGAAAAGTTAATGTTGTTAAGTTTCATGAGATGGTTCACCACTTAAGTGTATCTTCAGCTGGAGTATCTATACGGAAACTCGTTCTCGGCGCGGTGGACAAACGCCCCTGGGGACGGTGTACCGAAAACTTTGCAGGCATGATCAGACCATGAAACTGAACAACTTTTACTATGGAGCTCATAGTGGGAAACGCCTGACCGTATCAGGCCTGTTGAGTCATACCTTTTTGGTAAGGTCTTCACCAGACGAATCTTTTGATACCACATTCGTTTTGGAATCTACATGTGGAGCTGAGATATGAGCATAACAAATTTCAACCGAAAAAAACTTATAATCAAGGTTATCACACAGCCTGACCGTATCAGGCCTGTTGAGTCATACCTTTTTAGAAAGGTTTTCACAAGACAAATCTTTTGATACCACATTCGTTTTGGAATCTACATGTGGAGCTGAGATATTGAGCATAACAAAGTTCACAGAAAAAAACTTATAATCAAGATTATCACACAGCCTGACCGTATCAGGCCTGTTGAGTCATACCTTTTAGAAAGGTTTTACAAGACGAATCTTTGATACCACATTCGTTTTGGAATCTACATATGGAGCTGAGATATTGAGCATAACAAAGTTCAGCAGAAAAACATAAATTTTAGGTTATCACATAGCCTGACCGTATCAGGCCTGTTGAGTCATACTTTTTTGGAAAGGTCTTCACCAGACGAATCTTTTGAAACCACATTCGTTTTGGAATCTACATGTGGAGCTGAGATATTGAGCATAACAAAGTTCACAGAAAAAAACTTATAATCAAGATTATCACACAGCCTGACCGTATCAGGCCTGTTGAGTCATACCTTTTTAGAAAGGTTTTCACAAGACAAATCTTTTGATACCACATTCGTTTTGGAATCTACATGTGGAGCTGAGATATTGAGCATAACAAATTTCAACAGAAAAAAACTTAGAATCAAGGTTTTCACACAGCCTGACCGTATCAGGCCTGTTGAGTCATACCTTTTTAGAAAGGTTTTCACCAGACAAATCTTTTGATACCACATTCGTTTTGGAATCTACATGTGGAGCTGAGATATTGAGCATAACAAATTTCAACAGAAAAAAACTTATAATCAAGGTTTTCACACAGCCTGACCGTATCAGGCCTGTTGAGTCATACCTTTTTAGAAAGGCTTTCACCAGACGAATCTTTTGATACCACATTCGTTTTGGAATCCACTTGTGGAGCTGAGATATGAGCATAACAAATTTCAACAGAAAAAAACTTATAATCAAGATTATCACACAGCCAGACCGTATCAGGCCTGTTGAGTCATACTTTTTTAGAAAGGTTTTCAGTAGACGAATCTTTTGATACCACATTCGTTTTGGAATCTACATATGGAGCTGAGATATTGAGCATAACAAAGTTCAGCAGAAAAAACATAAATTTTAGGTTATCACATAGCCTGACCGTATCAGGCCTGTTGAGTCATACATTTTTAGAAAGGTCTACACAAGACGAATCTTTTGAAAACACATTCGTTTTGGAATCTACATGTGGAGCTGAGATATTTAGCATAACAAAGTTCACACAAAAAAACTTATAATCAAGATTATCACACAGACTGACCGTATCAGGCCTGTTGAGTCATACCATATTAGAAAGGTATTCACAAGACAAATCTTTGATACCACATTCGTTTTGGGATCTACATGTGGAGCTGAGATATTGAGCACAACAAAGTTCAGCAGAAAAACATAAATTTTAGGTTATCACATAGCCTGACCGTATCAGGCCTGTTGAGTCATACCTTTTGGAAAGGTCTTCACCAGACGAATTTTGATACCACATTCGTTTTGGAATCTACATGTGGAGCTGAGATATTGAGCATAACAAATTTCAACAGAAAAACTTAAAATCAAGGTATTCACACAGCCTGACCGTATCAGGCCTGTTGAGTCATACCTTTTAAAAGGTTTTCACCAGACGAATCTTTTGATACCACATTCGTTTTGGAATCTACTTGTGGAGCTGAGATATGAGCATAACAAATTTCAACAGAAAAAAACTTATAATCAAGATTATCACACAGCCTGACCGTATCAGGCCTGTTGAGTCATACCTTTTAGAAAGGTTTTCACAAGACGAATCTTTGATACCACATTCGTTTTGGAATCTACATATGGAGCTGAGATATTGAGCATAACAAAGTTCAGCAGAAAAACATAAATTTTAGGTTATCACATAGCCTGACCGTATCAGGCCTGTTGAGTCATACTTTTTGGAAAGGTCTTCACCAGACGAATCTTTTGAAACCACATTCGTTTTGGAATCTACATGTGGAGCTGAGATATTGAGCATAACAAAGTTCACAGAAAAAACTTATAATCAAGATTATCACACAGCCTGACCGTATCAGGCCTGTTGAGTCATACCTTTAGAAAGGTTTTCACAAGACGAAGCTTTTGATACCACATTCGTTTTGGAATCTACATGTGGAGCTGAGATATTGAGCATAACAAAGTTCACCTGAAAAAACATAAATTATAGGTTATCACACAGCCTGACCGTATCAGGCCTGTTGAGTCATACATTTTTAGAAAGGTTTTCACAAGACGAAGCTTTTCAGCCTGACCGTATCAGGCCTGTTGAGTCATACCTATTTGGAAAGGTCTTCACCAGACTAATCTTTTGATACCACATTAGTTTTGGAATCTACTTGTGGAGCTGAGATATGAGCATAACAAATTTCAACAGAAAAAAACTTATAATCAAGGTTATCACACAGCCTGACCGCATCAGGCCTGTTTAGTCATACCGTTTTGAAAAGGTATTCACAAGACGAATCGTTTGATACCAGATTCGTTTTGGAATCTGCTTGTGGAGCTGAGATATGAGCACAACAAATTTCAACAGAAAAAAAATATAATATCAAGGTTATCACACAGCCTGACCGTATCAGGCCTGTTGAGTCGTACCTTTTTGAAAAGGTATTTATAAGACAAATCGTTTGATACCACATTCGTTTTGGAATCTACTTGTGGAGTTGAGAAAATGAATACCTAAAGTTTTCGAAATATGGGGTCATTGACCTGCCTTTCGAGTTTCTTTTGGCGCCATATTTAGAATTTTATTTACGTTGGCAACATTGCTGGAAATAACCTTGGCCCGGTCATCTTATTTCTTGTGGAGTCAGGGGCAATGTCCTGAGGTCGTTTGTCTATGGGTATTTTCGGTTGAACAGAAAATATCGTTTTATTCTAATATTTTGCCAAACCTGAAGATTCTAATCCCGTATGAAGTATACCATTTGATAGATTATGTAATTGTCGATCTGTGAATACCACATCAACTACGTAACATGCTAGGTTAGCGCGACTAAGTGACTAAGATATTATAACAGCGAGATTTATTTTCGTGGAGAGTTTATTAATTACCCAAATCAAAGTAGGATCAACATGTTTATGAAAATAATTAGTATTTGTGTATTTATCTGTATAAGTAAAGCTTCATTTTAAGCAAATTACAAACCTGGAAATAATTTGTTAATATTTCGTATTGTCGGGATCATTGACCTATCTATGGTATTTTCTGTTCAGCAGAAAATTTTTACTTTTCTCATTATTTTGTATAGCTCTTCCGTTTCAATCCTATTGAGTTATACCTCGTTGGATAGATATTGCTGAGAAGAATCTAGAAATATCTTTTTTCATTTGGCAGGTTTATGCAAAGCCGAGGAAATTGGGATAAATCGAACGAGCTGTAGGCTAGTTGTCTATGGTTCTCTCAAAGTTACTAGATTTAGGTTAATTAACGTTTTTTGTCGTTGTATTAATATTTTTACGTTGGACAGGCCTATATCTGTGTTATTAGTTACGTTTTAAGCACCCTTAGTGCAGCCATAAGCCCAGGAAACGAGCGTATTGCGCGCCCAAAGTACGGTGTAGATTTTGAGGCATTTTGGCCGATTTACTGGCTGAATGTGATTGAAATGCATGTAATGTTGTATTTCTAGTCATCCTACATCACATTCGAGGCATTTCCGAGCATTTTGAGGCAATTTAGAAAATTTTAAATTTGACCTTCTTAATTTGGTCGGGTTATACATTTTCTGATAACTTTTTCTGCTAACTTCACACCGGTAAATCTGATCCGCGCCGCGCCTCACAAGTTAGATTTTATCCTATCCTACTAATATTATAAAGGCGGATGTTTGTGTATGTGTTTGTTACGACATCACGCTAAAACGGCTGATTAGATTGACATGAAATTTTGCACAAATATAGAAGAGTATCTAGAATAACACATACATAGGCTACTTTTTACCACGGGAAAATGTCTTATTCCTATGGGATCACGCATATCCAATATTTTTGCAAAGGTGGCGTGACTGAGCCGATTCGCGCTTTAAGAGGGATCTATAATCATTATTTTTCATACAAATGCTTTCAACGTATCCCTCTGCCAATTAGCAACCGATCGACTCAATTTTTGGCACGGTAACTCTTCTGGACTAGATCTATGCTCCATATTCTTTTTCTGGTTGTAATAATGCATTTAAAAAAAGATATGGCCGTGGCAAAATGCTCTAAAATTATCACCAAGTTTACGCCTTGGTATCTTCTAAATATGACAATAATTTCAGCAAAACAAATGATACGGGCATAGAATATTTTATTGGCAGCAAAATAATGCCAATATCAACAAATTTGGTGGCGATTTCGAACTGGGAACCTGGTAAACCCAGAACGCAAATTTTCCGGTAGCGAGCTATAACTGTCTCTTTTACAGCTGCGGGACGGGTGGGTTGCATAAATGAGATAGAAACATTTTTATCAACTGACAGCTCACGAACTTCCAGCTCGGTATAGTAGCCTCTTAAATGTTTTCGCCGAAAACTAACAGCGACATCTCTTGGCGAGTAATGCTTTTTTCCCGCGGAATAATAGGTTGCAGCGGGTGAAACCGCTGACGGGCAGCTAGTATAAGCATAAAAATGGTTCGATTGTGTGTATTTATACCCGACTGTCCTCAGAAGGGTTATGTTTTTCGAGAGTATTAATGTATGTATTTTGTGTGCATTTATGTACAAATGTATTTATGTATGTATGTATACGTAGACAAGAAATTCTTGTTCACGGGCTACAGACCAAACGGCTGGGCGGATCTTGACATGTGAGGTGTCGTTCGTTAGATTCGTCTCAGCAGCGTGAGTGACCTAGCTAGGTATATAAAAATTCGAGATGGCGGACTTTTATCGCAAAATACAACTTTGAAATTATCGCAGCCGATTTTTTGTTCATTTAGTAAAATCTGCATGTTACTTGTTGATGGGTGTTTGTTTTACAGCCAGGGAACTACACCGCCATATACGCAGTCCCGCACGACGCCATTTCGTCTCAGCTTCAGACACGATTGTGACTATTTGGCTTACTACTGCATGAAAGCCTACCAGTAAGAGAACACTTAAGGGCATCTCATCATCATATCAGCCATAGGACGTCCACTGCTGAACATAGGCCTCCCCTAAATATTTCCACCTTGTCCGATTAGAAGCGGCCTGAATCCAACATTTCCACGCGGACTTGACCAGATCGTCTGTCCATCTCGCAGGGGGCCGTCCTACGCTGCGCCTGCCGGTACGTGGTCTCCACTCGAGAACTCTCCTGCTCCACCGATTATCAGTCCTTCGAGCAATGTGGTCTTAGCTATGTCGGTTACCTTGGTTCGTCTACGGATCTCCTCGTTTCTGATTCGATCACGTAGGGATACACCGAGCATAGCTCTCATAAAAACATCTACTTATTAAGTATCTACGCCACGCGTGATCATGTCAGATTTTAACATACATACTGTAATACATTATATCACGTCTATATCCCTTGCGGGGTAAACGCCAGTAAAAAACGGCCATTACACCACGTCTGACAAAAGTTCGAGAGTTATTCAGAAGACTGTGTAGGTATCACCATAGTAACAGGTTGTCTAAAATTGCAATACACACAAATCAACTCTCTATCGCTTCTTACGACACTCACGGGAAAGACAATATGGGGTAGTGCTATTCTAAGCCGGCAACACATTTTTATTTTTATCTGTTGTAGAACGGGAAAAGTTTGCGCGCGAGCCTTCTACGCCGCGCTCCATAGTTTCCCCAGCTATTGCCTGTTGGACTACGTTAATTGTATGGAAAAATTCGAAAGTGAGCATTTTGAACGGAGTTTCCACCGTAATAATTTGTATTTGTTCGAATTTCACAGTTTTCTAACCAAATAATGCATATAGAGATATATAATATGCAATTCTTGCCTATGGTAGGCCTTAATTAATTAAAAAAAGAATCATTAGCTCATGCAATTATTCGGGTAGAAAAAAGGGGAATGCATTTGTTTGAAAAGGCTTCTGCATAGTTGGGTGTGTACACCATGAAAAATCGAGATATACGGCTGATCCATATAATAAGATTTCCTTTGTCACGATTGATCTTTGGGTTGCTGAGATGGGTTTTCGAAGTGGGGCCACTTGAAATTTTGCTGCAGGTGGGAAGGGGAGGAGGGGGATGATTAGCTTTAGCGAAGCCGAGGCTACCGAAGGAATTTTCTGTTAAATCGCCTGTCAGACTATCATACATATATACATAACGCCTATATCCCTTGTGGGGTAGACAGACCGACGACAGAACGTAAACGGTTGTTAAAAAAACCGGTTATTTTCACCACAATGACAGAATATAAATTGTGGAATCCTGATTATTTGGGTATTTTATCCTTATTTATGGGGTGTAAGGAGCCCTTCCGCGTGATGCCGGCTTAGAATAGCATCACCCCAATTCTACCCGTGGGTGTCGTAAAAAGCGACTAAGGAATACTTATCCAGGGAATGGGCAGCAGCGTTCCCTGTCAATGCAACATCATGCACTCCGCTCGCCAATCCGCCTGCCAAGCGTGGTGAGTATGGCAATACCCCGCGATAGGGGGAGGCCCATGTCCAGCAGTGGACTGTTGTGGCTGTTATGGTTATGGTAAGTAGCCCTACCAACACCTTTGGGGCCCAAGCCAACGGACGAGGCAATGGCGTCCCGCCATCCCGCACTGGATCAGCGTGGCGGGTGACGATCCAACCTCCCCTAAATAAACATGGCAGTACAACTAAAACCATGGCCCCAAGTTCCCGGCGGTTCCAGTTGCAGAACTGGCGTTGACGGGCGCCGGCCAAGCACTGGCGCTCCTTCGTTAAACGACCAAAGCAAACGCACTCACGGACAAACGACGTAGATTATCACTGATGGCATACAACACGCACACTTTAAGGACCGCCGAGAAGCTCGCCAAGCTGGAAGGAAAGATAGGCAGGCTGAACTGGGATATTATAGGGTTGTCTGAAGCTCGAAGAGAGAAGGAGGACACGATAACCCTCAAATCCGGCCACCTGTTCTATTACCGGGAGGGTGATCAACAGTCCCAAAGTAGTGTCGGGTTTATCGTGCACAAGTCCCTCGTCAACAATATGATCTCTATCACCAGCATATCAAGCAGGGTGGCGTACCTGACCTGATACTCAGAATATCTAAAATATATTCGCTGAAGGTCATACCGGTTTACGCACCGACCTTGAAACACCCTGAAGATGAAGTAGAAGTTTTGTATGAGGACATCTCACAAGCCATACATGCTTCAAAGTCGCACTACTGTGTTGTAATGGGGGACTTCAACGCAAAGATGGGCGAGAGAAGCGGTGATGAGTTGGAGGTGGAGCCATTTGCATATGAAGATCGGAATGCGAGGGGCCAGATGCTGGCCGAGTTCCTGGAGAAGGAGGAACTCGACATGATGAACTCGTTCTTCATAAAGCCGCCTCATAGGAAATAATTGATATGTGAATCATTATCAGTCCTTCGAGCAATGTGGCTTGCCCATTGCCACTTCAGCTTACTGACTCTCTTAGCTATGTCGGTTACCTTGGTTCGTCTACGGATCTCCTCGTTTCTGATTCGATCACGTAGGGAAACAGCGAGCATAGCTCTCTCCATAGCTTGCTGAGTGAGTCCTAGTCTATTAAGTAGGCCGACAGTTAGAGACCACGTCTCGACACCTTAGGTCATCACTGGCATGACATATTGTATAGTGTTCAAACACTTTTGTCTTGAGACACTGGGGAATTTTGGACATGAAGATGCTGTGTAACTTCCCGAATGCTGCCCACCCGAGCTGGATTCGCCGCGTGACCTCTTTCACAAAGTTAGATCTTCCTAGTTAGACTGTTTGTCCTAGATAGACGTATTTGTCCACCACTTCGAGTATCGAGTTCCCTACTGATGTTGGGGTGGGCGCTACATGAGAGTTGGCCATGACTTTCGTCTTGTCCATATTCACCTTGAGGCCCACTTGCTGGGAAACCCGATTGAGGTCCTGTAGCATTTTGCTGAGATCTTCGAATGACACTGTCATGACCACGATATCGTCAGCAAACTGAAGGTAAGTGATGTAGGTATTCACCATTGATACTGATGCCAAGTTCTTCCCATTCCAGGAGCTTGAAGGCATCTTGCATCGCATTGGTGAAAAGCTTCGGAGATAATACATCTCCTTGTCTTACACCCCTCTGCGATGGAAAAACCGCTGTGGTTTGATCTTGTATTCGAACTATTTCGAACTGACATTGTCGCGTTTCTATATAAACACTTCAACACTTCGATATACCTTTATTCAATGTGGCATCGCTGTAGAGCCTGCGGTACTGCCCACGTCTCGATAAAATCAAAGGCCTTCTCATAGTCCACAAACGCTAAGCATAGTGGTAAATTGTACTCCTCGGTCTTCTGTACAATCTGCCGCAGTGTAAAAATGTTATCTATGGTACTGTACCCTTTTCGGAAGCCGGTTTGTTCGGGAGGCTGGAAGTCATCAAACTTGTGAGCTAGACGATTCGTAATAACCCTCAAAAACAGCTTGTAAACATGACTCAGAAGCGAGATGTCCTAATCTCATATAATCTGATGTCCGGGATATCTTCGGTATAGTGTCAGGTAACTTTTGCTCTAGGGTCTGTTGAGCTATTAACAGGTTTTGCAACTGAAGTGTACAGCTGTCCATAGAACCGTTCGATCTCCCTCAGTGCCTCTGGCCTGGTGGACGCTACACTGCCGTCCTTTGTCTTCAGGTTTGTCAGCTGGCTCTTCCCAATAGACTGCTCCTTGGCAAAAAGCAAGGATTAGTCAACCAGATACTCAGCCTTACTACGCGACGTTCCAAAACTATTGATTAATTTATGCTGAAGAAAACTATTTGCAAGTGCCTAAAAAGATGTACCGAACTTTTTTATTATTAATTATTTTTTTTACTCTCTTATTCTCCTAATATTATTCCAGAATTGATATTCTGACAGTGGATTTAACCGAAAATGATATCTCATATAAGCTGGTATCAAAACCCGACGGAGTTATTAGCCTCATTTTCATTAAAGCAAAATACCCCCCTTTCCCCCCACCTGCAGCAAAAATCCGGGTGGCCCCACTTCGAAAATCCATCTCAGTAACCTAAAGATTAATCGTGCCAAAGGAAATTTTATTATACCCTTCAGCCGTATAATTAGAGCTACACACGCCACTAGCAGCAACAGGCATCTCTCGAATATCCTCTTAAGGCTCTCAGTCTTAAAATATTAATAAGAAAAACATTTATTATTCATGGCAACCTCAAGAAAACGCGTACTTTTGCACAAAAAAAGTTGTAGTATGCGTACCTATAAAAACTACAAGGCGACAAGTCTTGGCTATTTTGAAATGAATGCGAAAGCGCACATCAAGTCATCAACCACTTGTCTAGCGATGTCCATTCATATTATGATTTGCGTGGTATACGGAATGGTCCAATTGAAGAAATCACCTGAGTCCAAAATCATGATATTTGTCAGTTGAATTTCTGAACTTTAATTGAAGTGGACCGTCCTTGTTTTACTTTAATATAAAAGGTAATATAAAGGAATATTGGACAATCTACTTCACCTTGGTAGGTAGGTCTAGGTACCTCTATGTGAAACAAAATGTTTAAAAACTTACGTGTCTCAGTATCTCTCTCCCAGGTGTAGGTACAATGGGCTTTTACTCTGAAATTAAATTTAATAAATTTAATTTTGTGAGTGCTTCGTGGCACCCCTATAGGTACCTACAGGAATTCATAGCGGGGGGGGGCGCCATTATCTGTGGTGGCATAACGAGTAGTGTACCTTTTTTTATAATTCTTTCAGTATGGCAAGTGATACATATGGGTGAATGTGAGCAGCTTAAACCACTAACTGAGTATAAGCGTAAGTAATCATGCGGTTTTTACATTAGTCCCTTGTAGGTAGGTACTCATTTAAAAAGTAGTACGAAAATAAAATGAAATGATTAGGGAGGGAGGCACGAATGCGAAGGTCGACATTGATGGCGACAATTAGCTACGTAAAATTATCAGTCTTCTAAAGAAAATTATGTCATAAATTAATATGTATTATTAGCGCCTAAAGGTATCTACCTAATCCGTCATTCGGTACCACTTTGTATGATTGATTAATTGATCATTGTTTTTGTTCTAGATATCGCCTACAACGACGATTACTTTTTGGATCAATACTACACCGGAAACTAGCCTAATGACGTTCTTATTAAAAATACAAAATGGCTACTTGGCTGGGTTGTTAACAAGATACAAAAGTTGTATGCTTATAACTAAGTATTATCCAAAAATACGACGGACTTCATTTAAAAATATTGTAAAATGAAGTCATAATAAGACAATGAGATAATCTGACTATAGGCATCTATTTTCATTCAAAATATCGTTTCGAAACGTTTTAAAAAGTAGGGTCAGGCGGGGTAATTATGAAACAAAAATATGAACTTTATAAATTTAAATAACTTAAAGCGCCTTTAAACATCTGCAAAAGCATTCATATTATGAAATGCCGCACTATCTATTTGGCATTACTGTCAGTTTGTCAATATGCTCACTAATTCATATAGTTTGTCCACAAAATGTGTGTCTCATTTTTTTCCGCCTCTATGGGGAAAAAATGAGACACCTAAGTTTAAAAATAAGACAGCGAACAACTTCTATAGTTTAAACATTTTTAAAGCGGCTGGGTAAATTTAAGACAGAGTGGGAAAATGTGATACAATGTGTATAAGTAAGTTTCAAATATCTTTTACTATGACAATTTTTTTTTTCAAAAAATCAAAACTTGGACGTTATGCTTAATATTTTATTAGTCTTTGGAATGCAATTTTTAGTAAATGGCACATTATAAAAAATAACAAACTAGATACATATACGACTACGTTATTGAGGTCACAATTATTAATAGGAACTAGAAAATTGACAAGAAAGTTTTTATAAAATCAATTTTTTTTAAATGCGGTCAATTATAAGACATTAAAAATCTATTTTTTATTATTCTTTTCAAGGTCTAAATTGAACATTAGGGCACTTCTTTTATTTTTTTTGCATCGGTGATGGCAACTTCATTACGATTTCGTCATTGTGTTCTGAAAAAATAATGTGATTATCAGGATAGACGGAGAAGATCTTTTTGTTCGCTTCAAGTTAATAACTGACAAATTTTCTTCATCATCTGATCCTTCTATTCATGCTATATAATAGTTTTGTTTCTTTTTATTTGTATTAACCACAATAATGAAATCACCGATTCCAAATTCGAGAGCAACTACCGGTTTCTTTACTTAATTCCGAGGTATTATGATAAATTCATTTCACTAGTCTGTCTTATTTTTACACTGTGAGGTGACTTATATTTTCCCGAAGGGGCGTCTCATATTTTCCCAAAAATTTGAAACGTCCGTTCCGTGCTCTAGCGCATACGAGACAGAAATGGCGGCGCGAACACGGGAGTATCATCCCAGCCGCGAGCGCCGGACGGTAGGTAGCACGCGCATGACGCGTGGGCGAGATACAAGTTCAAAAGTTTGTTGACCCCATAGTCTAATAAAACATGGTCTTTCCTTCCCAGAGAAACACAAGTCAACGTCACTTAGTATTGCCATTTTATTTCAATAAAATACGTAATGGGGTAAATTCAATCTCAGAACAATGGGATAAAATATTTCTTAATAATTTTATAATTTAGATTTACGTGTGTATTAACTTTAACTTTACAGCAACACTTAAATTTTATTTATTAGTTAACAGTATCTTATATGATTTACAAAAAACATCATAAGAGTGGGTAATTCTGGTAACCCACAAGCATGATGACGTAGTCTTGTGTTGGTCACGTGGTTCACGAGTCTCGGAAAGAAATACCAGGCGGAGTATCTTATTATACCATGGTTGACCCCAAACGAAAGTTTTCGCGCCAAAAATTGCAAGCAAAAATTAAATGTACCGAAATTTATACATAACAATCAGATAATGTAATATAAATTTTGTACCTTCTTGTACAAACACTAAGGCTTGTTTTTGTGTGCAAAGAAACAAATTATTGATTATTTTTAATGGAGATTTTCAAGTGTCTTATTTTTTCCCAAAATATCAGGTGTCTCATTTTTACCCCACTTGACCCTAGCCCATTTGACTACAATTAGTAAACAGTTAATTTTAGGTTTTTAAGGTTGACAAGTTGTTTGTGATATTAAAATTAAATGATTACAAAATAACACCTTTATTTGTTCTAATGCATTTTCTTAGATAGGTAGGCAGAAAGTGGGGAAAATGACATTACCAACTCGATGTGATTTGCCTTCCATTTTTTATGAAGTTCTGTTTTCAAAAACCATTTTTGTAAGTATGCAGACATTTTTTGTGTTTGTATATTATTCTTCATATGGATAAGTGGATGTGCTCGCAACTGCGGTTGCGAAGTAACGAAAATAAAACAAAGTGAAACTGTGGTTGCAAAACGAAAATAAAACAAAACGAAAACTAAACGCGTAAGTATCAAGATAACTAGGCGTCGGAATTCACCTTCACTCATAGATTATGAAAGAAAGTAGATAAACAGATATGTATCATCAAGAGGCAATTCCTATTATAAAATAAACGTCTACGTCTTAGAAACTACGGTACCGAAACTAATGTAAAGACAAGGATTTCCAAATATTAGTAAAAGAATTATTGTTTGTTACCTAGTGAAATTGTTGAGGAAACAAATAACATATTATTATGTACCTGCTGATATCTACCAGTAAAGAATACTAAACTTACTTTAGTAGGTACCTCGACCGTAGCACTCGGCTGCAATAATGCCTTTCTTTCATGTTAGATACCATAAAGGTGGAAGAATTCGTTTCCGCTGTACCTAGGTACAAATTGTCAAACCATTTTACTGAAATTAATGAAAGGATCATGCCCACAAAAGTTTTTATATTTGTCCATTGCAGTGCTTGCCTCAGTACTTACCACTTGCAGGCCTCGCATCAAACCCAAAAATTATTGGTTAAAGTTTTGTTAATAAATATAATTTAATAATGATAGATGTTCTTGGGTTATTGAATGTTAAAGTTGGGACAAAAGTGTTGAAGTTTGGCTATTTTTTGTGTACCCATTTCGTTATATTTTGTTAGCTGTGTAAAAAGCCGCAGTAAAAATTTTGGTATAACCTAACGGTAGAATAACCTTTAAAAGATATTTTAGTTCCCCTGTTTTGTGCGATTACGTTGCTATTTTTCGTTAAAATTGACGAGGTAGATAGGTATTATGTTTTGTGAGACGCGAAACTTCCTTAGACTAGGAACGGTCATTCTCCTTTATCGCTACCTAAGTTCGATCTTCCTTACGAAGTTATTGAATAAGTATGAAATATTTTTTAAGATTCAAGGTCTAATAAAAGTCCAGCCGAGCGTTTGGCTACTAGAACCATAGACAAGTGCTTGGTCAGGTAGGTAATGTCTTTCTTTCATGCTACAATACAATAACCGCAAAAGAATTCGATTCCGCTGCAGTAGTAATTGAAAAAACATCTTGCAGTCTTCCTGCTTATATACTACCTATACTAGGTATTGCGTGTAAATAAGTACCTAAATGTCCCAAAAATGTTTGGTGATTTTTACGCTTTCGCTTCGCTAAAATGTTGTTGAAATTTAACCATTTGGTAATAAGCATGTATCGCCACTCTCTCTCTTCGTGTGGGACACCGAGTCGCCCAACGGCCGCCACTGAATTCAATTTACAGCTACTTTCTTGTTTCTAAATAAGTTTATCTAAAAAACTTTTAAAATACAATATCAATGATAATAAATTATACAAGTTGCCGGAATCTGGCAAGCACACGTACCGGACGATATTGCGATTAGTCTCAGCCACATCCCGTTGTCAGTCATCCATCTCACCATCACCATACAAATGACAAGCTTGACAGGCGCAATACCTATTTACACGCCATATTTTCACGTCACGTTTGTATCTATATCTATGAGAATCGAGATTTCGTAATTTCTATCCGTTTGACAACTAGATCATTCAAAACGCCGGATAAATATGGTAAATCTGTAATAGTCCGAGCGGCGGCTGATCTCAACACTATCTCACAAAAAAATAGAATATTAGTAGAAATAAGCTGTCCTGTTGTGTCGTCTTTCTTTGTATATGTCTCTTGTGTGCAATAAATGGTTAATTATCAATTATCAATATTTTAGCTATGTACGGGTAGAGGAGCTCTAGTACTTCGGATTGGTCGTGGTCTGCCGCGGGCCGCGGCGCAGTTTGGTACGTTTGGCGGAGTAGCTAAAAGTTTGCCCTCTGAAAAAAGTTAAAAATATCTCATCGAAGAATAGAATGAGACATGGCTGTAGCGATAGGAGCTGTTTAGTAAAGCGTATAAATCTTGGTCTGCCGGCTGTTATCTTGGCACGTTTGGCGTGTTTGTTGTATATTTTCTTGTATTAGCTAGCATCTAAAATTAACACCTTGTATAGTGGTATTTGTGTACTATTGAAAGACGAGCTAATTCACTTTCTCATATCGGTCGGATAAGCTCCAAATCGTGTTGCGTTTAGAGATTGGTTCATTATCATTCCATTAGCATATTGATCGGTATGAAATTATGTTCTTGCGTGTTCATTTGCGGATTCATGTAGGTGCGAATGACATAAAATGAGATTAGATTGTAGTAGCTACCTACTTTATTCAATGAGGAACTATACAGGGCCCCGCAGTTCAAAATAAAGACAGAAACTAGGAAAATGGCGCGCGGAGCGCCTTTACGGCTCACGTACTAGCGACGATTTTGACGCTTACTGGCTTTAACTGGAATCTGACTGACAAACTTGCAGATGGTTGCCAAGAACGTCCTATTTCTTGGATTAAAATAGGCTCAAAATCTTAGGTATGACGTTCTTTTATCAGATTTGGCTGTTTTGACATTCTTCCACTTTGAGGTTTTATACAGTAATAACCCTTTGAGGTTTTTGACAGTTAGTCCTAGCGGTAGTTCGAAACATGCTGCACCTGAGAGAAGAGTTCTGAAATTTGGTACACTTAATCTTTAGGGTAAATGAATCGATTTGACCCGTAGTACACAATTTTAACCCTAGATTGGTCGCGTGGGGTCTTTAAAAGCCCTTCGAATAGACAAATGCGTTTTTTTCTTATAACGGATTATGTGAGTAGCTTGAAACTTTGTGTACCTTCCTGAATAGCATGTAGATTGGTATAAAATTATATATCATCAATATCCTTTCACGCGTTTACGATATATGGGCGTCGTTTTAGTAAAAAGGCTTTTAAAGACCCCACGCGACTGGAAGTTTTAATAAACTTTACATACATATTTTTACAAAATTTTATTTTTCGTTAGATAAATACGAGAAAAACAGAAAACAAAAACAGATATATTTTTATAGTTGATAAATAAAAATATTTACGGAGTTTTTCAATTTCGGCTTCAAATTACGTTTCTTATCTACCATCCGTTAAATCTGATATTCTTCTTAAAAAATATGCAATGTTTTTCTTGCCTATTATTAGTTTATCTGTTCAGATCATATTTAGTATTAATAAAAAACAAATAATGAATCAAATTTTATAATTTAATAACAACTAAACTTTGGGGTTCACTAAGACCCCACGCGACCGATCTCGTAGTTTTTTTTGGCGCGACTAACCTAGGGTTAAAAAAATCCTATGAGGAGTAATGACGTCATCTTTTTTTTGTATGTAAAATATTTTTTGTTCCAAAACCTATCGTGTGTGGTATCAAATGAAAGGCCTTGCTAAGCCGATTCTAAAAATATATGACATTATTATATTTAAGTCACTTGTATAAAATTAAATAGGAAATAATTCTCGAAACATGCCACGTTTGGGCTTCTCCAGGTATGATACGGTTGAATCATTACTTATGAAATATACGTAATATAACGTGTAATATCCTCATCTCTAACCTCAAGAAAGGTACTACGGATTTTTTGTCTTAAAGTATTTTTTTTAATTTTAAAGTTACAGAAATTTATGAAAACACACTTAGTTGAAATTTGGCATCGAAAGTTCAATTTTGGACACCGAGAATGATAAAAATATAGCCAGTTGAGATTACAATCATATTATTATGTACATCACATCATATTCGTTTTGCAAAAAGAATGTTATGTGCTTCGGAGGGCACGGTTAACCCTCGGCCCCATAGCAGTCGCTCTCTATGCATAATAAGACGGCGGCGGTCCGTCAGGGTCGTCAGTTAGGGGCTGAATAGTAACCATGGTTCATCGGGTCGTTCGTAGACTCGGTGTCCCACTTTTCAGAACAAGATTTATTAATAATAGGATGATAAATACAAATGCGAGAGAAGTTTTCGATTGATGGTTAAAGTGATCATTTCTCTATACACACATTATATACACCCCGACAAAATTAACGGAATCTATACATAATAATAAAGTTGTAGAGGGTCGAAAGCCTGTACATAAAAGATATTGGAAAATAAATTGTCAGCGAGTTCTTGAAATTGATAACAAAACACGTTTCAAAAGTATTTACATATTTTTTCCGTTTAGATGTTTGTATGTGACAGCATCCTGAAAAACTACTGAACGGATTTTGATAAAATTTGGTACAAAGATTGCTATCGCATTGACGAAGGTAAAGGCTACTTTTTTTCTCCACTTGAGGGACTGGAGTACCTGATGTGTACCACTAGAAGCACAACCACGAGCCCAGCTAAACAATGGGAAATACATTTATGGCACCAAAGCAAGAATTGTTTAGCATCATGGAATGCTCCTGCTGGCAAACATAGATCGAAGGTTTGGAGAACCTTATGTGGACCACCAGGTGCACCTCCAAGAGCCCCGCTAAACTACAGGAGACACATATTATATAGGCCCAAAGCAAAAATTGTTTAGCGCGATGGGACGTGTCTGCTGGAAAATATAAATCGAAGTTTTGGAGAACTATAACAGGAGATACATATACGTCCTCGAAGAAAAAAATATTCAGCTTGATTGGGCCCTCCTGCTAGCAATTAGAAATCAAAGGTTTTGAAAACCTGATGTAGACCATCAGGAGTACCAAAAATAGCCCAGCTTAAATAGGTACATGAGATATACATTATGGCCTCAAGGAAAAGAATATTTAGCATGGCGGGACATTTCTGCTGGCAAATAGCTAATGAAGGTGATGGATACCCTGGGAATAAATGTAAGGATACTGGTGTGGGAATAATGTGTGTATAGACAAATGAAAATTATAAAGATGAACCAAAACTCCTCTCGCATCTGTATCTCTCTCATATCATCTTATAATTAATAAATCTTGTTCTGTCAAGTGGGACACTGAGTCTACGAACGACCCGATGAACCATGGTTACTATTCGGCCCCTATCTATCGACCCTGACCGATCGCCGCCGTCTAATCATTCATAGAGAGCGACTGCGATGGGGCCGAGGGTTAACCGTGCCCTCCGAAGCACATAACATGTTATTTTTGCAAAACGAATATGATGTACATATAATTAAAATCTCATCTGGCTTTATTTTTATCATTTTCGGTAACCAAAATTGAACTTTCGATGCCAAATTTCAACTAAGTGTGTTTTCATAAATTTCCGTAACTTTAAAATTCAATAAAAATTACTTTAAGACAAAAAATCCGTAGTACTTTTTTTTGAGGTTAGAGATGAGGATATTACACATTATATTACGTATATTTCATAAGTAATGATTCAACCGTATCATACCTGGAGAAGCCCAAACGTGGCATATTTCGAGAATTATTTCCTATTTAATTTTATATAAGTGACTTAAATATAATAATGTCATATATTTTTAAAATCGGCTTAGCAAGGCCTTTCATTTGATACCACACACAATAGGTTTTGGAAAAAAAAAATTTTTTTTCCCATACAAAAAAAAGATGACGTCATTACTCCTCATAGGATTTTTTTAAAATTGTGTACTACGGGTCAAATCAATTCATTTACCCTAAAGATTAAGTGTACCAAATTTCAGAACTCTTCTCTCAGGTGCAGCATGTTCCATACATTCGGCCAGCGAGCCGCTAAGGCTAAGTAACAATTGGCAGTCACAAAAATATGAATAGGGTCGCGTTAACCTTCTGTATACTCTCCTTTTTGTGATAAAGACGGCGTTTTTGAACGTAGGTAGTAGGTACATTTGTCAGCAGAGCAGACCGGAGCCGCAAGCGCCCCTACCCTACCCGTCGCATAATGCGGATTGTCTCGTACCTACACCTAACTAGTCCATGTGCTGGCTCATTTTGCGGAAAAAAAGGAGGCACCAACTTGCCTTCACAAGATAGTTAAACATTCTTATGGATGTTAAAAAATTCGGATTGCCATCTCAAACTGGTAGTTTTCAGAAATAGTGGCCATTTAAAGATGGCGGCAATTTAAAAAGTTATGGCAACATAACAGTTAAACTTGATAGTAGGTGCACATTTTCCTTCACATGACAGTTAGATATAAGGATGTATAAAAACCCTTATGGCCATGCGTGTGTGGAGTTTTCCTAGATATAGAAAAAAACTAAGTAAGTAGGTACCTATAAAATAGTGGCTATTTTATTTTCACTTCAGCTTGTCACGTTATTATGGTATTTTTCATGTTATTTTCCCACTATTATTGTCATTGACGGTGCGTATGTGAACTCTTAAGTATTTACACACAAACGGACAAACTTTTATTTTCGCATTGTTCGTATGTCACACAATCTGCTTAGTGAAACCGCTAGTTGACATTGAAAGGGATCCATCCACGCGACTGAAGTAGTTTTAACTGACTTTCGAAAAGGAGGTTAATATTTTTTAAATACATGTAGGTACCTAAATATTTTTTTCATCTTTCAATCCAAATACTAAAATATTTAGAATGTTTGTTTTGTAAGGTTGTTTCAATGTATTCAGTAATTTGTTTAGGTACATTTGTTTTCTCAACGATAACCATAAATAATACTGGGCGTTTCATAAGTCTTTATTTATTGGTATAGGACGACTAGGAATCACAATATCTAGCATTAATTATAATTTATATTTAGGTATACTACAGTCAAGCTCAGGCTGAGTTACACAGTCTGAACTTTGGACCGTTCTTATGCCGCGAGCATAAGACTTCATACTTTTCTCAATTGAAAAGTCGGGTTTATTTTTTGGTAAATGACGATTATTTTTTCTAATTATTAACCCTCATTGTTGTCGGTTAACAATGGCGTATTACCTTACTTTGATTACATACTAACTAGCTTATGTAACGTTATTATGCTGATGTGGATGAACCCGTTGAACTAAACAGTAGGCAAAAAGATTTAACTGAACCATAAAGATCAATTGAGATTTTTAGTAATGGTCTCTACTTGTTGTCTCTATTGATTTTTACCTGTAAAGCAAAAAGAAAGGTTATGATATGATTCTGACCTGTATGTATGTACCTATGTATGTAAAATTATGCCAAATCCTATTGCAGCATGATTTTGTGTTCAAACATAAAATGTTGCGCTGACCCCAAGTAAATTGGGATAGATGTAGGTGTGTATGTGGCATTAAATTTGTTTGTTCCTTGGCTAAGCTAAACTATTAAATCAAAAGCATTTATTTTTCAGTAGGAATTACAAGATTCACTTTAAGAAAGTCACATTCTAATTCAAACTTAAAAAAAGGAAAATTTGTAGTGCAAAATTTTCTCTTTTTTATAACAATTTGTGTTCCTACTCTAAACGCGGCTCGGGCGGGATAAAAATACATAAAAATAAAGGCACTGCCTCGGGGCTGGCCAGGCTAACCACACAGCATGTATCTTTTTGCCTCAATAAATAACAAGTAAATGGAAATAATCACTAAGTCAATATTTAAAACAAGAAAGGTGTATAGTATATCAAAAATGTACATATATACCTGTTTGCGATTGTCAGTATTTTTCGCCTAGTAGGTCCTAGCACACTGGCGACGAAATTAATGGAGCAACTGTCCAACTCCTAGTACTAAGAACAACCCCAGAGCCAATGCAGATCTAACTCCAGTGCGAGGCAATTTCATTAGCAAATTGAAAATTACCTCTTTCCTTACTGGCGTTTACCCGACTGCTTTAGTAGGAAGGTATATAATGTTTTTTCGATGTTATGTCGCAATACGCCAGACACCCTGAAAGGTAGGAGGTAGCGTTGGATGCCCTGGAGGGTGGGAGTTAGCGTCGGACGCGCTGGAGGGCGTGGGTAGCGTCGGACACTCTGGAGGATAAACGGTGGCGGGCGTTGGACTTCCTGGGTTTCCGATGCTACCTCTCGCCGTCGACAGCGTCCAGCACTACATCCTGCCCTTCAGAGTGTCTGGCGCTACCCTTCAGGGCGTCCAACGCCTTCAGGATGTCCGACTCTACCCTTATCAGACGAGGGGTGGTGCATAACGTTCCTCTCTACTTCTTGCTCCTCCGAACCACAATAAAAGCCATATTAGGTATTAAACAAATCTAGACCAATACCTGCAGGTGACGGATGCCCTAGGGTCCGAGGTAACTCTGCTGTTCAGGCCGTCTGACGCTACTTTTCGCCCTTCAGGCGCTGTCGAGAGTGGTGCCTTTTGTTCCCGATATACCTCATTCGAATTTGATATTATCTAAAAAGTCTATCAGTAAAGATTCAAATCAACTTCTTGAGAAAATTTTCATTGAAACAACCTAGGTACCTACCTATTGCTTGGTCACGAAACGGCTCGCGTGGGTGGACGCGTGGAATTTATTTCAATATTATTTATTTTATTACCTAAATAAATACAGATACAAATATTTTTCCCCTGACGGCTAATTAATATATATTTTGTTACTTTTTTTCGTGCAATCAGAGACAGTTTACTAGTGACCGATACCTAACAGGAGAACAGGATGGAACGGCCTTAAGTAACCACTTTTCTTTCCTCAAGGAACATAGGTAGAAATATTACAGAAAAATCTGAATACCAAATTTTAAAACACTTCTCGTATTAGGTATACAATTTTTGGAAAACTTACAAAATTTTCCACCGCAGGCACGATTTGAACCTGCGACCTTCGGCATCTGTACTGCCGACGACACTACCAACTGGGCTACCGCGGTTCTAATCGTTCTAACGCGTGGATGGGCTCCATCTACCGGGATAGAAAAACCTGACTTAGTCGGCTGGTACATTTGATATGGGACCATTTTTTTGTATTAGTTGACGCGTACCAAAATGGCGTTAGATGTGCGCTGTTCCATAAGGGATTTGTCCAACTAATGAAGCGGTTCAGACAAATGCTCGCAATTAGTTGCAGTGGCGGGTGCATCTGATGCCACTCCTTGTAAAGAAATGAAACGAAAATATAAAACTGTAATTTTTGACAAAGCAAAGTTTTTAATGAAAAGGATTGTCTTGCCAGAGGTTAAATACATACATACATATTACACGCCTATATCCCTCGCGGGGTAGGCAGAGCCTAACCGGATTTAGAAACGGCTATTTACACCACGTCTGACAAGAGTTTCAGAATACTGTGCTGTGTATCACCAGTAGTGAATAATTTTAAAGCTGAACTCGTTTAATGCTTGCGTTAGTCATAGAGATAGTGTGATTTTTTTATAGGTATAAGTACTAGCGTGGCATATTATTGTAAGAAAAAGCCCTCCCTCAGAAAAGATAAAAAGCTGACCTTTTATTTAAAGATGGGTGGACCTAATAGTGCCTTAGGCACCTTTGAGTAAGTACTTAGCAAAACCAGCTTGCCTACTCACTTAAGTTTGATAAAATTTGATAACAGAGATTAGAAAAGGGCTCTTCTTTCGTAGATAAACCGAGGTTATATTCTAAGAGTACCTAAGGAGTTAGTGTCAATATTTAAATAGGTTTGTCTGTCGTGGATAGATCGGTTCGAAACCACCATGGATTTTGATACGATTCTTATGAAATTATAGAGTAGTGATATAAAAGTTAATTTTATATGTACAGTCCAGCAAAAAAGAATAGAAATTAAATAAAATGGAACTAAAAAAAAAATCATACTAAATTGTTGCCATTCATAGTCAATGTTGCCATTTAATTTTGAAATTTCATACAAAGTGGCACCCTCATTTTTTGTCTACTCTTTTTGCTTGACTGCTTGATAAGTATAACGCATGCAGAGAAAACCATTTTTTCCTGTTTTCGTTGTCCTAAACCAAGGTAAAGCGAAAAGCAGCTGGTGCAACCGCTGGGCAGGCTGCTAGTTACTGCTAGTCATCCATCATTATCAATGAAGTAGGTTATTTGAACCCGTGCTACAGGACGCTAGGAAAATACTGTGCACAGTTCCTTTTAACTGACTTCGAAAGACTTTCTCCAAGAAAATTATAACATTTCATGGGCTAAATACTTAGGTAGTACGTAGGTATAGTATATTCCTTAGAAGCTGTTTTCCAGAGCAACATAATTATAAGTTTTATATAAAATGCAGCTTCGGCGGTGTACAATTTTATATATGTATACTTACCTAGCTACTTACTTGTACAATGTACATAGATACTTGACTGAGAAAGTGTGCAGGACAGGATAGTGAAGGTGAAATCCTGTGAATGGCAAGACATAGGGTGATCGATGTTGTAAACATTTTACTGGTATTATAATAGAAAAGTAGGTGCTCCATCATATACCTACCAGCTACCTACAATACCTAACTACTTATCAATATTAAAGAAGGTTTTTGTTTTAGATCTGCTTTTAAATAGATTAGTAATAGATATACGATAAAGCCAGACAGTTACTGATTAAATCTCTTTGGAATGGTGTAGACAAAACATAATTTTATTAATATTTAGTTAGGAAAAAATATCAAAGGACGAATAACTACCCGTAAAACAACCCAATTTTAAAGATCGAAATTTCAAGGCTAATATTGTTTTTGATCTCTTTGTTCTTCGGTTCTTTGTTCCGAAAATTTTCCATCCAGCCAGACGCAAGGACCCCTACACAACCTACAGTGATTAGTCAAAGCAATTTTAATATCTAACACTAATTTAATTAGTCTTTAGGGATTTTAAAATACGTAAATTTTTTTGTTTCTATGCCAGTAGGGTACTTTTTAATTTAATTACAAAATATTCTAATTGGAAATTAACAAGATTCTCAGAAATTCGCGAATGTTTGCAGCAATGTTGCTTCTTGACCTGTCTGTCGCGATACCGGCTGGAGGAATGAGTCAATGTAATCCCACCCAAAACATAAATGTGAAAGGCTGCCAAGTTCGATAATATTGGAATGCTTCGCCTATAAAAGAAGTGAGATCTAAATAAGTACCAAGTTCCATACACAGACCTCAGTTAAAAATAGTTATAGGAATGCACACTTGATTTTTCGCAGTTTGGAAATAAGAATCTACTTTCCAAACTGCGGAAAATCAAGTGTGCATTCCTGTAACTATTTTTAACTGAGGTCTGTGTATGGAACTTGGTACTTATTTAGATCTCACTTCTTTTATAGGCGAAGCATTCCAATATTATCGAACTTGGCAGCCTTTCACATTTATGTTTTGGGTGGGATTTCATTTATTTTTGTAAGGTTTATTTTCTTTTTTTCTTATGATTAAGTTAGTAAGGAAATATCTCATTTATACTTTACTTTGACTAAATACAAACCTTCGTAACGAATTTAAGGTCGGTACGACGATTGGAAGATATAGATAAATTTTTTGTTTTAGTTCCTTAGGGGTATGAATTTACACCTTCATTATTTTTAAAACCGACTCACACTTGGCCATTTTCAGATATTTTCCTTTACCTTGACCTAAAGACCTACCTCCATGCCAAATTTCAAGTCAATACGACCATTGGAAGTGGTCTAGGTTTTTGATGAGTGAGTGAGTGAGTGAGTGAGTCAGTGAGTGTATAGTAAAAATAGCGATTTTCTGACGTCAATATCTCAAGACCTACAATAGGTACATTAATGAAATTTTGTATTTTAGATAAGTAAGTAGATCTCGACAGATACTAGAAATTTCATATGCGTAGATAAAATAGATTTTGAGTTATAGGTGGGTCGAACTTGGCCCGAAATGGTTCGTGTAATATAACCCACGGCCGGTGTGTCGCTTTTTTTGCTCGAACTTGGCGGACACACTGCCGTGTGTCTAGATGTCTTCTTCTTTTTGTTGAATCAATGGCGATCTTGTCAAATTTTGCGTGCCCAAAGTAACTAAGAAGATGGTTGGCAGTTGGCACGAACGTCATATTTCTTAGATTAAAATTTACTCAAAAGCATAAAATTTACTCAAAAGCGTCAATTATGAATTATGATGTCTTGTATCAGATTTTGCTGTTTTGATTTTCTTATAAGTACCTACCTACTCAGAGAGTGTTGAAAGTAAAGAATCAACACTGGCTACGTAATAAATTAAGTGACAATTGCAAAAATCCTGAAAAGGGTCGAGTGAACCTTCTGTAAGCTCTCTATTTTGTGGTAGGGGGCAGCAGTTCTACACAGTAGACGTTAAAAAAGGTCTGGTGTACAAATGTACAATACGTTTTTCTTTTCGTATCGATCTCAGGTCAAAATATTGAAAGTAAAAGTCAGATGTCCTTTCTATTTAACAAAAGGCTAGTACAATTCACAATGTAAGTATTGGCGAGACTAAGGCGATCATAAATATTTTTTGATTTTAAAATACTTAACACCCTGTAAACGTTCAATATAGAGGTCAGAAGAGCTTTTACTCTTGCTTACAACCAGCTTCTAACCAGTTTTGTGCAAGTTCTTTGCAACTAGTGTCCTCATTATACCCTGTACATATAGTATAGGTATGGAAAGGGAATAGCACAAACTCTTCCTACCTCATAGCTATTACCTACATCTTATTATATCATAATACCTATTTTTATGCTACACAATTTTCCAATTATTTTTCTGTTAAAAATGCCTTCTTCTAATAATAAAACTGCTCTCATTTTCTTGCGGGAAAAAGGCATTTTCCCGGCAAGTGCTATACATATAAACCTTTCACTCTCCATTTATTACTAAAATCCCGCATCAAAATCCGTTGCGTAGTTGAGTTGGCGAATTCCACGACAGACAGACAGAGACAGGCAAAAAGTGACTTCATTTTATACTATGTTGTGATACAGGTCCATTGATCATAATGCATCTTGTTATGAAGGAATTGGAAATGAAATGAGGGGTAAAATCAAAATCATTTCCGTTCCAGAATGGGTGCTATCAATTTTGAATCGCTCCAGTTGTTCGACAACAGCCTATACAAAAACAGACAGTGAAGGATAGCCATAGAAAGTGAAAACTTAGAAATGGAAGAAGTTATGTCACATAGCATAAGTTGATATCGATTATCAGATTTTTATCATACCGGGCCTACCGTGCGATCAGGCGATACGATTCCGTCGTGCCCGATTCGGTAGACTTACATTGCTTGTCATCTTGACTTTGTTGTAATTCCACCCGTGAAATAACCAGCAATGCATGTTGAATCGGGCCCGACAGTTCGGGGTGTGAAACTGCTGCATCAGTATTCCACACCTGTTACTGTTACTTCCACGTTTGCCTCTTCGAGCATAACAGGCCGATCCAGTTTGTCTGGCGTGGAGGGGCGGCTGCTCGGTGGCAAACACGAGCTGACCGGCAAAATGATCGCACCGCGCGCGCGGGTCCTCGCCACGAGCGCCGTTCTCTGCCTCGCGATCTTCGTCCGCTCCGCCGCCGGCGGCGCCACCGCCGCGGAACCTCCCCGTGGCCAGGACGATCTGAAAAAAATCGAACTGTTCGACGGTGTGTCTGTGAACATTCCCAATGAAGCAAACTCCACGGAGAAGTTGCTCTCCTTTGAGATCGACACGGAAAGGAGTCTCGAGTCAGGTTTGTGTTGTGGAAGTTTTTCAACTAGGTCGCCTTTGTCATTTGCAGTTGAAGACAAAAGTTGTCCTTAGTAGTAAGTGGGTATCTAAGTGCTATTAGCATCATTTATCAAACCATTTAAGAAATCAATTGATAGTAGTTATTCTAGTAACCGTATGATAAACCATTCTAGGTAAGTTCATTTCTTACATGGGTAGGCTAATGTGCTTGATACCTATATAAAGTAGATTTTAAGTAGTCATGAAAATGCCTGCACTATGAAGCCATCTTGTTTATCTTCCTGTAAGAACGTTAATATCCGGTTTCTCGCAGCTGCCAACATAGGTAGGTATATCCGTTGGGTATATCGTACTATCGTAGAAACCGAAGTGCAAAGTAATACCGGGGGTTAGTGCCAAAGTCTGAACCGTGGGTCTAAACTTGTAGGTAACTAACCTACTACAAAGTAGGTTCACTATTTTGCGTGTAGTTAATTCAAAAACATGCAACTAAAACTTAACACACAGCACAGCGAAAAAATCTAGGAATGATCGGGTCGGACACGCTTATGTAAAGCGCTTCGAAATCAACAAAATATCATCAGAATTTTCAGTGTTTTCAAAGTTTCAGTGTTGCCAGGTTTTTCAGGGTTATTTCTGAAGCTTTTTGTTTACGAACTACAAATTAAATACCAACCTTCCTATGGTTTTCCAAAATTCTAGGTGCTACCCTACATTTTACTTAAGTGATGATGAATCTAAGTAGGTAGTTTACATGGTAGATAACAATCATAAATAAATGTTCCACCATAACAACAAAATTCATTGTAACGAATTGGCGCTTTAATTAGCCTTGTACAATGTAAGTACATTGATATTAGACTTAACGATAACTTAACAAGCAGATGTATTAAAAAACTAAATTTCGACTGCGGCAATTTTAAGTTGTATACCTATATTGCGATTAAAATCCCCCATCTTCTTTAATTTATAACCCCACTTAGGCAGTGTCACTCACACTGCTGAGAAAAATCTAACGACACCTCATAATGTCAGGTTCCGCCCAGCGGTTTGGGCTGTAGCCGTGAAAAGAATGTCTTGTCCACATAGGTACATACATAAATACATAGATGCATACATACATACTCTCGAAAAACATAACCATCCTTCTGAGGCAGTCGGGTAAAAACTACGTCTCGTCACCTCATTCAAATAAATACACACGCAAAAACTGTCATTCCAGCAATTTTGTCGCGCGGCGAGAGAGTTAAAGTGAAATTGTTAGAAAATAATCAGAGCATATTGCGATAATGTCCCCAAGTGTAGTGGCGTAAGAATGCTCATTAATACGCCTAACCAAGCCTGAAGATAGAAAGTGAACATGTCCAACCGCACGATATCAAACCGTTAGCTAGAAAAAAGTAACAAATGCAATCAATGTAGGTAAATCATTTTGATAGAGTTGAAAGCGGAGCTAGCCAGAATACGATTTGATTAGGATCATGGGGATAGATAGGGTAATTTGTAATGATAACGAGAACACAGAGTATTGAATTCTCGACGCTCATAAAAATGGGGTATAAAACAAGCACATCATAATATAAGGTCCTATTAATTCACTGCAAATATTTTCAGGATATACTCTACTCGTGAAACTGAACAACTTTTCTTAGTAACATTTTTCCGAAATATGAAAAAAATATTTGGACCTCCCATACAAAAATGTCCAAAACAATGTCCAAAACATGTCAATTTGTATGGGAGGTCCAAATATTTTTTTCATATTTCGGAAAAATGTTACTAAGAAAAGTTGTTCAGTTTCACGAGTAAAACTTACCCTGAAAATATTTGCAGTGAATTTAATAGGACCCTATAGATAAGCTTGTGATTTGTGGTTGTATCCTATACCTAACGCCTGATTTTGATTGAAATACCTAATTATCAGTACCAATTAAACAAGCCTGAAAATAGAAAGCGCACACGTGAATCTTCATGCTACAAAAAAATGCAATCAATGTTAAATAAATAGTTTGACAGAGCTACTATGCGAATCGGGGTGACAATGTACACTCTGAAGCAACTTAAATTCCTATTTTATGAGTTAGATAACGATTATCCCCTAAATGGATAACTTGCAACGTTAACCACTGAATGTCATATTATGGGGTTGTTGAGCGAAGAATACTAAATATACTTAGCTACTCGCTCTATTAGTCAAAATTGCATGTTTGGGGTTTTGTATGTGTGCGTTGGTGTGATTGGTGGTATAATTATCAGAATCTACTTACCAAGCAAGTAAATATATCTAACAATCTAACTGCACGATATCAAACCGTTAAGCTAGAAAAAGTGACAAATGCAATCACTGTAAATCATTTTCGCGCGACTGCCTCACGAGTTGCCTCGAAAGGAGAGTTATGTTTTTCGAGAGTATGTATGTATGAATGCAATTAGTTCTTAGACTGTGTTAAGAATGACTTCTAAGAAATTATGAAAGCAAAGACCCTTTACTAGTTGAAATCTAATTGAAAGCAAATACTTTGATGGCGCTGTAAATTGGGAAGCTGGTCGTGGACAGTAAGCTACCGAAAGTGTACGTTCTAGAGTAGGTTGTGGTTAATGTTTATGCCCTAATAGGGTAACTTGTAACATCAAAGACTGTCGCTCATGTAAGTAGGGTTCCTGACTGAACCGGCTTCCTTTGATTGATAGTATATGAATAAGCACATTATTAATGCGATTAGCCCGGCCAGCCCCGAGGCAGTGGCTTTATTTTTTTTATTTTTCACCCCGTATGAACCACGGAACTAGGAACAAAACCTTTTTTGGTCTTTGCAAATTTTTCTTTTGAACAATGAACCATTTCTGTGTACTATACTATACTATTATAACAGCCACAATAAAGTCCATTGCTGAACATGTGCCTCCCCCTAGTAGGGGGGTATATTTGCCATACTCACCACGCTTGGCAGGCGGGTTGGTGAGCGCAATGCAAGATGTTGCAATACGATAGCGAAATTCATCCAGGGATTGAACCCCTGGATGATTTTATCACCCACGGGAAAGATATGGGGTGATGGATGAATTCTAAGCCGGCATCACACGGCATTTCTGTGTATTGAATACTCGTATCAATAGGTACCTAAGTGATATTTTTATATCCTATTTAATTTGACGTCAGGACGTCATAGATATCATGTTCATGATAGCACCATGATAGGTAATTTATGTTGGTAGGTATATAGTTTAAGCACACCATAATAAAATTGTATTGTTATTGTATTTGTTACCGGTAGGTAGTTACTACCTACCTAGTCTGAATGTCAACATAATGATTAGATAAATACTCTGAGAAAGATTTAGATAACATCGGGTTCTTTGAAAAAGCTACGCAGAGTGTAGGTAGGTTATGCATGTTTATTACCTGTTAGTATTACATTTGCCGAGTGGTGGCTTAGAATAGCATAACCCCAATTTTACCAGTGGGTGTCGCAAATAACGACTGAGAGTTAACTATCCCGGGAATGTGCAGCAGCGTTCCCTGTAAATGCAACACTTACCAAGCGTGGTAAGTATCCCCCGAATAGGGGAGGCCCATGTCCAGCAGTGGACTTTTGTGGCTGTTGAGGTTGAGCTAAAATTCAGATACCGGTTTCACCATCCTTACGTTTAACTCGGTTTTAGGGTAGACTATACCAGATTTTAACTATTGCAATCAAACTCTACAATTTACACTACAGCTTGTTGTGGCCAGGCAAATGCATGCCAGCCATCAAAGTAGTAAACTTAACAACCGAATAGGATACAGTATCAGGTTATTGTACTATATCAACCTGGGTAGGTTGCGAACGGGACGAGTTGCGAACAGGATGAGTTGCGAACAGGATGAGTTGCGAACGGGACGAGTTGCGAACGGGACGAGTTGCGAACAGGATGAGTTGCGAACGGGACGAGTTGCGAACAGGATGAGTTGCGAACAGGATGAGTTGCGAACGGGACGAGTTGCGAACGGGACGAATTGCTAACAGGATGAGTTGCGAACGGGACGAATTGCGAATGGGACAAGTTTATTACGTGGGACGAGTTGCGAATGGGACGACCTGCTAATAACCCAATTTGACACATGCGAAATCAGATTTACTGGTTCAAAAATACGTCTCTCGATCTCGACAGCTCTACTATTCAAAGTATCTAAACTTTGTGAAAACAACGAACCGAGAAGGGTTGCAATGCAATATTAACTTTTGTATACAGACTTAGAAAATATTGAATTTATTAACCCCAGCCCGAGGAAAGTTTTCATGTACCTAAGGGAACTAAAGTTGAAAGATTCTTGCGTGGGATCGAAGAATACTAAACGATAGAAACTCCGCAGTTTTATTATAAGTTTTCTCAAGTTTGTTGTGGATGGATCAGATCTGCCTCACGATGGTAATATAGGTAGTACATGAACGATTTTTTTAAAGTTCCGTTACTTTACTTTACTACACGACGCGACATCTAGTTAGCCACCAGTCCACTGCTGGACGTCGACAATCTTGGAACTCCTTTCGTTCGTGATATCGAACCAGCAAATCGTTCGCAAAACCAACATCGTTCGGTACGTTTAGCTTTGAATACCTCAGACAGAATTATAAGTTTATTTGTATACCTGGTCGACCAAGATTCCTCGGTTCTTCAGATGGCTTTACTAGCTTACAGAAAACTCCCGAAAAAGGGGTGGAGCAACGATTTTTGGAAAATGAAACCTTAGATAGGTTTCGATTTATCGCCCCTGAAAACCCCTAGATCCTACAAATCTTGCTCGTTAAAAGGTAGGTAAGTATTAGATAGATTAGATAGGTAGATGTTTATCGCCTATAGGTAGTAGATCTGTGAAGACCACCCAGACCAACTTGCTGCATCAACTTTCCAGGCAGTTCAACCCGACCACTGTCATTTATTATGTCGGTGCAAAATCTTGACTTTCGAAAATAAGTTTTTTGGGATCGTAATGGCTTTTTTATTTCGCAAGTACATATAAATTACAGTGCAGTATTCGTGTGAATGTAATTTTGATGCTTGTGCCTTCATTCACTCGTTTTGTCGTTTCTGGAACTCAATTTTACGGGCTCGTCCACACTACGCGCGTTTTTTAACAAAGGCATTTTTTCCCACAATTCAAGTTCGCAGAAAGTTCACAGGAAGTAAACTGAAATGGTATTTTTACCCGACTGCCTAAGCAGGGTTGTGTTTTTCGATAGTACCTACTTATGTATTTTATGTACTTACACAAGAAATTGTTTTCACGGGCTACAACCCGAACGGCTGGGTGGATCTTGACATGTGAGGTGTCGTTAGATTCGTCTTAGCAGCACTAGTGACACTGGCTGGCTATAATAAAAAATCATATATTCAAGATGGTGGATTTTTATTGCAAAACAAAATTTTGAAATAACAGTAGGTATTGGGGGCGTCCGAGGGGGGCGTTGATAAATTTCAATGATTTCAAGAAGAGGTGTAAAAATCTCAAACTGTTTTCAGAAACATGCCTGCCCGAGTTGTATGCAATAACCCGCCTTTTCAAATACTTAAACTTAAACATTTTCTATTCTATTGTATTCAACAGATAACTTTGAAATTCCTAGCGGAATACCCGTCTAGCTAGGTATTATGTATTCTGAGGCTAGGTATTATGCCGCAAAACGCTGGTGACTTGACATAAACTTAGCCTAGACGTTGCCTAGACATAATAATGCAGATTTAGCCATATACATAGGTACTTTCTCTCGGAATCATTGCTGGGTTACGAACGTAACATTAGTTTATTATTAAAGCAAGCAAAAGCAAAAAGTTCAGTAAGTTAGACGTAATTATAAAATGTGAAAGTAATTTTTGACTGTCTAATATGTAATGGCCACAAGAGCGGTCGTTCATATCGCAAGGAAGTAGGTAGGTTTATCGTATCGGTTCCAACTACTTTGTAATTGATAGCTACTTATTTCTTATCTGGTAAAGTACTAGGTAGGTAGGTAAGCACTTCGTCCTGGAGTACATGGCAATGGCATGGTGACGTGCATGTGACACATTGAATACAATTCTTGTGTACATAGCAGCGAGGTGTTTGTGTAGGAGTAGCGAGGTATCTGCCTTCCTTTATCTACCATTTTAGGCGAGACACACGTAACGCCCGTTTGTGCGTGTTTTTTAAGCAACGTTATGGCATGCGTTAGGAAAATGCTATTTTCTACCTTACTTTCATACAAATACGTTTTAAGTCAAACGGTTTGACAGACGCATCCGCTAGCACTGCGCATGCATGCGATCAGTCTGTCACACATAAACGTTTTTACTGCCGCCGTTTACGCTCTACTTACTCCGCAAGTATAGGCGTGATATGTGTATGTATTTTACAAAATATTAATCTTACACATCATTTTTTACAGGCAGAGGCAGTAAGAGCAAGAAGCTGCTGCAGCGCATCCTGCCGATGTTCATCATGCCGTTCCTGATCCAGTCCGCCATCGTGCCCTTGTTCCTGGGCATGCTCAAGTTCATGCTGTTCAAGTCTGCGATGATAGGAAAGCTGGCCTTGGCGCTGATCCTCCTGAACGCCTTCAAGAACCAGAATAAAGGTAACTGAAGGTAAACTCTTGAATAGCTTCCGCAGGCTTCCGTAGGCTCTGAGTAGCAAACATCGGAGAAAATCAAACTTTCTCTGAGTAGCGTTGCAAGCTTCGGATGCTTCCAATGTTTCGACTTCAACAAAATTTCCCATTCTGCCCAATATTTCAAACCATCTTCTATCTACATCTTACTCTTCTCTCCTTCTATGGTGCGTATTTAAGTAGCTCTCTGATCCAGTCCGCCATCGTGCCCTTGTTCCTGGGCATGCTCAAGTTCATGCTGTTCAAGTCTGCGATGATCGGCAAGCTGGCCTTGGCGCTGATCCTCCTGAACGCCTTCAAGAACCAGAATAAAGGTAACTGAAGGTAAACTGTGGAACATTTTCCGTAGGCTCTGAGTAGCGTTTCGAGCTTCGAAAGCTTCTAATGTTTCTACTTCAACAAAACTTCCCATCCTGCCGAATATTTCAAACCATCTTCTATCTACATTTTACTCTTCTCTTCTTCTATGGTGAGTATTTAAGTAACTCCCTGATCCAGTCCGCCATCGTGCCCTTGTTCCTGGGCATGCTCATGCTCATGATCGGGAAGCTGGCATTGGCGCGGCTCTCGCCCTGATCCTCCTTAATGCCTTCAAGAACCAGAATAAAGGTAATCGAAGGTAAACTCTTGAATAGCTTCCGTAGGCTCGTGAGTAGCGTCGATCTTCGAAATCTTCCAATATTTCTACTTCAACAAAATTTTGTTGTTGTTCAAGTCAACGATAATCGGAAAACAGGCCCTCGCGCTGATCCTTCTTAATGCCTTCAAGAACCAGAATAAAGGTAACTGAAGGTAAACTGGAACAGGCTCTGGGTGGAATTTCGTAGATCGAAACCATAATAGGTACGTAATATAAACATTATCAAACGCTCTCTCAGAAACAAGAAACTTTGAACATTTTATCAAAAACAATCGCATAATGATGGACCTGCTATCTTAATTGCCACAAAATTTACTGCATACTTAAAGCTTCCCGTGATAAATAGGCATTCAAGTTTGAAAACTTGCAACATTTACACAAGATTTACACGTTAACTATCTGCATTCAGAAACCTGCACGTTTCGTGCGGTACCTACGTACGGGTGAGGCGTAGCGAAAATCGCATGTTCAAATCCTGCCTGTGCTAGAAAATTATGCAAGTTATCTGAAACAAAATTTTCTGGCTATATGAATTGATATTTTGAATGTTTTTATAGGAAGAGATGCGGAATTTGCGGATAAGCATTACGGATACAGCGATACTGGCATGGAATACGGCGCGTACGTAAACTGAGACACCAAAAAGAGGAGAAAACTAAAACTGGGTGCTGAATTAGCAACGCCATCGACTGTTGTACCTTTTGTATGTCATTTTTAAAGTGTTTTCTTTTCATTCGGCCTGTTGACTTTTTGCCAATATCACGTCAGAAAGTAGCTAGGTATATCGTTTTTAACTTTTAATACGCATTCACCAAACAATAATAAAATGCGCTTGCGTAAGCGTTTATCTACTAGGCAAACTTACCTATTTACAGCCCTAAGATAAATAGCTAGATATTATCATACATATTATAATTTATTAAAAACAGTTGTAGCATTTATATACTATAGGTAAATAGGTAATAAATAGGTAACATATTGTGTAGGCAGGCTGTTTTGCTCTATTTAACATTAAATTTCGTGTATCTTTTATCTTTAAATCAAACATCTTGAATAACTTTTATGGACCTAATTGATATTTTAGACACGTACTCGATTGAGTTTTGTATACTTACTTGACACCCTACAAGTAGGTAATTTTAAAATTAGAAAATTCTTTGTACTAGGGATTTGATTAAGGTAGGTAATTCTATTTAATGTTACCGAGCATTATCCATTACCAAGCATTGGTTTCTTTAAAACTTTGCTTATTACCTTTACTACTTAAGACCTTATTTTTAAGCCCTTAGAACTTGTACATATTAGGTATAAACCTTTTTACACACTAATGTACCTAACTAAATTATTATTTATTTTATGTAAAGCCAGTCTATTCTATGTCATAGTTTTAAGAAAATAGTGTTATTGAAGTATTTTTCTGTTTATTATCTAGCATGTTGACCTCCGAACTTCAATTTGAAGATGTCACCCTTGATGATGATGATACTTATTTGCTTACCGATGATGCTTAGATACATTTTAAACTAATTGAAACAGGTACCTATCTGATAGATACGAAACCTATAAGTATGTTTAAATGATCAACTTTCATTGCATATAAATTAGTTTAATTGGTTATCGTAAATGGGTAAGTTGAAGTCAGAACAACCTAATTCTAATCGTTCTTTTAACTTCAAGATACAATACAATTCGAATTAAGCTCTCTGAACACGCACGTAATCCCATAAAATTTCGCCTATCGGTAGGCAGTCATAATATAAATGGAAATCCAACACAAAGAAAAGGAATAATGTGATTGTTATGGAAATATAAATGCCTGAAACGAAACAGAAATATTCGGTTCTTTCTTCGTGAGGACCATTATTAAAGAGTCTTAATGGTTCTGTGATCAGAGTAAGAAATAACCATAGCATAACAGAATAAGTACTTCACAGCTGTTAACATAATATTTACTATTTGATTCTTGGAAATACAGTAACACCCTTACGAAATATATCTTCACCAAGCTAACAAATGAAGATATCACTTACAAAGTATTACCTAGGTATCTTTGCTGTAAGAATTTCGTTTTTGTGTAAGTAAACTGTCTATTAAGTGTTTTAAATGTACAACATTCTGTGATACTTATAATAACTTCGACTCACAAAGGTTGTGTTTCATTGGCAAAGCAGCAAAGTCGATCAAAAAGCCGTTTTATCGAAAGCCCTAAAAATGCTATACTCTATCCGCGCGATGAAGATAATACCAGAAAATGCAAAATGATTGCCATTGGTTAGCGATAACGAGGCAAGGGTGCGTTTACATGGCGGTGCAATTTCAGTCTACTTCTGTGGCTTGCACGGAGCGGACGCGTTCTTTTGTTCTTATATCGATTGTTTTATTTCTCCTACGACCTAGCGCGTGTTTTGGACTGTTTCCTGTGAAACATACGCAAATGTATTTACCTAAAATTATTTTTACTTATTAAATATTGTAATAGACCAAAGAAAACCAAATTTAATAGTAAAAAATATTTATGAGTCTTCTTTAACCAAAGAGCCATGTAAACGCATCTTTACGTTTTTACACAATTGTTGACGCCCACTTACCTGGAAGGGCAATCATTTGTCCCTTTCACTTGCATACAAAAGTGCGGTTGAGAGGACGCTATATTATCTTCATCGCGCGGATAGAGTATAAAGTGTAAAAGTAGTCGTTCTTTATAGCGAATTTCTCCAGTGGAAATTTTTAGTGAGGCCGCTTATTCGACCTACATTTCTACTGCCTACCTACTGATCACGTTTTTATAGCCTATTTGGTACTTACAAATGTCTGTCTGCATACTATAATAATGTAATATTCCGTGCCAAGCTAACTAAGGATTTTCTAACAAAATACCTAGAGGTCGTGCCTTGCGAGAGTTTCGCCAATGTCTTGCAAAAAATCACGCCCGTTTTGAAATTAACTTTTTCTTTTTCTTACCGACTTTGCAAAGGCCTATCAAAAATTCATGAAATACTTTCTTTTGTTCATTGTTTAGAAAACTCTAGCGTTGTTGAAATTATTGTTAAGAAATATAACTACCGAAAATATTATGTGGTAGTTTTTTCGATAGGTAACCTTTCACTGTTTGTATCGTATACATATTTTTGTAAATATACCTACCTGTAAGTTTATTTATTTATTAATTAGTTACGTAAGTAAAGTAGATATCCTATACATTACTTAATTAATTATTTATTGTTTTTTTAATATAACACGTTTTTTAATCAAAAGTTTTTTTCCTTTGAGTTTACCACCTACAGTTATAATATACCTAACTGTAATTAAATTAATTATAGGTACCTAAAAGAAATTTTGTGTATCTTTTATCTCTTTGACTCAAACATCTTAAATATCTTTTAAGTATGTAGATAATTGATATTTTTAGATATTCGATTAACACCCCACCTACAAGTTATTTAAAATTGGAAAATCTTTGTCCTAGAGATTTGATATGTGTACCTATTTCTATTAAGATTTTAAAACGGTGGTTTTCCATTTACGTAAGTTGAGTTTTGTTACCGGAAACCACGAGCCGGATGCCGGATGTAGGTACCTATGGCAGTTTCTAATATCTAACTAAGAGTTGTACCTACCTACCTAGGTTTTTCTTAAGCTAGCATCTACACTAATAGACTAATTGATAAGATCAGGGGTGGTCTATCTTTTGATTGTTCCTCGTGGCTGAAATTTTTTATTTCTACAGTTTTTTTTTGTTGCTATGTGTAAAGTCACTAAGCAAAACCACATTGCCTCGTGTTTAGACAAGGTATGAAAAAATAATCACATACGTTAATGTAAGTTAAATAGGTAAGTAGGTGTAATAAACTACTTAATAGGCAATAAACAAGTTTTATTCTCATCAAGGAATTTCTATCAGCCAACCGCTTTTACACGGAGAAAGTACTGGAACATAGAGATAACGTAGGTATATCAATTCAGTACATCTGAAGGAGTATTTTTACCCGACTGCCTCAGAAGGAGGGTTTAGTTTTTCGAGAGTATTTAATGT
The DNA here is from genome assembly GCA_024500475.1 of Phthorimaea operculella. Taxonomy (NCBI): domain Eukaryota; kingdom Metazoa; phylum Arthropoda; class Insecta; order Lepidoptera; family Gelechiidae; genus Phthorimaea; species Phthorimaea operculella. The sequence goes on from JANFCV010000065.1 coordinate 2,133,811, forward strand.
ATTTGTATGTATGTGGGTATGTAGAATGTAGACAAGAAATTCCTTTTTCCAGGCTAGAGCCCAAACGGCTGGGCGAATCTTGACATGAGAATTTGTGGTGTCATTAGGTATAGTAGATTTATCTCAGCACCGCGAGCGACACTGGCTATGTTAAAAATTCATAAATTGTAGATGGCGGATTTCTATCGAAAAATACATTGTTGATGTAATTCCCTAAATATACACCAGACAGATAGTACTTACGTCTATCTCAATTTCAATTTCATAGTAAATTATTTTTTCAATAAACCCAGAAGAAATCCCACAAAATGTTGCGTTGTCCTGTCCATGGGAGAAGTATAAATAGGTAATTTACTTTTTATTTTACTCCATCTCGCCGATGTCAGTAGTTTTTGCGCGTTGCTCGGACGCTCGATTACACTTACAAAAAGTAAGTACCTACATAAAAAGAATGAAATAAGTTTATTGAATGCAGGGCAGTAAAGTAAGTCAGGGAGGGACACAAGAGCATTGAACCGGAAACTGTATCTTTTTCAATTAAAATTAGGTAAGTACCTACCTACCTAGCTTATGCCCACCTAAAAATGGAAGGTGTATTTTTAACCATTAAAAACACTTAGTAAGTAAAATCAGATTTGAATACTAGATTTTAAATTTATAACACCTCCTGTTTTAGGCACACAACTTTAGAAATCTTGCAATTTTTTTATTTCTCTAAGCAGGTAGGATTTGAACTTGTGACTTTTGCTATCAGTAATGATTAAGCCGCGGTAGCCCGTGCTATAGCTAGTGCTGATAGCGACAGTCACAGGTTCAAATCCTGCCTGTGGTACTACCACTTTGCACGATTTTAACAAATCTCAATTATTCATTTCATTACAAACCTCATCCATTACACATGCGCCGCAGTCTGCTTTCTGACGTAACTCTTTTACCTGTCGTACACACGTAACTGACGCTCGTATCGCATTTTAAGCGCAGAGTAAGTACACCGCCTGCGTATGCAAGACGTATGCGTGCGCGCCATCAAGCGTACCGGTCGGTTGGTTGTACCTATTGTAATGTATGCGATTGTATGAGATGCGGCACACTGCCTACGTAGGTATGCGTGCACGTCGTACAGCGGCGTGTCTCATGCAGTCCCATACAATACAACGTCAAAGTGACGTCACGCATAAGGAGGCGGTAACTCGTATCGTATTACTTATGTACTTAAACTTACCGCGCTGAGGAGACTTTGGCCGGCAGTGACTTATCTGAAGTCCCTAAGGAAGTCCCTTATACAGGGGACGGTGTAACGAAAACTTTGCAGGCGTGCTCAGACCATAAAACGAAAAAAAATTCTGACCTCCCATACAAAGTTAGTCAGCTGATCGTGAATATAGGTAGGTATGGGAGGTCGGAATTTTTTTTTCGTTTCCTGTTTAAGTGTTGTTTTTAAGTTTGATGGTCTGATCATGCCTGCAAAGTTTTCGTTACACCGTCCCTAACACCCCGTATTTCACATTTGTGGAAAAGAACGACAGATCCGTTTGTCGCGCGATGAAAAATTCGCATAATGAGCGGTCTAATAAAAGTTCGGCTACTGCAACTACTAAAAGTTGTTGGAAAGAATTCAAAAATACCTACTTTCCTACACTTAATTTAATTTACCTAATTTTATAGCAGGTAGTTTTTTATGGTAGGTACCTAATAAATAAAAATAAAAGAAGGCAGGCAGGCGCCAAAAAACCTTTGTTCCCACCTGTCCTACTGAGTAGTTCTACGGTAGAACAGGTAAGACCTTTTTTTCCCACTAGTTCTACGGTGGAACAAGTGAGCACATTTTAAGTCCCACTTGTTCTACGTTTTAGAAATATTATTTTTCATGGAAAATTTGCTTATTGTCGTGGAGTTTTTTGTTAAAGAATAATAAACACATTCACATTTGGAAGCACATTTTTATTGCAAAAGTCAGTATTCCGGAACGTAACGTGAATTTTGATAATGTTAAAGTTTCAGAATTTAGTAGTGTAGCAACAACATGCAAAAAAATAACAAACAAAATGCTTAATGGACGGAACTAGATTTCCAGTTTCTTAAGAGGGTTGTAGGCCTCGAGCAGAGAGAGCTACATTCAAGATGACAGCATAAAACTCATTAATTTCAGAAACTGTGCATGTTAGACTATCTGTTTGTTCAAAAACAATGTAGGCCTTGAAGAGATCTACATCTTAGGTGACAACTGTCAAGCTAAAAATTGGTAGCTTAGCACGTACTTCGAGTACGTGCATTCAATCCAATAAGTTTTTTTGGAAAAATTAAACGCCGTGGGAAGATCAATATTTAAGGCAAAAAATTAAAAATTAGTTTGTTTTAGAAATTATGCACGCTACTTTTTCGTTAATAAAGTTGTTGACCTTAAAAAGATCTACATTTATGATGACAGCTGTCACATGTCTTCTCAGCATTTTCAACATTTTGACCCCTGATCGGATAAAATCGTGGATTTTAAATGCCATGTATTTCAAACTTATTTATTAGACCAAACAGCTAAAACACCGCGAGTGAAACCGCAGGAGGAATGCTAGTATCATATAATCCGTTCCGGAGCACTGACTTGTTGAAATAAAAATGTGCTCCCAAATGTGAATGTGTTTAGTATTTTTTGACAAAAAACTCCACCACACCAAGCAAATTTTCCATGAAAAATAATATTTCTAAAACGTAGAACAACTGGGACTTTAAATGTGCTCACTTGTTCCACCGTAGAACTAGTGGGTAAAAAAGTTCCCACCTGTTCTACCGTAGAACTACTCAGTAGGACAGGTGAGAACAAAGGCCAAAAAAGCAGGTTTACTATCTAGCAATCGGGCCTTTTAGGCATGGCAGTGTAACAGTGTACCTAACTCTGTGTAACCCACCAACCAACCTTCCTACTCTACACACTAAAGTTCCTAGAGGAGCCCAATTTTTGAAATGGTGTAATTCGATTCCGAACACGGAAGTCCGCAACAAGTCGTATCATACTTTCTACTTGAATTAAGGCATGTGTGAATTTATTAATGTAGTAGAACATGTAATAGTTACGAGTATAATCAGTAGGACTTCCGCATACGAAAACTCAAAAATAGACCCCCGGTCACGTCGACTTTATTATTTCGCAACTTGTTATCGCGATCTAAGTCATCGAGTTCAGTAGTGAAGGTAGACTGTGACACGGAGCACTTACGTTTCTATTAATTTACCTATTAGTGTGGTTCCTGGTGCATTACTTCCCGTCGAAAAATCGGTGCACTGATAGTTCTTCCAAACGTATTAATTTGTATTTTGACAGCTGTCTGGCGAATACAATTTTACTTTCGTCCTTTTCATGCCAATTTAGATTTCTATTAGACATTCTACTGCTAAAAAGCAAATAAATTGTTGCAAAGATTACCTATAGCAAGTATGTTTATTATGGAGCCTAATTAAAGTTCTGAAGTGAAATTATTTTAATTTTATAGTATTTTTATTTTGTTTAACAAATGAAAGTGTTTAAATTTTTTTTTAATTGAAAATTACGTACCTACCTACCTATTTATAGAAGTGAACATCTAGCAAAATTAAAAAAAAGTGATAAATATTTTTCATGTGACTTACAGCCAAGATTCAATAAACAAAATGTTTTGAATCTTTCGTACCATCAAAGTTAATAAACTTGTATTGTAGGTAGGTATTGTACAAAATAATGTTCTTTGAGGAAAGTAGTAACTTGTAATTGTAACGTTCAATTGGCGTGTTCACCTTAACCTTTGAAATATTTCCACCAAATTTATTTTCGACCGAATTTATTGAACAGATTGTTTACAGTGTTTATAAAATAAGTATACAGTGCAAAACAAAACAAACGAAAAGTGATTAAAAGTGAAGTGAAAGTGACGTGCGTGAATCAAAGTAGAGAAACACAGGTAACGTCCTTTGTGCGTTCTTTTTGCGAAGTGCTATTGCATGTGTTAGGACAATGCGATTTTCCACCCGGTTGATGTCAAAGACAAACGGTTTGACAGAAGCATCCGCTGGCGCTGCCTGGGTACCTACCTACCTATCGCACGCTGCGTCGACGGATGTATCTATCCAATGTTTCACATAAACCGTATTGGTATCAAAATAAGGTGGAAAATCGCATTTTCGTGTTCACAATTCGTATTGTCCTAAATGCATGCGTTCGTTACGCAGCGCAAAAATAACGCACAAGCGGACGCTACACGTGTTTTTCGCCAAATGCAGCAGTGAAACGCCATCCGCATACCCATTTAGTTTTTTGCTTTTATTTGTGACTTCGCATTTGAAATATTACGAAAGGTAAGTAGGTACCTAACTAAACTAACTAAGTAAGTACCTAATTAATCTCAGTGCACGTGCACGTGCATAATTTCCTATCGAAAACAATTAAGCAACTGCTATTAAGCCGCGGTAGCCCAGGTGGCAGAGGCTTCTCTAGTATTGATAGCTGAAGTTTAAATCCTAGGACATTTTGCATGTTTTCTAAAATATGGTAGGGTAGTATAAAACTTACTGTTATGTAATAGAAATATTATATCAACAATTTAATTTATGTAGGTAGGAGATATTTAAATGATTGAATCATAATTGTCATAATGCAAATACAGGGTGTCGTAACGTGATGATTATGCTGATGATGGCGCTCTATGATGAATGCTGGCTCTCGGTAACAAGTAGAAGATTCTTCATCAGTTAGATAAATGGGCAAAAGTATGATCGTACAGCTAGGTACGCTAATGCATATTCAAATTGGTCACACGTTACACATAGGTACCTACCTATTATCTAATGTACATTTTTATACAAAATTTAAGTACCTACATAACAACGGTGTTACTAGGTAAATTGTAGCAAAATTAATAAATGATTTTACAAGTAACTAGGTACTTTAGATTACTTTATTAAAATCTAAAAAAAGTACCTACATAAGACAATAAAAAAATTAGATACAGTGCAGCAAAGAAGAGTACCTAGAAATTAAATAAAATGGAACTTATTTTTCATACTAAATTGTTGCCATTCGTAGGTACTTAGTTAAGGTTGCCATTTAATTTTGAAATTTCATACTTCATACATAGTGGCGCCCTCATTTTTTGTCTACTCTTTTTTGCTGGACTGTATCTACTTACTATTTATCTACACTACACTACACCTACCAACTTATTACGCACCTATACCTACAGAAATTGAAACACTCAGTTCAGCAAGGGTTAATTGCTTCATTAGTGCACTAGTTCATCATGCCACTGCTCTACTTCATTAAGTAGTAGGTGTAGGTAGGTATATGCAAGCTTAACTAAGTATTAACTAAGTAAAGTAAGTTGAAGACAGTAAAAAGACGCCTTCAAGTGGAATGACTGCAAAAATAAAAATACCTACAGGCCAATTAGTAAGTAGGTAGGTAGGTAGGTATACTTAATGAGGGAGACTGTGAGATTTAGCCTACACATAAAAAATCTATTGCAGGCAGGATTTGCACCTGTGACTTTCGCTATCAGTACAACTGACGCCTCTAACAAACTGGGCAACCACGCCTCTGGAATAAGCAAAGGGAATAAGTAACACAACTACTTTCGTTCGAGTAACGCCTTTTTCTGTGATTGGTCAAAGATATGTCAATTTCAGAGTTAAGATAAGTATAGTGCGTTTCAGTGCCAGAGAAACTATTTGATGACACGCACTAAACTTCTTATTTGTTGTCGTTACGTCAACTAGTCACACTTGCACTAGACCTGCTATAATCTTAATCTTAAGTTTTCCTCCCCACTATACTAGATGAAGATTGCGGCATGGCTGACCAGAAACAAGTTGCTGACGGTGCTAAGCTGCAGCGTTGCGTTCCTGCTGGTCGGGATAGTGGCGCTGGTGCACAAGAACATGCTGCTCCAAGCGAGGAGCTGCCAGATGATCGCCAGTGATGAAATCGCTTCTAGTCGAAAAGTATCAGAATCAGACCAACTGGTGAGTCCACTCTTCGTCGTTCGGTCTTTTTACGACTGCCTGCGACGCAGAAGGTTCCGGGTTCAATTCCCGGTGGAGTCATTCACAAAGTGATAAATATCAACTTTATGAATGACTTTATGTTCCCAGTCTGGTCAGGACATTGCAAGATATTGTCTAACAAGCAAGATGGTTCTGTGCTTCGGAGGGTACGTTAAGCCGTTGGTCCCGCCTAGCCTGCTCCGCCTGCTACTTGCAGTAGGCGGTTGAAAAATCTCTGACACCAGGGTTTAACGGGTCATTGGAAGACTTGGTGCCCCAATTGAAGAAGAAGAAGAGGCCCATAAAATGCCCTCTAAGTTTCAAATGTGAAATAGGTAGGTACCTACCACAATACTTATCTAATCTACCTACTTGCCTACATTATTACCTCATCTTTTCGCAGGTAGACTATAGGCTGCCAAGAAACATCTTACCCAAAAACTACAAACTTCTCCTGAAACCGGACATGGTAAACAAGACTTTCGAAGGAACAGTTGCCATTAATGTTGATATCCTGGAGCCCACAAGAAAAATATCATTGCATTCACATAAGCTCGATATTAACGAAGTGTCGTTAAAAAACCGTAATAATCAAAGCATTAAGGTTGAATATAGTTTGAGTAAAGATAAAAGAGAGTTTCTTTTTCTGAGTTCCAAGGAAATGCTAGCACTATCTCGGTATACGCTGGAAATCAAATTTAGTGGGAGATTGGACAAGAGAATCATATCCATCTATGCGAGCACTCTGAAGAAAGGCGGGTGAGTTTAAATTCTGTTACAGTCCAGCAAAAAAGAGTAGAAATTAAATAAAAAGGACTTACAAATTTTTCATACTAAATTGTTGCTATACATAGTCAATGTTGCCATTTAATTTTGAAATTACATACAAAGTGGCGCCCTCATTTTTTGTCTACCCTTTTGTGCTGGACTGTACCTGTCTAAGATTATTGAATTGGCAGGGGAGAAGGTACACACAGTCGATGTGGCTGGCGCATTGTTAGCACAAAGTAAGTATTGGCTAGCAAGTGTTAGGTATGTCCAGCAAAAAAGAGTAGAAATAGAATAAAATGGAACTAAATATTTTTCATACTAAATTGTTGCCATTCATAGTCAATGTTGCCATTTAATTTTGAAATTTCATACAAAGTGGCGCTCTCATTTTTTGTCTACTCTTTTTTGCTGGACTGTAGTTCGTTTGACTGCCTGTTGTTTATACCCACAGACCTACTAAACCTGGTACCTACCTACTTATTATCATTTTGTGTATTTGACATTTGTTCATGGTCTGGCTGGCTGGTTAGAACATTATAAGCTACCACCAATGCTACCACATTATTGTTAAGCTGGCATTCAGGTGATTCAGGTTGAACTACGTGATTGCAAAAAAAGAGAGGCTCCGTGCTTCAGAGGACACGTTAAGGTCTCGGTTGCCATCTATGATTTGATTACTTGGAATCTGTGGGTAGCTAGTAAGGTTGGTAGAATAAAGCCTGCTAGGCAGTATGGTCGTAAACCGTCGCCTTTCCAAAAGGGACAGACACAAAAAAAAAATTGACATGTGACGTGACACACACAGATGAACTTAATTAAATATGTAGACTAGCTGTGGCCTGTGACACACACAACTGATTGCTTGTTTTCGGCTTTCTTTGTTGATAAATTATTTATATGCATTTAATACTACAAAATTTACTGAAAACAAGTTCACTTTTGCTACGCAGACAGTGTCTATCAAAATCTCTGCACAGTATGTCTACTACGATGGAGAAACCTCCGCTAAAAGTAACCATTTCTGATAGGTTATCTTCTTTAGTTCAACCGGTGAATTACAAGCTCAAATTACATCCAGATTTAGTAACCGGGGGTTTCAAAGGCAGTGTGCATATCGACGTATGCGTGAAAGAGCAGAAAAACTACATCCAACTGCATACCAAGTTCCTGGACATTAATGATGTGAAAGTGTACAAAGGGGATCAAGAAGTCCCTGTAATGAAATACCTTGAAGTGAAACAAATAGAGCAACTGCTGATACATTTTGATAGCCCTCTTTGTGCGGGAAAGTATCAAATATGTGTAGACTTTAGTGGTGATTTGACTAGAAACATTGTTGGATTTTACTTGTCGCATTTGAAGAACCAAGGGTAATAAATCGAGGCATAAGCAATGTGCTTATCTTGTTCTATAAGTTTAAATAGTGTTGACTTTATTCATAGAATACCTCTCTTTCTTCTAATTTCAGGACAATGGTGGCTAGTAAGTTCCAGCCTACTTATGCTCGGCAAGCATTCCCTTGTTTTGATGAACCAGATTTTAAGGCCACTTATGATATTACTTTAGTAAAGCCCACAACACACATTGCACTCTCCAATATGAATGTAAGTACCTACTTTTCTGTGGAAAAAAGATTTTATTTTTATTTTTGTGGTAAACATTTTTTGTTTCGCTGTGGCACTAGCAACAGTGCTGGCAACTTAGAAAAATCTAAATGAATAATAATTTGATGACAGCATTTAAAAAGTTGGGTCCTTTTAAATTTTGTTTAGAAGAATGGCCAGTAACTCTTTTTTAAAGCAAAAAGATTACTACACTAAAATACCTAATTAGTACCTATGAAATTAAAAAATTACTGGCCGTTTCCAGAAAAATTGTTTAGCAAAACCTTTTGAATAAAAACTTAACTATTGAAAAAAGATGTTTGTGGAATATTTTTAAATTGTTACTTTCTCTTGTTTTATTTTAGTGAAAAATTTGTGGTTTTCACTTACCTACCTATTTTAATTTATTTCAGGAAGTTTCCAAAACAATTGACAAGGATACAAACTTGGAGTCGGTTACATTTGCAACTAGTGTGCCTATGTCCACCTATCTGGCCTGTTTTGTGGTGTGCGATTTTGACTTCAAGGAGACTGAAATAAATGCCAATGGTATTGGCAAAAACTTCCGGCTACGCACTTTCGCCCAAAAAGACCAAATGCACAAGATTGATTTTGCTCTAGACATTGGTAAAAGAGCCACAGAATACTATGTGAAGTATTATGAAGTGCCTTTCCCTCTTCCAAAACTTGGTGAGTATTGCATATTTCCGGTATAAGTTATGCTTATAAACCTTCCTCTTGAATCACTCTATCTTTTACAAGAACTGCATCAAAATCCGTTGCGCTGTTTAGGAGGAGTTAGCGAATTCCACAACAGACAGACAGAAAAACGCTAAAAGCAACTTCATTTTATTAACCGACGAAACAAAAACGAAGGAGGTTCTCAATTCATCCCGAACTTTTATTTTTATTTTTTTTATTTTTTATGTATGTTCACCGATTACTCAGAGACGCCTGGACCGATTTGAAATTTTTTTTTTGTTTGAAAGGTTACACTGTCCAGGTGGTCCCATAGTCATCAGGTCAGGATCTGATAGAAGGATCTTGAGAAATTAACAAATTCTTCATATTTTGCGACACGTTTGAAGCAAAATGTACTTGTGTTTACATACACTACTGACGTCTGCTCGTTGTTGACTGTCTGCCAAACATCTGCCAAAGATGTCCATCAAAAAAGGAGGTTGCTTTTACGTTAGTCATGTACGTTTAAGTATTTCATGAAGTTTCTATATGCGCTTGAAACTCCTTAGGACAGTAAGTAGGTCGTGTAGGTGGCTATTTTGAATGTAAATAAACATAAACTTGAAAAGTAACCACTAAAAATTATAAAATAAAAACTTTTTAGCAAAAAATATCACCGCTGAAAACTGAAAAGCATAAAATAATAACTATTGTTACAATATGTACTTACCTACCTAAGTAATATTTTTGGAAATATTATCTACCATATTGGAACTTAGTAATTTTGAGTCGGCGTCATGCCAATGAAAAGTGAATATGTAAAAATTTTAGACGCCGACTCAGAATTTCTAAGTTCCGATATGGTAGATAATATTTCCAAAAATATTACTTAGGTAGGTAAGTACATATTGTAACAATAGTTATTATTTTATGCTTTACAGTTTTCGGCGGTGATATTTTTTGCTAAAAAGTTTTTATACTATTCCTGATTGTATCTGCTGTTATTCCTGTCATAAAATAAAATAATAATACAATAAAGGAGCAAACCAGCCCATGAAAGTGGATAAATTCACCCAAGAAACTTTCAAAATATTGGAAAGTAAATTTAAGTCCTCAAACCATCATCTTTATCAAATACTTGATTTATTTTATTCTGTAAAGCAGGACTAAAAACTTATTTATGATTTCAACTTATTGTTTCTTTGGCAAAGTTGTTAATTTTTCTGGACTGGTTTTATATTTTATTACCAAAAGAAGTCATCAATATCTGAACAAAATACTCAAAAATAAATATATTGTTATTTACTTATTGCAGATATGATAGCTATCCCGGACTACCAATCAGGCGCAACCGAGCATTGGGGCCTCATCACATACAGGGAGACTTCGTTCCTAGTAGACCCGGCAACCGCATCGGCCAGCAACAAATACAGTGTTGCCAACACCATCGCCCATGAGCTCGCCCATATGTGGTTTGGCAATTTAGGTACGGATTGAGCTTTATACTGGGAGTAACTAAAAGGTACTTATGAAACTAAACAACATTTTTCATGGAACATGAGTCGAAATATGAAAAAAAATATTGACCTACCATTAAACTACCATTAATCCTAATTTACTAATGTAAATCAATCAGATTTTGTATGGGAGGTCATAATTTTTTTTTTGTTCTATGTTCGATGGGAAAAGTTGTTAAATTTTACGAGCACCTTGAAATCCTTTCGGCTTGTTATAACCTTTTTGTTACTCTCTGTATACCTATCACATCACTATTAGTGGTCCAACATTTGCACCCAAGATTTGCACCCACCATTTATCTTTCTCTTGGGAATAAGATTATAACACAGATCAAGATTTCCCTTGAATCACTCTATTCATTAAAAAGATCGTCCAAGTGCGAGTCAGACTCATTCATGAGATACAGCCTCTGAAACATCATAGATAAAATCAAACAAAAAAATAAACATGGTTTTTTTAAGATTGTATTAGAATGTGACTTTCTTTAAGAGAATCTTGTAAATTCCTACGAAGAAATAAATGATTGAATTTTGAATTTTGTATGGCAGGCAGCTCCTCTTACTTTTTATTGTATTTTGTTGTGCAAGTACTTTTACAGGAAACAACGCGTTCACTGGTTTTCCTGTAATAACAGATATTTTCTCTTTATTTTATTAGTTACCCTGAAATGGTGGGATGACCTCTGGCTGAACGAAGGCTTCGCGTCATACATGCAGGTCAAAGCCTTGAACGCGATAGAACCAACATGGACAATGGTAAGTACTAGTTTAAGGGGGGAGCTCCTATGAAGCGAGCTGAAAACGAGTTACGTTTTCCTATATATTACATAATCTAGGACACGTCATTATCAGAAAAAAATTGAATTTTGTTCTACAAAATATGGGGAAAAGCTTCCTGAAACCCAAAAATCGAAGTTTATCCCAAAATACTAAGAAATAAAAATGTGAAGTTACCTCTATTTTTCACTGTTATCATGACCATGCTACCATATTGTACAAATGTTTTGCGTCAATGGTTATTGAAAATTATTAAACTTTATATGATTATTACTCACTATTCAATGTTGAACTCATCACAGATGCAACTTTTTGATAAACCTACACCATTATCAAGTAATCTTGCGACAAACTTACTGTTTCCGGATTCATTCCAAGGAATCAATGGTTGATAAAAGGTATTTGTTTTGATACGTTTCCCCTGCAGTCAAAACTGACGTGGAATGGGTCATAGATAAACGTTATATGAGGCAGACCCACCAAACTGTTCATTTGTACCCATTTGCACCACATTTTGAGGAAATAATTCTATTATAGCAAGAAATTTGTCGTAACTTATTTTCCAACTTTTATAATGGCATTTTGCCCAATGATATGACAATTATGCCAATGTCAGTACTACTTTGATTCATTGGGGCGCAAGATAAAAACGAGGTAGGTAGTCGTACTAAAAAAAGTTACAAATCAACCAATAAAACCGAAAGGAGGTCAAGTTACTCATGAAACTGAACAACTTTCCCCAAGAAACGTATGTCGAAAAATGAAAAATCATATTTTAACTCCCATACAAATGCACTAGCCGAGCGATTTAGTTTGTATGGGAAGCCCATTTTTTTATATTTAGTCATATGTTCTTGAGGGAAAGTTGTTCATTTTCATAGACTGGTTCACCCTTTAAAATATTGTTTGTAAAGAAGGCCTTGTATGCCACAAATGGAATGTCAATCATGTTTAAACTTGCATTTATACCGTGATCACACATGCGACTTTTTGTCGCGCGACACACGTATTACTTGTTCCTTTGCACATGTGTGAAAGGGACTACAAATAAGTCGCCGGCCAAAGTCTCTTTAGTTTAAACGCGCGGTTACTGATAATTTTGGGAAGTTCGAATAGGGTTACGAATTTATTGAGTAGGTAGGTACCTATTTGATGACGTTATGGTAACCCTGAATCCTTGGTATAACCTGATTTATAAAAAGGGGACCCGAAATGGCAACATTATTGTTGACATCTTGCTCAAAAGACATGTAACATGAAAAAGACGCAAACAATAATGTTCCCATTTCGGGTCCCATTCTTCTACGAATCAGGTTGTAATACCGAAATATACCATAAATTGTATAAAGCAATGAATTCCCTTTATAAGGATACCTATTTCAAGACCAAAAATCACAGGATTATCTGTGGTGGTGGGTACTTGAATAATAAATCAGTTGTTGTCAAGATCTCGGGCGTTTCACTGTTACTACATGGTGGCAGCGGTGAAAATTACTATTTACGTGTTCAAAAGTGATAAATAATATCGTGCAGTGTGTGGTTTACTACCAAAAATAGTGAAGTTGTTGTTCTTGGTCGATAAATTTTGCCGTAACACGAAAATGGAGCACGCTCGACCACCGCCCGAATTAAACATGGACGGCGGTCCCGTCAGCCGGGCTGACGCGTGGAAACGCTGGAAACAACAATTCGAGATATTCCTAAAAGCGTCTGGAGTGAGTGAGGAGAAACCTGGCGTGCAGGCCAGTCTGCTGATCAACCTGATAGGTGCCGATGGCTACGATGTATTTCAAACATTTGCCCTGAGTGACACGGATCGTGATGACGTAAAGGCCATTACAAAGAAATTTGACGAGTATTTTGGAACAAAAGAAAACCTTAGGTACGTTATCGAGATACAAGTTCTTTACGCGTAATCAAGCCGAGGGTGAATCAATTTGTCAATATGTAACGGCACTTCGTCTACTAAGCAAGAATTGTGAGTTTTCTACTCTCCAGGACGGGCTTATCAAAGATCGCATCGTATGTGGAGTGCGAAATATAACGGTCAGGGACCGTTTACTTCGTTGTGACGATTTAGATCTCGCCAAGGCGATAAAAATGTGCCAAGCAGAGGAAGTTTCGCAAGAAAGTAGTCGTCAATTCGATGCAAATAATGCGTTGTCATCGTCTACTGTGCACGTTGATGCCGTGGGACATCGTGGAGTCGCGGGCGGCTCGGGGCGAGGCGGCGGCGGCGGCAATCGGCGCGGAGGCCGAGCGCGCGCGCGCCCGGCCGGTGCCGGCGACGGCGGCGCAGGTGGCGGCTACGGCGCGCGCGGGCCCGGGGGCTCCCAGCAGCAGCGCCAAGTTCCTTGTGGGGGCTGCGGTAGCCTTCGCTGTGTCGCGGGCCAGTGTCCAGCGCTGCATATCGCTTGTTTCGTCTGTGGTAATGTTGGACATTTTGCACGGGTATGTAGATCCAATTCTTTTAACAATAGAAACGTCAAAAAAGTTTACGAAATCGGTCGTGAAAACAGTGGTGATTCGTCGGATGAGTGCGAGTCGTTCTATATATCAGTGATAAAAGATAACAAAGCAAGCTCGGAAGTGTGGTACGAAACATTGCAGTGTGAGAACGGATCGGAGAAGTTTAAATTAGACACTGGGGCGGACATTGACGTTATTTCATACGAGACATTTTTAAAGTTAGGTTTTGATGCTAATATAATAAGAAAGAATAAGATAAGACTAGAGTCTTATAGCGGTGATCAGATACCAGTTGTAGGAGTGTGTAACTTACTGTGGTCTTATAAAAACATAACTTATAATTTAAAGTTTGCTATAGCTGGTATACAATGTCAAAGTGTGCTGGGACGGAAATCGTGCGATGCATTAGGATTAGTAAAGCGAGTACATACTGTTAATGTTTCTGAATACAGTGACCTATTTACCGGGCTAGATTGTCTTCCGGGTAAATACCACATAGTAGTAGATAGGTCGGTACAGCCCGTGGTATGTGCGTCTAGGAAAATACCGCTAGGTCTGCGCGATCGGTTAGCAGAGGAGCTAAGAAAGATGGAAAATTTAGGGTCATTAGGAAGGTTACCTACCCTACTAAGTGGGTCCATCCATTAGTACTCGCGGCTAAAAGAATAATGGCATTCGGATATGTCTCGATCCGCGGGAACTAAACCGCGCGGTGCAACGCGCGCACTTCCAGCTGCCCACCGTGAGCGAGCTGGCGGCGCGGCTGCAGGGGGCGCGCTACTTCTCCGTGCTGGACGCCAACTCCGGCTTCTGGGCGGTGCAGCTGGACGAGGACAGTGCGGATCTGTGTACTTTTGCGACGCCATTTGGCCGCTATCAATTTTACGCTTACCGTTCGGTATAAACTGCGCCTCGGAGGTTTTCATGGGAAAATGAGGCAACTGCTGGAAGACTTAGAGGGTACCGATAGCTTCGTCGATGATATTATAGTCTGGGGTCGAACAAAGCAGGAGCACGATGACAGGCTAAATGCATTGTTAAAAAGAGCGCGGGAAATAAACTTAAAATTTAATAAAGATAAGTGTAGACTAGGGGTCACTCAAGTTACTTATTTAGGTCATATTTTTGATGCTAATGGAATGCGACCGGACAACAATAAAGTAAAGGCAATATTAGAAATGCCAGCGCCCCACGACAAGAAAAGTTTAGAGCGATTTTTGGGTGCAGTAAATTATTTATCGAAATTTATACCAAGCATCCAAGCAGCAGCAATCTCTGAGCATGCAATTCCATTGACAAGTTTACTTAAAAAAGAAAATGAGTGGCGCTGGGAGAGTAGTGAGTTAGGGGCTTTTAACAAGTTAAAAGAATGCGTAGCGAGCGCGCCGGTGCTGGCGCTGTATGACGTGTCGCGGCCCGCGCTGCTGTCGGTGGACGCGTCCAGCGAGGCGCTGGGAGCCGTGCTCATGCAGGACGGCCGCCCCGTCGAGTACGCATCGCGCACGCTCACTCCCGCGCAGCGCCGCTACGCGCAGGTCGAAAAGGAACTACTTGCTATTGTCTTTGCATGTGAGCGTTTTCATCAGTATATTTTCGGAAAGCAGAAAGTTTTGGTAGAATCAGACCACAAGCCTTTAGAAAGTATATTTAAAAAGCCGCTGATGTCCGTCCCCGCACGTTTACAGCGAATGATGTTAAGAATACAAGGTTACGATTTGGTTGTTACCTATAAACCGGGTAAATATATGTATATTCCAGACACTTTGTCTCGCGCGCCGTTACCCGATTTATACAGCGAGGAGGTGCACAATAACGTATTATACCAAGTACAATTAGTAGTAAACAGTTTGCCGATATCGAATAAAAAATTAACTTTAATTAAGAAGGAGACTCAGTGCGATAAGGATTTTAAAAAGCTAATAGAATATATTAAACAGGGGTGGCCACATCACAAGTATAATGTTGAGGATAATTTAAAAATATATTGGTCAATGAAAGATGATTTATACGTAGTTGACGGTGTGATATTTAAAAACGATACAGTACTGATTCCACCTGCTTTAAGAGATCAAATGTTGAACATTATCCATGAGGGCCATCAGGGTATAGACCGGTGCAAGCGGCGTGCGAGACAAGCAATTTTTTGGCCTAATATAGCTAGAGATATTGAGATGTATGTGAAGCGATGTAAAATATGTAAAGAATGTGTAAATGCACCCGCAAAGGAACCAATGATACCGATTGAAATTCCGTCCCTGCCATGGACGAAGGTAGGATCGGATCTATTTGAATACCGAAAAAAGTATTATTTACTTATTGTGGACTATTACTCAAATTATGTGGAAGTTGTCGAACTAGCTAATATAACATCCAGTCTAGTCATTAAATGTATGAAGGATATATTCGCTCGTCATGGTATCCCTGAGACGCTTATCAGCGATAACGGCACTCAGTATAGCAGCCGAGAGTTCAAGCAGTTTGCCGATGAGTGGGGTTTCCATCACGTGACGTCATCGCCTAATTATCCGCAGGCGAACGGGAAAAGCGAGCGCGCGGTTCAAACTGTCAAATTGTTGCTAAAGAAGGCAATTAAAAGTGGAAGTGATTTCCAGTTAGCTTTGCTTAATTATAGAAACACACCCAGAGACGGCTTGAGCTCTCCTGCACAGATGTTAATGAGTCGCCGCTTGCGCTGCAAGCTACCGTCTAGTGACCAAATATTGTGTCCACAACTGGTTAGTCCAGATGAGCATGGTAGAATGATAAAGAAACAAGAACAGTCCAAACAAAATTATGATAAAACTACAAGGCCGCTACAGGCACTAAAACCAGGAGATAACATTGTATGTATTGATGGTAGGGCTAGGACTTTTGGCCATGTAGTGTGCCAGGACGAGTCACCTCGTTCGTATATCATACAAAATACACTAGGTGCAAGATTGAGACGTAATAGGCGCCATTTAATTAAGTGCGAAGATACTGAGCATAACAACACAAACAATGATAATGTACATCAGAAAACAGAGCCTGTTGATCTGCCTCCTTCTTTTGACACAGAATCTACATCTGAATCAGATGATGCTCCTCCTTCTGCAGAAGCGCAATCTACCTCTAAGAACGAAGAGAAGGATGCAGGTACAGGTACATCCTGGCCTAATATATATTCCCGTATTACTCGGAGTTACGCTAAAAAACACAACTTAGAAATAGATTAAGTTTTTTTTTTCTCTCCCATAAGGGAAGGATATGGCATAGCAATGTAGTCATACCAACAATATCATTAATATGTAAGATTTCATATTATGAAAATTAATGGGGGAGATGTGGTGGTGGGTACTTGAATAATAAATCAGTTGTTGTCAAGATCTCGGGCGTTTCACTGTTACTACAAATAAAAATGGATTAAAAACCTTCACAAAAAAACCTTTGACAAAAAAGCAAGCCATAGAAATCCCAAAGATTTAGAAATTTTCTCGGTTAGTTAAAAGTGAACGCCTATCTAGCTGCACAATACTCCGCACGTGCCGCATTAAATTTAATTAAGTTCAAATATTGAAGTGACCCTCTTCTACCTACAAAACTGAACAACTTTTATAAGAAACAAAAAATTATACTTTTACAACATTTTTATGTGTCTTTTTTTTCATATTTCGACCTTTGCTGTTCCTTATGCGCACCCTGCATTTTTGCTATCAGTTATGTATGTATTAGTATCTCACAGTGGCGGACTAAGGTAGGGGCGGGGGGGGCGGTCCGCCCCGGGCAGCAAGTCCAGGGGGGCATCAAAATATGCTCCAAGGACCGAATCGTAATTAAAATTATTTACGATTTGATCACAGGAGTTTAGAGTTCGAAGTCTGTTTTGTTGCCCCCAGGACTTGAATTGTAAATAAAGTTTTTTACGATTTGATCAAAGGAGTTTGGAGGCTATGTTAATGCCCCCCAGTACTTTCAGAGTTCGAAGGCTGTTTTGTTGCCCCCAGGAATTTAATTGTTAATGAAGATTTTTACGATTAGATCAAAAGAGTTCGGAGGCTATTTTGATGCCCCCCAGGACTTGAATTGTAAATAGAGTTTGGCCAGGACTGTGGCAAGCCTGTGAGCAGACAACAACCACGCTAGCCGGCTCGGTGGCTAGGTCTGTGGCCACTTTAGCTCGCACCGCTGCGAGCAGACAACAGCCACGCTAGCCTGCCCAGTGGCTAGGTCTGTGGCCACTTTAGCTCGCACCGCTGCGAGCAGACACCAGCCACGCTTGCCAGCCCGATGGCTAGGTCTGTGGCCACTTTAGCTCGCACCGCTGCGAGCAGACACCAGCCACGCTTGCCAGCCCGATGGCTAGGTCTGTGGCCACTTTAGCTCGCACCGCTGCGAGCAGACACCAGCCACGCTAGCCTGTCCAGTGGCTAGGTTTGTGGCCACTTTAGCTCGCTCCGCTGCGAGCAGACACCAGCCACGCTAGCCTGCCCAGTGGCTAGGTCTGTGGCCACTTTAGCTCGCACCGCTGCGAGCAGACACCAGCCACGCTAGCCTGTCCAGTGGCTAGGTTTGTGGCCACTTTAGCTCGCTCCGCTGCGAGCAGAAACCAGCCACGCTAGCCTGTCCAGTGGCTAGGTTTGTGGCCACTTTAGCTCGCACCGCTGCGAGCAGACACCAGCCACGCTAGCCTGCCCAGTGGCTAGGTCTGTGGCCACTTTAGCTCGCACCGCTGCGAGCAGACAACAGCCACGCTAGCCTGCCCAGTGGCTAGGTCTGTGGCCACTTTAGCTCGCACCGCTGCGAGCAGACAACAGCCACGCTAGCCTGCCCAGTGGCTAGGTCTGTGGCCACTTTAGCTCGCACCGCTGCGAGCAGACAACAGCCACGCTAGCCTGCCCAGTGGCTAGGTCTGTGGCCACTTTAGCTCGCACCGCTGCGAGCAGACAACAGCCACGCTAGCCTGCCCGATGGCTAGGTCTGTGGCCACTTTAGCTCGCACCGCTGCGAGCAGACAACAGCCACGCTAGCCTGCCCGATGGCTAGGTCTGTGGCCACTTTAGCTCGCTCCGCTGCGAGCAGACAACAGCCACGCTAGCCTGCCCAGTGGCTAGGTCTGTGGCCCCTTTAGCTCGCACCGCTGCGAGCAGACAACAGCCACGCTAGCCTGCCCGATGGCTAGGTCTGTGGCCACTTTAGCTCGCTCCGCTGCGAGCAGACAACAGCCACGCTAGCCTGCCCAGTGGCTAGGTCTGTGGCCCCTTTAGCTCGCACCGCTGCGAGCAGACAACAGCCACGCTAGCCTGCCCGGTGGCTAGGTTTGTGGGCTCTTCTCAGACCCCCCAGATTAAAATAACAACAAAATACATCAGTTCACCCTATTTTTACTTATTACTTTTTTTATGAGCTGAAAAGAGATACATAACTGTTATCTGTATCTCTAATCGGAAGGTTGTCAACGGTTTCATTTTAGCTAGTGATGTTACGGTGTCGACTGCATTATCGATGAATAGTGAAATGGCACATACGAATAGAATAATACCTACCTATAGGCATCATTTAGACATTTGCCAACTGAAAATTTCGATTACTTTTGTTTTGATGTGATAATGAATGTCGTTTTCGCTACACGACGTTTGAACACCAGTTGCATGAGGATGAATGCTGATGATGATCATAATCATGATGATGATGATTTGTAACGATGACGGGGGATAATGATAGGATCCCTCATTATTTACCGCCTTTGATACTAAAAACTGGACCATTTGCAAACTAGATCGTTTGCGAATTGGACCATTTGCGAATTAGAGCGTTTGCGAACTGGACCGATTGTGAACGACTGTTTGCAAACTGGATTTCTAAGCGGACACAACGCGCCCGACACTTCAAAATTGGTTCAGTAGTTTTAGGGACACGTCTTGTAAGGTGGAAAATGGAACAAACGACGCACAAACGGAAGTTACCGTGTGCTTTTCGCCACTAGTCCCTACCTGTACACATTTCAGAAACATAAAATATAACAAACTCGTTTTTTTTTTGTTTTTATAGGGAATCAGTAATAAAAAAGAGTGCAATTTCTAGATAAAATTAATGTAATTCAACAAAATAATTAATGAATTACAAAGAAAGCACTTATTAACTAGTCATTAGCAAAATACAACACCAGTAAGCTCGCTTTGCACTTCAAAACCAAAACTGAACTCGAATCGACGGAATCTCGATCACACATTTATGCCATCTTTTTCACAGTTATTTTAAATATAAATCTTGACTTTGACCGGAAAAACTATCTTCATTGCTGCCGCGAATTCTGTTTTATTGCTTTATTCGACATTTGCATTACTCAAGCTTCGATGTCGTCGGCGTGCAATTAATCCAAATATCTGATTGTGGTTTCGAGACGGTTACGACTGATTGGAAGCTGCTTTGTCAAAGAAATTTAACGTTTTTATAGTTCCATCTCAGTCGCCTACATTCACCGGTATTTAAGGGCATATAATATTCATCATCCCAAAATGTTTGGAACAGACGAAGTGTCTGTGAGTCGTAGGTGTCCATCCAAATAGGTTTTCGAAAACATTCCTTCCATTTAGGTCCTCGTTATTTTTTAACGAAATCTGTAACATAGGTGGTAGCTATAAGTAGGTACACAATTTTGGCAAACAAATGTAAAAAGCACAAATTTAAACATAAGTTATCGTATTGTAATAGGAAAAGTCAGCTTGCACAGTTCGCTCAACTACCGATAAATCGATAGCTGTCGTGTCACAACACTAACCTACGTAAACGCGTATTTTAGAAAATTGAAATTAAACTTGTTTATTATTAGAAAAAACGCATGTAATTGTGTATTTACAAAGGCGCTATACACTTTTACACTCTTTTTATATCTGATTCCCAATATAAATCTTTGTTATGGGCACAAAATATTGCAATCACTTACCGATGAAATGCTATGTATAATTTTCGAGTCCGTTTTTTTCGGCTTTGGGATATATATCCCTCCACGGCAAAAGCCATGTTAAACGGGGTTTTATCGTATATGATTTCGCATAAAATTCCACTTACTTCGATATTAATTTAAATATTTTTTTGCAAGATTATGTTAACCACAAACCAACAAAATACTATACGTCAGAATTCAGTTGACATAAACAATGCAAACACTTTTACAGATTACAACGAAGCGGTAGAACTACAAAAAGTTTTTAATCTATACTTCTAAGTTTGTTCGGTTTATACTGGAGTCCAATGGACTCCAATGACATTTTGGCCGGTTGAAACTGGGGACATGCTCGAAAATAATAAAAGCAGACAGTTTTTTACATCTCGCTCACACTTGCATAGGCAAAGCAAGCAAATTGTAATAAGATATAGTAATTTTCGTTCGTCTTTAAGTTAAAATATAATCGGGTTTCTAGTGCTTTTAGTTATTGTTCTTAGGCTCTTCTACTCTCAGCGCTGCGAGCAGACAACAGGCTATCTATCCTTTTTACTCGCCCGAGTGTAACAAGGATACACAACCATGTCAGAGGCCTGCTACTTGCAGTAAGCGGTTGAAAAAAACTCTGACACCAGGGTTCATCGGGTTGTTTAACGACTCGGTGTCCCACACTTAGAGAGAGAGAGATTTTCACAAGCGTCAACATGTGGCCGAGATCTTAGTTCAAACCTGAAATTATGAGTAGGTAACTACCTAATTAACAATAATGAAGTTCTAATAAGGACAATTTCTGTCGCTGGGGGGCATCCGACGGCTTGACCGCCCCGGGCAACCGATGACGTTAGTCCGCCACTGGTATCTCAACCTATGTTTTATTTGTTTTTTTCAATTGCGAGATCTAGTCGCCGACACTTTGAACCTTTAAGAATAATATAGCGCTTATATGAGGTGAAATTTTACTAGTGACCGATAGCGAAAACTCAGAACCGGCTAGTGATAAGGAACAACTTTCCCCAAGGAACATAGGTCGAAATACAAAATAATTTTTGGACCTCCCATACAAAATTGCCGATCAGCAGATTTGAGTTACTATGGGAGGTCAAAATATTTTTTCGTTTTTCGACCTATGTTCCTTGAGGAATGTTGTTCCTTATCAATAGCCGGTCCTGAGATTTCGCTATCGGTCACTAGTAAAATTTCACGCTATATAATATAGCGCTGTGAGTGCATTAAAAACTCCAATACATTGAACCAAAGATACATTTAAAGCTCAAGTCCGATCTTGCATGGAGTACTGCTGTCACCTTTGGGATGGCTCGGCTAAATACCAACTTGCTGCACTGGATTCGGTGGAACGCAGAGCCAAGAGATTAATAGGTGATAAAAAACTGGTGGCGACCAAGCTTCACAGCCTGGCTCACCGCCGCAAGGTTGCTTGCCTATCGGTCTTCTACAGATTGTACTTCGGAGAGTGTGCGCGTGAGCTGCATGAGCTCATACCACCGTCTCCTTTCTTCCATCGGACATCCAGACGCACGGCCGGCTACCATCCGTTCTTAGTTGATATACCCACATTACGCACTAAGCGCTTCAAATCATCTTTCATTATGCGCACTGCTAAAGAATGGAATTCCCTGCCTGCGTCTGTATTTCCGAGTGCATATAACCTGAATCTCTACACGTTCGCTGCTGAGCGATTTTCAGTACAAAGCCCGCCGTGCTGACGAATCGCGCCTTGTAGGTGCGCCCGCACGGCTGTCGCGTCTAAATCAAGATTTTGCTACAGCTGTGCGGGCGCACCTACCAGGCGAGTCCACTTGTATTACACCAGTGCGGCGCACCTACCGGGCGCCTTTACCTACATTGCCCAGTCAATGTGCAGTGTGTACCATAATACATTATTATAATGCATTACACGGCATGCTGTTATCGATTAAAATCCGATAAATGTCAGTGGATAAGTCCGAATACTAAAAAAAAGTCCGTATAATAGGTTTAGGCGGTTTCATTCAAGTATTTTTACACAGTTTTTTTTTTACGGACCGTAAAAAAAACTTTAACAAAAGAGTTGGAAAATCATAAGTACCGATGCGAAGTGAGGTGACCGCATAAAACGAAAATAATAGATCTAGGTAGTTAATTTTGCTGCTGTATTATGTTTGTACTTACACGTACTAATTTGAGCGATTAAATATTTTTTTAACAAACTATATTGATTGGCTCCCAATCCCAGCTCGACATGCAGCTTTTTCTAGTTAAAGTGGTGAAACGCGCTTGGCGAGTGCATGCGCACTGGCGTTTATCTGCGAGCACTCGCGCTTCGAGTGCGCCGTACAGTCGTTACTGGAACGCCAGGCGGGTGCGGCAGTATGGTCGTCACGGTAAGCTCCACCTACCTGGCGCGTTTTCAGCAGTGAACGTGTGTCTAGAGTGAATAGGCATCTTCTGGGCAAGCTCGCTCCACCGTAGATCCCATCTCTGCTCTAGGGTAAGATTGGGGTCAAGAGTAAGCCCATCATAGATAAAAAAAAATAAAAATAAAAATAAACCTTTCTGTCAGAGTTTTTCAGCAGCAACTAGTAGGCCTCTGACATAGTTTTGTAAAAGGTGCCATTTAAGTAATCAATCATACTTATTCTGACAAAGACTTAAGTGCTTAAAGTGCCTTCAAAAGCACGAAACTATCTTTTTTCCGGATAATCAGGTGTTTTTTTACTGGTAAGTTTTAAATAACTGGACGCTGGCAAAAGTGTCTTCATATTATATGAATAAACTGATTGACCATAGTCGTCCATGAATAAAAAAAATATTTTTGTCAAAGTTCGCGCGAAGTGCGTATAATGATAGTACTGGCCACTTCACTTTCGAAAACTTTTTCTTCCAAGAGTTTCTTAGTAAAATGTAAGTATGATCGATCACAATATAAAGGTTTATTTTTGGATGAATTTATTCTTTTCTTTTACTGAATGTGAAGAAATATCAAGCAAACTAACAGTTCAATGTAAGGACGTCATTATTTTACTATGAATATTGTTTGGATCACCATTCAACATGCAACGTTTTCTATACAATAACCTACAAAGAATAATCCGCAAATAGTTTGATATGCTGCTGATAGTACGTACCTACCTAAATTTTCTAAGATTGTTGGAATGGTGAGTGACACCTCTGTAAAACTACTCATTGACCAGCACACGACTTCCGAATATTATTTAAATTTCGAACCTTCCGGTAGAGCGGTAGGAGCCTTAAATTATGAAATAGTAATCTTAAGGCTCCTACCGCCCCCTCCTCTACCGGAAGGTTCGAAATTTAAATAATATTCGGAAGTCGTGTCCGTGCTGGTCAATGAGTAGTTTTACAGAGGTGTCACTCACCATTCCAACAATCTTAGAAAATTTAGGTAGGTACGTACTCAGCATATCAAACTATTTGCGGATTATTCTTTGTAGGTTATTGTATAGAAAACGTTGCATGTTGAATGGTGATCCAAACAATATTCATAATAAAATAATGACGTCCTTACATTGAACTGTTAGTTTGCTTGATATTTCTTCACATTCAGTAAAAGAAAAGAATAAATTCATCCAAAAATAAACCTTTATATTGTGATCGATCATACTTACATTTTACTAAGAAACTCTTGGAAGAAAAAGTTTTCCGAAAGTGCAAGTGGCCAGTACTATCATTATACGCACTTCGCGCGAACTTTGACAAAAGATTTTTTATTGGTGGACGACTATGGTCAATCAGTTTATTCATATAATATGAAGACACTTTGCCAGCGTCCAGTTATTTAAAACTTACCAGTAAAACAGCCTTTGGTTAGGTTACAACCTAAACCACCTGATTATCCGGAAAGATAGTTTCGTGCTTTAGAAGGCACTTTAAGCACTTAAGTCTTTGTCAGAATAAGTATGATTGATTACTTAAATGGCACCTTTACAAAACTATGTCAGAGGCCTACTAGTTGCTGAAAACTCTGACAGAAAGGTTCAATGTATTGGAGTTTTAATGCACTCACAGCGCTATATTATATAGCGTGAAATTTTACTAGTGACCGATAGCGAAATCTCAGGACCGGCTATTGATAAGGAACAACATTCCTCAAGGAACATAGGTCGAAAAACGAAAAAATATTTTGACCTCCCATAGTAACTCAAATCTGCTGATCGGCAATTTTGTATGGGAGGTCCAAAAATTATTTTGTATTTCGACCTATTTTCCTTGGGGAAAGTTGTTCCTTATCACTAGCCGGTTCTGAGTTTTCGCTATCGGTCACTAGTAAAATTTCACCTCATATAAGCGCTATATTATTCTTAAAGGTTCAAAGTGTCGGCGACTAGATCTCGCAAACGAAAAAAACAATTAAAACATAGGTTGAGATACTAGTACATACATAACTGATAGCAAAAATGCAGGGTGCGCATAAGGAACAGCAAAGGTCGAAATATGAAAAAAAAAACACATAAAAATGTTGTAAAAGTATTATTTTTTGTTTCTTATAAAAGTTGTTCAGTTTTGTAGGTAGAAGAGGGTCACTTCAATATTTGAACTTAATTAAATTTAATGCGGCACGTGCGGAGTATTGTGCAGCTAGATAGGCGTTCACTTTTAACTAACCGAGAAAATTTCTAAATCTTTGGGATTTCTATGGCTTGCTTTTTTGTCAAAGGTTTTTTGTGAAGGTTTTTAATCCATTTTTATTTGGATAATCCTGTGATTTTTGGTCTTGAAATAGGTATCCTTATAAAGGGAATTCATTGCTTTATACAATTTATGGTATACGGGGTGTTAGGGACGGTGTAACGAAAACTTTGCAGGCGTGCTCAGACCATCAAACTGAACAACTTTTACTATGGAGCCAATGGTGGGAAACGAAAAAAAAATTCCGACCTCCCATACAAAGTCAGTCAGCTGAGCGTGAATTTTGTATGGGAGGTCGGAATTTTTTTTTCGTTTCCCACCATTGGCTCCATAGTAAAAGTTGTTCAGTTTGATGGTCTGAGCACGCCTGCAAAGTTTTCGTTACACCGTCCCTAACACCCTGTATTTCGGTATTACAACCTGATTCGTAGAAGAATGGGACCCGAAATGGGAACATTATTGTTTGCGTCTTTTTCATGTTACATGTCTTTTGAGCAAGATGTCAACAATAATGTTGCCATTTCGGGTCCCCTTTTTTATAAATCAGGTTATACCAAGGATTCAGGGTTACCATAACGTCATCAAATAAGTACCTACTCAATAAATTCGTAACCCTATTCGACCTTCCCAAAATTATCAGTAACCGCGCGTTTAAACTAAAGAGACTTTGGCCGGTGACTTATTTGTAGTCCCTTTCACACATGTGCAAAGGAGCAAGTAATACGTGTGTGTGTCGCGCGACAAAAAGTCGCATGTGTGATCACGGTATAAATGCAAGTTTAAACATGATTGACATTCCATTTGTGGCATACAAGGCCTTCTTTACAAACAATATTTTAAAGGGTGAACCAGTCTATGAAAATGAACAACTTTCCCTCAAGAACATATGACTAAATATAAAAAAATGGGCTTCCCATACAAACTAAATCGCTCGGCTGGTGCATTTGTATGGGAGTTAAAAAATGATTTTTCATTTTTCGACATACGTTTCTTGGGGAAAGTTGTTCAGTTTCATGAGTAACTTGACCTCCTTTCGGTTTTATTGGTTGATTTGTAACTTTTTTTAGTACGACTACCTACCTCGTTTTTATCTTGCGCCCCAATGAATCAAAGTAGTACTGACATTGGCATAATTATCATATCATTGGGCAAAATGCCATTATAAAAGGAAAATAAGTTACGACAAATTTTGCTATAATAGAATTATTTCCTCAAAATGTGGTGCAAATGGGTACAAATGAACAGTTTGGTGGGTCTGCCTCATATAACGTTTATCTATGACCCATTCCACGTCAGTTTTGACTGCAGAAACGTATCAAAACAAATACCTTTTATCAACCATTGATTCCTTGGAATGAATCCGTAAGTTTGTCGCAAGATTACTTGATAATGGTGTAGGCTTATCAAAAGTTGCATCTGTGATGAGTTCAACATTGAATAGTGAGTAATAATCATATAAAGTTTAATAATTTTCAATAACCATTGACGCAAAACATTTGTACAATATGGTAGCATGGTCATGATAACAGTAAAAAATAGAGGTAACTTTACATTTTTATTTCTTAGTATTTTGGGATAAACTTCGATTTTTGGGTTTCAGGAAGCTTTTCCCCATATTTTGTAGAACAAAATTCAATTTTTTTCTGATAATGACGTGTCCTAGATTATGTAATATATAGGAAAACGTAGCTCGTTTTCAGCTCGCTTCATAGGAGCTCCCCCCTTAAGACGATTCCCAAGCGGCGTTTTTCATACAAACGTAATTTGCTGTTTTGTTTCCGAATAATGCGTGTAGAACTATAATTATTTTTTGTTACATTAAAGTCTACCGTACCCTTTAAATTTGTTTTAAAGAAAATAAAATTGGAACACTATATGAGTAATTTTCTATTTTGTAAATGGAGAAGATATAATTCCGGGAATGGCCTGCAGGGTTCCCCATTAATGCAACATTTGCACTGCGTTAGCCAACCCGTCTGATAACCATGGTGTAGTATGGTCTTGGGGTATGGTATGGCTGTTTGCTTTGTTTAAAGAAAAATCTCCTGTTATTTTCAGCTGGAGTTGTTCCTAACGAAAACCCTGCATTCAGTGCTGGTGACGGACGCAAAACTCTCCAGCCACCCTATAGTGCAGACGGTGGACACTCCGGACCAAATCACCGCCATCTTTGACGCCATCTCCTATAATAAGGTAAGTTTGTGTCGGTAGTTGTTCATAATGAAAACCCTGCATACAGTGCTGGTGACGGACGCGAAGCTATACAGCCACCCTATAGTGCAGACGGTGGACACTCCGGACCAGATCACTGCCATCTTCGATGCCGTATCCTATAATAAGGCAAGTTTGTGTCGAGTCGGTAGTGGTTCCTAACGAAAACCCTGCATTCAGTGCTGGTAACGGACGCGAAACTCTCCAGCCACCCTATAGTGCAAACAGTGGACACTCCGGACCAAATCACTGCCATCTTCGATGCCATCTCCTATAACAAAGTAAGTTTTTGGAAATCTTGCAAAATTTTCCGCCGCAGACAGGATTTGAAACAGCGAAACTGGGCTACAACGGTTCACTCCAAGCCCGTGAATTCGCAAGTGTATCTTGATTACTAACGCGTGGTACGGTAATTTAGTGTTGGGTTGGTTGGGTCGGTCTGGATTTTTGAGACGTACGTACGTAAAATCTCACCTATTATTTTGTGATTTTACAGGGAGCATCAATACTTCGGATGCTGGAAGGTTTCATAGGCGAAGAGAATTTCCGCAAAGGTGTATCGGACTATCTCAAGAAATACGAATTCGGGAACACAGTCACCAAAGATTTGCTCGACATGCTGGAGCCGTATTTCAAAAAGAACAACCCTGGCTTAAATCTTACGTGAGTTACTTTAATAAGCAGTTAATTTTTTCATAACTGAAATCAACTATCTACCCATCGATTTGACGTTTAACGATTGGTACTACGTGGCTCACAGAAGAAAGATTATGGCGGCAGTTCCGTAAGTGAGTGGCAGAAAGCATAAACGCCTGGTGTATGTAAGAGCCTAAGTGCGAGCGAGGAACCATGACCTTTGTCCACCATTTATAATCCCTTTTTTCTGTGAATTAGGTAGTAAGGGCTTTAAGTCACAAGCAGCGAGTAAAGTGCGCGAGTCAGTGCACATGTTTTACATACAAAATCTCGGCCGAGTACACTTGAGAAGATTGGTATCAAAAACGCCCAAATCCTATATTAGTAAAGTTTCATATAAGCAAGTAGCTTGTGTGCAAGGTGCAAGTTGCATGCCACTTGACTAATGGAAAGGTAAACATGCATGCAAGTTGCAAATTGCATGCGGGTAGTTTCGAACGCAATAGAAACTTGTATTCAAGCGTGACGTCATACATACTTGCTACAAGACATGCATAATAGAATCGCGGCTTTATGATCTTTTCAGATACATAATGGACACTTGGACAAGACAGATGGGATACCCGTTTCTGACGGTAACCAAAGATGACGCTCCGAACACCTACGTCATCACACAGTCGCGGTTCCTACTCGACCCGGATGCGAAGATACCCAGCGATTCGCCGTTTGAGTGAGTTGTACTGATGATTATGATTCAGATAATGTACTGGACACGTCTTAGAGCGGTTTCGCACTACGTCCGATCAGTATCTTAATCGTTGACAGAGACGAACATATTTTCACAGGTTCGGATCGGACGTACTGCGAAATCGCTCTTAAAGTAAGCAAGCTATAAGCAAGCTAGCTATACAGTGCGTCTTACTAGGTAAGTATGATAGGTTGACACGGCTACGAACTCAACCTCTCTTTTCATCAATAGCGGAACGACAGAGACAACACTATTATACATTTGTATTTCTCCTACATTTGACGTAAGTAACTATAGAACTTTAGCTAACCTGGGCACAACGCGGCCCGGGGCGATACAGACACTCTATAGCTTGTATTATGTATACTCTAATGGACACTTGGAGGATTACGAAAGATGTCGCTCCGAATACCTACGTCATCACACAGTCGCGGTTCCTACTCGACCCGGACGCGAAGATACCCAGCGATTCGCCTTTTGAGTGAGTTGTAGGTACTGATGATTATGATTCAGATGTGTAATGAGACATAAGCAAGCTATAGAAACCGCTTTACTAGGTATGAACACGGCCTCTCCGTCTACCGTAGCAAAACGACAGAGACAACACTATTATTATTATACATCTGTATTTCTCCTACATTTACGTAAGTAACTATAGAACTTTTGCTTAGCTGAGCACAACGGCACAGGCACTCTATAGCTTGCATTATGTATAACTGTAATGGACACTTGGATGAGACAGATGGGCTACCCGTTCCTGACGGTGACGAAAGATGACGCTCCGAACACCTACGTCATCACACAGTCGCGGTTCCTACTCGACCCGGACGCGAAGATACCCAGCGATTCGCCTTATGAGTAAGTACAACTCACTTCATCTACATGTATAATATTTCTCCTACATTTGACGTAAGTAACCAAAAAACTTTTGTTTAGCTGGACACAACGGCCCGGGGCGGTACAGGCGCTCTGTGGCTTCTTCTTCTTCTTTCTTCTTTGACCTATGGTAATCCCGATGGTACAAAGGGCCCGAATAAGTTTCTTCCGTTTTCCTCTGTAGCTTGTATTATGTAATACTCTGATGGACACTGGGACGAGACAGATGGGCTACCCATTCCTGACGGCGACGAAAGATGTCGCTCCGAACACCTACGTCATCACACAGTCGCGGTTCCTACTCGACCCGGACGTGAAGATACCCAGCGATTCGCCTTTTGAGTGAGCTGCACTGATGATTATGATTCAGATGTGTAATGGATACGTCTTGGAGTATACATAAGCAAGCTATAAAGTGCCCTTTATTAGAAATCGATGGTTGGCACGGGTACGAACACAACGTCTCTGTCAGTAGCAAAACGAGAGACACAACACTATTATACATTTGTGTATTTCTGCCACATTTGATGTAAGTAACCTTAGAACTTTTGTTTAGCTGGACACAACGTCCCGGGACGATACAGGCGCTCTATAGCTTCTTCTTCCTTCTTTGACCTATGGTAACCCCGATGGTACAAAGGGCCCGAATAAGTTTCTTCCATCTTCCTCTATAGCTTGTATTATGTATACCTACTCTGATGGACACTTGGACGACACAGATGGGCTACCCGTTCCTGACGGTCCACCTCCGAACACCTACGTCATCACACAGTTGCGATTCCTACTGGACCCGGACGCGAAGATACCCAGCGATTCACCTTTTGAGTGAGTTGTACTGATGATTATGATTCTGATGTGTACTGGACACGTCTTAAAGTATATGTCGCAGGTCAACGACGAAATCCGGTGTGTCGCAAATTTCCTAGGCCCTTCGCGAAACGCCGGATAATCGGGAAATGCATCGATCTATTCGGCATGGCCTGAAAAATCTAGCTCAACGACTAATTCGACAGATACATAAACAAGCTATAGTATGCGTCTTACTAGGTTAGTATGGACTGTTGACACGGCTACGAACACACCCTCTCTATCCGTCAGTAGCAAAACGACAGAGACAACACTTGCACTATTATACATCAGCTGTATGTATTTCTCCTATATTTGACGTAAGTAACTATAGAACTTTTGATTACCCTGTACACAAAGGAACGGTTGGTACTATAGCTTGCAGTATGTATACTCTGATGGACACTTGGACGAGACAGATGGGCTACCCGTTCCTGACTGTTACCAAAGATGACGCTCCGAACACCTACGTCATCACACAGTCGCGGTTCCTACTCGACCCGGACGCGAAGATACCCAGCGATTTGCCTTTTGAGTGAGTTGTACTGATTATTATGATTCAGATATATTGTAATGGACACGTCTTAAAATATATGTCGCAGGTTAACGACGAAATCCGGTAGATCGCGAATTTCATAAGCCCTTCGCGAAACGTCGGCTAATCGCGAAATGCATCTGTTTGTCTATTCAGAATTGGCCTGAAAAATCTAGTTTAATGACAAATTCGACATATACATAAGCAATCTACAGAGTGTGTCTTACTAGGTAAGTATGAACGGTTGGTACGGATACAAACACAACCTCTCTGTCCATCAATAGCAAAACGACAGAGACAACACTTGCACTATTATACCTACGTCACGATCGCATCACATAGTTTTTAAATTTTTCTGATAATTTGATTCCAACAAAACCTAAAGTTGCAAAGAATATCGATTTTTTGATGAGGAGTATAATATTTAGTTAGGTACTTGTGCTGAAAGTTTCTTATCCTTTTCGTTTCAGCTACCGATGGTTCATTCCAGTCACCTACACTACCAACAAAGGGCCCAGCGAAACAATCTTATGGTTCCCCAATGATGCTCAAAGTGGTAAGAAGATTTCAAAACCTTACTTTTATTTTCTAAATTTCAAACCTTTATTTTTTATATGATAGATATTCAATGTGCTTTGCTATACTGTGTAAACTGTAAAACTGTACCTCCCGTACAAAATGCGTTGGTCGGCTAAAACATTTCTATTCGAGGTGCAAAATTTACTTCATATTTCAGTTAAGCAATCTTCTTTGGGGAGTAATGTAAATTTTTATGAGATGATAACGATGACCCCTACTACTACACCAAAAGTCCACTGTTAGACATGGGCCTCCCCTTTTCGGGGGGTATTTCTATACACTCCACGCTTGGCAGGCTGAAAGGCGCTGTACATGATGTTTCATATTAAGTTAACCCCCATCAGTATTTTTATTATTATGTATTCTTTTTTACATTTTGTAAACTTATCAATCGTCTTGATTATATTTAGAATTGTTTTGTTTACAGTGAAACTAACTTTAAAAGCGGATGAGACGTTGCTGAAAATAAACAACAACCAAGTTGGTTACTACAGGGTGAACTACCCTCTGGACATGTGGGAGGCTTTGATACAACAGTTGAAAAGCAAGTCTGCCCAGGTTCGTTGTGTAGTAGACTTACAACTATGGGCCTAACCACAAAAGAGTTAGACACGCGTTGCACGTTTTTCTAGCGCTTTTTTTTTGTATCAAGTTTAATTTTGAATACTCGCTCAAAGCGCGTCTAACATTTTTGTGATAAGATCGATTATACTGTAGCAGCGCGGGCTGCAATAAAATATGGACCGCGCGCCGCACGTTTTTCAGCATGCTACTACCTGGTTCACAGACGAAAGGGATTATAAAAGGCAGCCGGAGATCATGCTTTCTCACTCGCACAGTTCGGCTCTCACATACACCAGGCAGTCATGCTTTCTCCCTCCAAATTATGGATCCGCCGCCATTTATAATCTCTTTCTTCTGTGAACCAGCAAATACTTCTTCGAGCTATTGAGCTTCTTCTTCTTTTTCCCTATACTACACGTTATTCGCCGTTCTGGAAGAAGTTTTAATTTTGTCGTTTCATGTTTCCCGATTCAATCAATGACGCATAAACCCTTTCCACAGCTCACAATATCCGACCGAGCCCACTTGATCAACGAAGTGTTCGCCCTAGCTCAATCCAAACGAGTTTCCTACGAACTGGCGCTCAATCTGACTGCGTATCTCACGGTAGAAGAGGATTACGTGCCTTGGGAAGCCGCGAGGTCCGCTTTTAGTTACCTGAGTGACATGCTGATGGGAACTTTGGCTTATGATGACCTTCAGGTAAGTTTTGATGACCTTGAAATATCTATTATACCCCTAGAAATAGGTGTTGAATCTAACAAACCACAAATCTCACGGTAGAAGAGGATTACGTGCCTTGGGAAGCCGCGAGGTCCGCTTTTAGTTACCTGAGTGACACGCTGATGGGAACTTTGGCTTATGATGACCTTCAGGTAGGTTTTGATGACCTTGAAATATTAAACAGATCTTATCCTCACTAATATTACAAATAGGAATGAATCATAACCTCATATCTCACGGTAGAGGAAGATTACGTGCCTTGGGAAGCCGCCAGGTCTGCTTTTAGTTACCTGAGTGATATGCTGATGGGAACTTTGGCTTATGATGACCTTCAGGTGTGTTTTGATGACCTTGAAATATATTTTATCCTCATATTACAAATAGGAACTTAATCTGACTGCGTATCTCACGGTAGAAGAGGATTACGTGCCTTGGGAAGCCGCGAGGTCCGCTTTTAGTTACCTGAGTGACATGCTGATGGGAACTTTGGTTTATGATGACCTTCAGGTAGGTTTATATGACCTTAAAATATTTTATTATTTGACTTGGATTTGACAAATAAATGAAGTTACAAATAGGTACTGAACCTAGCCACATAATATCTCAAAATATAAGAGGATTACATGCTTTGGGAAGCCGCGAGGTCCGCTTTTAGTTACCTGAGTGACATGCTGATGGGCACTTTGGCTTATGATGACCTCCAGGTAAGTTCTGATGACCTTAAAATATCTAATAATATACCCCTAGAAATAGGTGCTGAATTTAACAAACCACAAATCTCACGGTAGAAGAGGATTACGTGCCTTGGGAAGCCGCGAGGTCTGCTTTTAGTTACCTGAGTGACATGCTGATGGGAACTTTGGCTTATGATGACCTTCAGGTAGGTTTTGATGACCTTGAAATGTTAAATATAATTTATCCATAACCTTTTCCTCACTAATATTACAGTACAGCCGCTACAGCCCAGTTGATAGAGGCGTCGCCAGTACAGATGGCGAAGGTCGGTTCAAATCCAGCCTGCGTTGAAGCAAGTTTTCCTAAAATGCTCGTGGAACTGTGGCTTATGATGACCTTCAGGTAGGTTTTGATGACCTTGGAATATTCTATGATTAATCAAATAAATGAAGTTACACATAGAAACTGAATCAATCCACATAATATCTCATAGTTGAAGAGGATTAGAGAAGCCGTGCACAGAGAAGCCGCAACCGCTTTTAGTTACCTGAGTGATATGCTGATGGGAACTTTGGCTTATGATGACCTTCAGGTATCATAAGCCAAAGTTCCCATCAGCATATCTTCAGGTTTTGATGACCTTGAAATATATTTTATCCTTACTCATATTACAAATAAGAACTCAATCTGACTGCGTATCTCACGGTAGAAGAGGATTACGTGCCTTGGGAAGCCGCGAGGTCCGCATTTAGTTACCTGAGTGACATGCTTATGGGAACTTTGGCTTATGACGACCTCCAGGTAGGTTTTGATGACCTTGAAATATCTAATATACTGCTAGAAATAGGTGCTGAATCTAATAAACCACAAATCTCACGGTAGAAGAGGATTACGTGCCTTGGGAAGCCGCGAGGTCCGCTTTTAGTTACCTGAGTGATATGCTGATGGGAACTTTAGCTTATGATGACCTTCAGGTAAATTTTGATGACCTTGAAATATTAAATAGAATTTATCTTCACTAATATTACAAATAGCAATGAATCGTGACATACACTTCCCATCAAAAAAATCGAAATACCTCGGTTTTTCTTGTTTTCGGCCGAATTAAACACCAAAAAGTATTGTTTGCATTAAAAAAAAAATATGACTGTGTAGCTGGCAATTTTTTTTTGTAGTGTGTATAAAAAAATTCAAAATTCAAAATTAGAACCCCACCTGTTTGTTCTGTAAATGAGATGCATGACTGAGACACGTTTGCAATTAGCGCCTTTTAACGATTCATAACATTTTCGACATTAAAATTTAGAGCTTGGCTTATCTTATCTTAAAACTTTTGGTTTTGTTAATTGTTTACTGTGACTTTGGATCGCCTAAAAAAAGTTAGATTTTATCTGAATCATGGGTATTTTGCCCGTAGAAGCCGCCCAAGTGGTGACATTGCCAAATTTTGGACTTGGTCATCGTTTTGTGGCTGAATGTTTGCATTTAAGCCTCACCTTTGTTCATGAAGCTTACAAACGCTATCAGAAGACTGGTCTGTTTACGCGACGTTCAGAATCTGTCGGAAATCGGGTCAGTTCTGACCGACATGATTGAATTAATGTTATGAGTTCTTTGCAAAATCGACACCTTAGCGCTTTTCAACTGCGGCAAAAGCTATCAAATGTACAAAAGGTGGCTGAAAGCGGTTCTACAATCAGAAGAAAGTTAAAGAAACGTAGATCGGTACCGCAATAGCCAGGAAACGGGCCCAAATCAACTGCAGACACGAAGACAAAATCTGTCATTTCGTCGGCGCTGATTCCTTCCGAAACCGTTCACGAACTGTCACCATAACTGTCATTTTTTATCAATGCAACATTGTGTAAAGCATTTTTAATCCCTTCTGTAAACCATAGTGCTTCCGTGGTTACCATTCAGTGTAATTCTACACTCAGCAAAAAAGAGGAATTTGATCCACTGGGTATACGACCAGTTTAGGTGCTCACTTGCAAAGTTAAGGCGCGCTATTTAATTGTCTTCAGTTGATTTGGGCCCGTTACCTGGCTATTGCGATACCAGTCTACGTTGTTTTAACCTTCTTTTGATTGTAGAACCGCTTTCAGCCACCTTTTGTACATTTGATAGCTTTTGCCGCAGTGGAAAAGCGCTAAGGCGTCGATTTTGCAAAAATCTCTTAACAGTAATTCGATCATGTCGGTCAGAACTGACCCGATTTCCGACAGATTCTGAACGTCGCGTAAACAGACCAGTCTTCTGATAGCGTTTGTAAGCTTTATGAACAAAGATGAGGCTTAAATGCAAACATTCAGCCACAAAACGATGACCAAGTCCAAAATTTGGCAATGTCACTACTTGGGCGGCTTCTACGGGCAAAATACCCAGGATTCAGATAAAATCTAACTTTTTTTAGGCGATCCAAAGTCACAGTAAACAATTAAAAAAACAAAAGTTTTAAGATAAGATAAGACAAGCTCTAAATTTTAATGTCGAAAATGTTATGAATCGTTAAAAGGCGCTAACTGAAAACGTGTCTCAGTCATTCATCTCATTTACAGAACAAACAGTTGGGGTTCCAATTTTGAATTTTGAATTTTTTTATACACACTGAAAAGACAAAACTGCCAGCTACACAGTCATATAATTTTTTTAATGCAAACAATACTTTTTGGTGTTTAATTCGGCCGAAAACAAGAAAAACCGAGGTGTTTCGATTTTTTTGATGGGAAGTGTATATCTCAGTGTAGAAGAAGATTACGTGCCTTGGGAAGCCGCAAGGTCCGCTTTTAGTTACCTGAGTGACATGCTGATGGGAACTTTGGCTTATGATGACCTTCAGGTAGGTTTTGATGACCTTGAAATATGAAATAGAATTTATCCTTACTAATGTTACAAATAGGAACGAATCGTGACCTCATATGTCACAGTTGAAGAGGATTACGTGCCTTGGAAATCTGCCGTGTCTGTGTTTAGTTATTTAAGTGATATGCTGATGGAAACCATGGTTTATGATGACCTTGACATAGCTTATTTTACTAAGAATCCAACCAAATTCATCGAACTCATTATTATTTAACTAATACGGTTGTTTTGTTGCAGAAATACATTCAAACGCTGGTCAAGCCGCTATACGCCAAACAAAGCTGGGAGAAACCTCCTCAAGGAGTAATTGAACGGTACGACTTTCATTCATAATGCTTTATTGCTTGTTTTATGTTATGTTATGACAAATATGTATACAAAAGTTCTATATTTTATTTAGAGGAAGTGAACTTGCCGCCGCCCCCGGCCATTGACGCCCTTACCTCGGTTACTTACGGTTTATTTTCCGATTTCTTTGTTAAAGTCGCGCGACGGCCGTCTGTGTGCAGTGGCCCTAAAGCGACTTCTTTTACATACACATATACTTTTACTTCCACTATGAATTGATTAACTGTTAATTCGTAACAGGTTAATGCGTGTAAGTATCCTGGGACTAGCCACGCGCAATCAACTACCGGACGCTCAAAAACAAGTCAGGAGTTTGTTCCTCAACTGGCTGAACAACCATGGAACCTCAGATTACGTACAAATAGAGCCGGACTTAAGGGACCTCGTGTATTATCATGGTAAGACTGAGTTTTTTGCATTTGCTTTCAGCGATTTTATTTATTGGAGTTGGTCAATGTCATTTCAGCCTGCAGGTTTTGTTAATACAGGTATTCTTCTTGCAATCCCAGCATAAACACCTAAGGGTGAATTCTTGGACACGTATGTCCCAAAAAGTCATCCTAGGCTGTTTAGGTACCCAATTTTTACCAATCAAAGGATAGACCGGCCACCATTCAAGATAGCAATGCACCATTTTAACGGAATTTCGCTTAAATATTCGTCCGGCATGGCGATAGACCATTTTATACCCTGTCTACATGTATAGTTATTCAAATCAAAGTATTTAGAACTGATATTATATATTCTTTACTTCCAGGTATGAAATCTGCCACGCTGGCTGATTGGGAGAAGCTGTGGCAAGTTTATTTGAAGGAAGAGGACGCGCACGAGCAAAGTAAACTGCGTACGGCCCTAGCTGCCCCGCGCGACAGCAACATTCTACGCAGGTTAGACACTCGACTATTTATTTATTTATCTGCCACGCTAACCGATTGGGAGAAGCTGTGGCAAGTTTATTTGAAGGAAGAGGACGCACACGAGCAAAGTAAACTGCGTACGGCCCTGGCTGCCCCGCGCGACAGTAACATTCTACGCAGGTTAGACACTCGACTATATATTTATTTTCTCCAATTTGCTCGGAAATAGCTTCATTACTTAAAAAAAAGAATACGTCAATCGGCTCATTTATGTAGTCAAGGCGCAGAGGACTGTAATAGAAATTGCCGGACTAGGCCGGTAATAAAAGGGTTCTTAAACTTCACACTTTCGTGATTAGGTGTTTTATGGAACACAATTTGTTTGAAGGCTGAATGTGAATTTCCCGCGCATTCTTTATGAAACGGAACGTAAGCAAAACCAGCGCCAACGCTTTGCGAACTTTAAAAGTTACAAAGTGTCAATTTTATCACGATTTAAATATTTGTTTCCTTGCAAATTGGAGAAAAGCACTATACAAACCTCGGCCGAAATAACAATTTCTGGTCTCGTTTACTTTCCAATGTCACTCGACCAGAAATTGCTATATACTCGGCCTGTGACGTAATGTACTATTATCTGCCACGCTAACCGATTGGGAGAAGCTGTGGCAAGTTTATTTGAACGAAGAGGACGCGCACGAGCAAAGTAAACTGCGTACGGCGCTGGCTGCCCCGCGCGACAGTAACATCCTACGCAGGTAAGACACTCGACTAAGTATACAAGGTGTAAGGGACGGTGTAACGAAAACTTTGCAGGCGTGCTCAGATCATGAAACTGAACAACTTTCCCAATGAAACGTGTGGTGGTAAAAGAATTTTATTTTTAACTTTCCATGCAATGTCAGTCAGCCGATAGTAAATTTTGTGTGGGAGGTCGGATTTTTTTTTCGTTTACCACCGTATGTTCCATAGGTAAGTAGTTCAGTTTCATGTTCAGTTTACAACTATACCAAGCTCAAGTCCGTTCCTGCATGGAGTATTGCTGTCACCTATGGGACGGGTCTGCCAAATACCAGCTGGCAGCCCTGGACTCGATTGAGAAGCGCGCCAAGAGACTCATCGCTGATTGCGCACTTATTGACGCAAAGTTGCAGAGCCTCGAACACCGTCGCAGAGTAGCTTGCTTGTCGGTATTCTACAGGATACATTTCGGGGAGTGTGCACAGTCTCTCCATGACCTTATACCTCCGTCACCATTCCATCTCCGGTGCACGAGACGCCGGTTGGGATTCCACCCTTATATCGTAGACATCCCGCAAATTCGCACAAAGCGCTTCGCTTCTACATTTTTAATACGAACTGCTAAGGAGTGGAACTCCCTGCCTGCGGATCTGTTTCCGGAACGTTATAACCTGGGCCTTTTCAAGGCGAGAGTGAATAGGCATTATCTGGGCGAGCATGTTCCATCATCGTCTGCATCGTCACTTAACATCAGGTGAGATTGCGGACAAATGCTTACCCATTGTTTATGTCGCAGGAATGTAGCGAAATCCGGTTATTCGCGAAATCCCTAGGCCCTTCGCGAAGAGCCGGATAACTGCGAAATGCATCGATTTATTCGCACATTTCCCGGAAATCTGCGAATTCGTTATTTGCATGGACATAAATCCAGGAAAACTGCGTATAAGGCGACACGCAGCTACGAAGCCGCCTACGCACCTGCTACGAAAGGTTCCATATGCAGCATAGGTTCCATATGCTGATCAGGTGGTTCAGCCTGCAATTGCCTACTCATTCATATCAGCGGCCCACGGAACGCCCAGTGTCGTAAGGGTTCTTCGGGTGGTCATGACCATGAGCATGAGCATGACCATAAGCATGAGCATGACCATGAGTATGAGCATGAGCATGACCATGAGCATGACCACGAGCATGAGCATGACCATGATTATGAGTATGAGCATGAGCATGAGCACGAGCATGACCATGACCATAAGCATGAGCATGACCATGAGCATGAGCATGAGCATGACCATGAGCATGACCATGAGCATGAGCATGAGCATGAGCATGAGCATGAGCATGAGCATGACCATGAGCATGAGCATGACCATGACCATGAGCATGAGCATGAGCATGAGCATGAGCATGAGCATGAGCATGAGCATGAGCATGAGCATGACCATGATTATGAGTATGAGCATGAGCATGAGCACGAGCATGACCATGACCATAAGCATGAGCATGACCATGAGCATGAGCATGAGCATGAGCATGACCATGAGCATGAGCATGAGCATGAGCATGAGCATGAGCATGAGCATGAGCATGAGCATGAGCATGAGCATGAGCATGAGCATGAGCATGAGCATGAGCATGAGCATGAGCATGAGCATGAGCATGAGCATGAGCATGAGCATGAGCATGAGCATGAGCATGAGCATGAGCATGAGCATGAGCATGAGCATGAGCATGAGCATGAGCATGAGCATGAGCATGAGCATGAGCATGAGCATGAGCATGACCATGAGCAAGACCATGAGCATGACCATGAGCATGACCATGAGCATGACCATGAGCATGAGCATGGGCATGGGCATGAGCATGAGCATGACCATGAGCATGACCATGAGCATGAGCATGACCATGAGCATGAGCATGACCATGAGCATGACCATGAGCATGAACATGAGCATGAGCATGAGCATGACCATGAGCATGACCATGAGCATGACCATGAGCATGAGCATGACCATGAGCATGAGCATGAGCATGAGCATGAGCATGAGCATGAGCATGACCATGAGCATGAGCATGAGCATGAGCATGAGCATGACCATGAGCATGACCATGAGCATGAGCATGAGCATGAGCATGAGCATGACCATGAGCATGAGCATGAGCATGACCATGAGCATGAGCATGAGCATGACCATGAGCAAGAGCATTGGCATGACCATGAGCATGAGCATGAGCATGAGCATGAGCATGACCACGAGCATGAGCATGAGCATGAGCATGAGCATGACCATGAGCATGAGCATGAGCATGAGCATGATCATGACTATGAGCATGAGCATGACCATGAGCATGAGCATGAGCATGAGCATGACCATGAGCATGAGCATGAGCATGAGCATGAGCATGAGCATGAGCATGAGCATGAGCATGAGCATGAGCATGAGCATGACCATGAGCATGAGCATGAGCATGAGCATGAGCATGAGCATGAGCATGAGCATGAGCATGAGCATGAGCATGAGCATGACCACGAGCATGAGCATGACCATGGTCAAGGCCAAGGCCAAGGCCGTTCCGTGGGCCGCTGACATGAATGAGTAGGCAATTGCAGGCTGAACCACCTGATCAGCATATGGAACCTTTGCTGCATATTGGAACCTTTCGTAGCAGGTGCGTAGGCAGCTTCGTAGCCGCGTGTCGCCTTATACGCAGTTTTCCTGGATTTATGTCCATGCAAATAACGAATTCGCAGATTTCCGGGAAATGTGCGAATAAATCGATGCATTTCGCAGTTATCCGGCTCTTCGCGAAGGGCCTAGGGATTTCGCGAATAACCGGATTTCGCTACATTCCTGCGACATTTATAAAAAAATATGATCTGAGCACGCCTGCAAAGTTTAAGTATAACGTGTAAAAAATCAACTGCAAATATTCTAAGGGGTGAACCAGCCCATAAAACTACACTCATATTAGAATAAGGTGCTCCTCGCCTCCCCCACCGTCTGTACCCCGCAGGAAGGTCGCGCACGAAATTTTCGATCTATTGCAATCGGTTCCTTTCTAACTGCGTGTACAGTGTACTATTATTAATCGGTTTCAAATGTCTTTCCAGATACCTCCTACTAGCATGGGACGAGAAGAA
The DNA here is from genome assembly GCA_024500475.1 of Phthorimaea operculella. Classification (NCBI taxonomy): domain Eukaryota; kingdom Metazoa; phylum Arthropoda; class Insecta; order Lepidoptera; family Gelechiidae; genus Phthorimaea; species Phthorimaea operculella. The sequence continues at coordinate 2,175,548 of JANFCV010000065.1, forward strand.
CATTAGGAGTCAAGATTACTTAACCGTGATCCAATTGATTGCTCAAAACCCGTCGGGCGCACCAATAGTATGGGATGACGTGCGCTCCCGATGGCCAGAGTTTGTGGATAGATTCACTCTGAACAGTCGGTACCTGGGCAATATGATACCTGGGATCACTCATGGATTCAACACGGAGCTGAGACTTAAAGAGGTGAGTTTTGTACTGTTGTCTTTAGTCCAGCTAGTTTGTTTATACAATCAACCGCTAATTGTAATCATGACACAGTTTGTTTCAGAACAGTCGGTTCAATATGACAATCAATCGCTACCTGGCTCTAGTCCGATGGATCGTATGGGATGACGTGCGCTCCCGGTGGCCGGAGTTTGTGGACCGATTCACTCTGAACAGTCGGTACCTGGGCAATATGATACCTGGGATCACTCATGGATTCAACACGGAGCTGAGACTTAAAGAGGTAAGTTTATTTGTCTCTTGATTGCTAACTTGAGTCAACAGAGTAGCATATTCAGTTACACAGATTTCTTCAGTTAACTGTACTTAGGACGTCAATTCCAACTAGTGCTTGGGGGAACGTGCGCCAATCGTGTGGGATGACGTGCGATCCCGGTGGCCGAAGTTTGTGGATAGATTCACTCTGAACAGTCGGTACCTGGGCAATATGATACCTGGGATCACTCATGGATTCAACACGGAACTGAGACTTAAAGAGGTGAGATTATTTTACTCTTGACTCTAGTCAACAGAGTAGCATATTCAGTTACACAATTTCTTAGAACCCATTAGGCGTTCCAATAGTGTGGGATGACGTGCGTTCCCGGTGGCCGAGGTTTGTGGATAGATTCACTCTGAACAGTCGGTACCTGGGCAATATGATACCTGGGATCACTCATGGATTTAACACGGAGCTGAGACTTAAAGAGGTAAGTTTTGTACTGTTGTCTCTAGACCGATGGATTGCTAACAATTGATTGTGTCCAGTAAGTTTGTTTATACAATCAATCGCTAGCCATCGGGCGCTGTAATCGTGTGGGATGACGTACGTTCCCGGTGGCTAGAGCTTGTCGAACGATTTACTCTGAACAGTCGATGTATAAGCGTAGTGACGCTTTCTTGTATTGGGCCCCAATACTTTTCCAATACTTTGTGACTGAGCTCGACTGTACCTACAGAAGACTATTTCAATTTCTAGATGGAGACATTCTTCAGCGAGTACCCGGATGCGGGCGCGGGCGAGGCGGCGCGGCGTCGCGCGCTGGAGACCGTCCGGAATAATATCCGCTGGATAGAGAGCAACCAGAAACCCGTCGCGGACTGGCTGGCAGCACATACAAGCTAAGCTAGTAGTAGTAGACTTGTAGATTGGACTGGTAGATAATGTAAAAAGGAACAATAATCAGCGATGCGTCAGCAACAAAACATAATAAAAACATCGCGAACGGCCACAAGTAAACGAAATAGCAGCGTCATTTAAATCAAAGCGCTGCAAATATCCGCTGGATAGAGAGCAACCAGAAACCTGTAGCGGACTGGCTAGCAGCATGCACCAGCTAAGCTAGTCCACCAGCTAAGCTAGTCCACCGGCTAAGCTAGTCCAACAGCTAAGCTAGTCCCCAGGCTAAGCTAGTCCAACGGCTGAGCTAGGCCGTCCAGATAAGGTAGACACGTGTAGATTGGACTGGTAGATAATTACATCCTTACTGAGATAGTTTGTGCTTACCGTTGAAAAAAAGACCAATAATTATAGTCTGACAAGTTTGCTCGCGACCCTCCCTAGTGGTGGCAGACGGTGGGGGGACGAGGTATCTAAGATGTCAGCGAGTAGCGGGAGGCGTAGCGGGGAAGGGACATATTAGATTTATATTAGAACGACGTGCTTCCTCGCGCCCGCCCCACCGTCTGTACCCCGCAGGGAGGTCGCGTTTTAACTACCTGTAGGCGACACATACCAGCTAAGCTAGGCTTACTGGCTAAGATAGATCTTTAGATAGAAATATACCACCATATATACACCAAAGGGCAAATAAATGACGTTTTTCACAATAGGTACCAACATAACAACTAAAATGAAAATGGCCACCAGTTACAACGCCATGGAACTTACCGGCATCATAACTTAACAAACGTTTACGATAAGTTACCAGTAATTAAACTATTACATAAAACGAATATGTTACACATAATTTTCTTGTTTAACAAATTATTTTTATCCTACTTATCCTACTTAATATTATAAAGGCGGATGTTTGTGTGTGTGTTTGTTACGACATCACGCAAAAACGGCTGATTAGATTGACATGAAACTTTGCAGAAATATAAAAGGGCATCTGGAATAACACATAGGATACTTTTTACCACGGAAAAATGTCTCATTCCCACGGGATCACGCATTTTCCAATATTTTTGAAATAGGGGGCGTGACTGAGCCGATTCGCGTTTTAAACTTTTTCGCCGAAAACTAACAGCGACATCTCTTGGCGAATAAATAATGCTTTTTTCCCGCAGAGTAATAGGTTGCAGCGGGTGAAACCGCTGACGGGCAGCTAGTATTTTTATAAAAACAACAACCAACACCGTGTTATTTCGGTCCATAAATACAGTCAAGTTGCTGCTACAGTATGTATCTACTTCCAAACTCATTAATGTTATTGTGATCAAATAAATATAACTCCTAAGCAGTTTTTTGTAAATTGTTTAAATAAAAATAAGGACTTATTTATTGAACAATGTTTTTTTTATAATCACATCTTTAGGGGATTTTAATAGTACATGTTGGTTGATCACTATTAGTCTCAGTCAGTGCTAATAAATAATATGTACATACTTTTGTTCGATAGTACTTGTCTAAGCAGACCCTTAGAAAATTACCATACAAGAATTATAGAAGTAAGTGAATAAGTTTTTTATTTCAACGCGTGTCTGTATTAAATCCCTTTTTGGTTATAGTGACGTTGTACCTACGTATACACTAAAGCGTTAAAGACAGAAAAAAAATATCTAAATTTTCTTAGAACCTTTCTTGACAGTAACGCGTTTGATTTCAAAGTCGACGGCAACTGAGCAAACCACATAATTCGTATACGTATTTGTGATGTTGAGGTACCAACGACCTTTCTGAAACGGGAAATGCGGCGTAGCAGCCGCATTCATCGTCATATTTTGCACTTTGTATCTCCCCTGAAAATAAATAAATAATGATATTGGTTTCGGACAGGACATTTACTTTGCTGATTTGAATTCCTGTGACATTGTCTTTTATAATATATAAGATGAAAATTTACTAGTGACCGATAGCGATAATCTCAGTACCGGCTGGTGATAAAGAAATGAACAACTTTCCCCAAAGAATATAGGTCGAAATATGGACCTTCCATAATAACTCTAATCTGCTGGTCGGCAATTTTGTAAGAGGGTTTTTTTCCTTATTCAAAGGTCATTTTTTTTTTCGTATTTCGACCTATGTTCCTTGGGGAAAGTTGTTCCTTATCACCAGCTGGTTCTGAGTTTTCGCTATCGGTCACTAGTAAAATATCACAAATATTTAATTAAAATCGGTTAATATACGACTTAAATCCGTTCAAGTCTTTTATTTATAATGAGTGAAAGTCGTACAAACAAAAGAAAATATTATAAAATATCACACCATATATTCGCCTATTTGGTATAAGCTTAGGAACCCTTTCATATAAGCGAGCTTTTCTCAAAGCGAAGACTTTTTGGCGAAGCCGCTGCGTGCCCGCCGCAGTCACGCTCCGCCGATAAATCGCCAGAAAAAAATCGCCTGTGTGAAAGGGCTCTAAGTGAAAAAGAATACCGGTGGTATAGGGCAGGTGGTTCCAGGTTTCAACTGTCGTAAGACCTGCAGATACTGTTCCCCGAAAATACCGTTGAGGCCTTTTAAGACATCGCAGATTTTGAAATGAAACTCGACAAAACTGCGCTTGTAAGTGTTAGTCAGGAACTCGTAAAAGTATAACGACCACTGTAAAGATATTGGGTATTAATTAGAGTACAAAAGAGAAGAGTTAACAACACACAGGCATGTAGTCGTTTATTTACTCTGACACCATCAGGTCATTGGACGACTCCGTGTCCCACACGTAGAGAGAGACTGTTAAGATAACAACTTACTGTGACATTATTTCCAGCTGGATAACAGCTGTAAGATTCGAAGCCTATGTAGTAAAACGGATCACGCCGACTATAACGTCTTGCAGTCACTTTGAGGTCTCTTAGGTACTCTGGGTCGACAAATATTATTTTTGGGTGTTCTTGTGCGAAAAACGAAATCTAAAAAACATGTACACAAGAAGAGCAATAACTATATTTAGTACAGATACAAATACAGATACAGATCGTTTCTTAATAACAACATAGTTACATAGTTAGTATTGAGTAAAAAATGCATACAGGGCATCATCTATGTACCTATAGTCCGACAACTTCGTGCGTGACCCTCCTGCGGGGTACAGACGGTGGCGGGGCGAGGAAGCACGTCATTTTAATATGACGTGCGGCGCGGTTGCGCGCGTCACCCTTCCCCGCTACACCTCCCGCTACCCTCTGACATCTCCCCCCCCAACGTCTGTCACCCCTAGGGAGGGTCGCGCACGAAGCTGTCGCACTATAGTCAAGTCGCACTTTAATAAGTCTGTTTATAAAGGATGTAAATAAATCAACTGCCAATATTGTTAAGGGTCGACCAGTCCGTGATATTAAACAACCTCTCCCAAAAAACATAGGTCAAACAAAATAATATGAAGAAAAGAGTTAGACAACATATTTATGAAGATACAATAAACAGGGTGTTAGGGACGGTGTAGGTACCGAAAACTTTGCAATCATGATCAGACCATCAAACAGAACAACTCTTACTATGGAGCATAGACCAATAATACTAGTATTAGTACAGTTATATTAGTCTATGCTATGGAGCCAATGGTGGGAAACGAAAAAAGTTTTCCAATCTCCCATACAAAATTCACGATCAGCTAACTGACTTTGTATGGGAGGTCTGAAATTTTTTTTCGTTTTCCGCCATTGGCTCCATAGTAAAAGTTGTTCAGTTTTATGGTCTGAGCACGTATGCAAAGTTTTCGTTACACCGTCCGGTCCCTAACACCCCGTATATTTTTGTATCGAGCCATTTTTAGGAATTTTTTTGCTATTAACCCTTCCCGTGTGAGTGAGGTGTCCAATAAAGAACCCCCGCCCCATAATGTCTGGCTGACACTGATTTTTTGACAAGTGTCAATAGTGTCATCATCACACACGACCGGTTAATGAATTTATTTCACTCAGCCTGTGACAATATTTTTTTAACTTGAGCTGGTTCACTCTTTGACTGTATCGTCACCACTAAAACTTGCATTATTTGTTTTTGTCTAAAAAACTTACTTTTTCACAAACGGTAGTATTTTTCCCATTGGATACGCTTAGAAAACTTATACAAATTATAGAAAATAAAATCATAGCCACAAGCTTAATGTACTGTGTTATAGACAAAATTAAAACTACGGAATACCTTACATATTATTATTATTAAGGAAGGTAGAGATAATAAATAGTGCATAATAAACATGGCGTTAAAAAGTTAAATTCTCGAGGGATAATAGCGGTAGGCTACATTCGGTTATTATTGTTACTGGACTCGATTCTGCCGTGCATATGACGTGACGGTTGCGGGGTGCGGGAGGACAGGCGGCATACGCCGTTTGTTATTTATTATGCACAAGCACAAGTCACGCAGATATAACGAATGAACCCGAATTGGCAACATTTTTGTTGACATCCTACCTTGGCATCCTACTCATATGACATATAATGCGACATCGACCTATTACTTAATACTTATAAGTGATCAGTTTATAGCTACTGTTTATTCTTAGTATTAGTAGAAAAATTCGGTGAAAGTTGATTTCTTATATGGGTAGGTCGATGTTCTGGTGATAATACACACCTGCCATTAATTGTTTTTTCATGGAATGCGTATCTTAGAATCAACATCACTATTTAATACATTTGTTGTTGTTTAATTTAATAAAAAAATAACAGCTGTATACCTCCGTTACGGTTCATATAATAAACTAATTGAATAATTTAATTTTCTATTGTGTCATGCCAGCCAATTACTTTACACAAAGAAGGTAAGTGAATTATATAAAATTATTTAATTTTGCTAGCCTATTTCATTTAATGCAGCCACTTCGGTACTTGTCCGGATTGACAATAAAATACAGGAAGTATTAAGTACCTATACCTATAGGCATTGAAAACTATTGCCCAAAAATACTGCAGACTCCGTTTAACGTTTCTCTAAATATTACAAGTTAAACAGAACAATAATAATTGTTAAACAGAAAAATGAAGAATAAGTCTAAAATTTTCAGTATTTTATTCTAATATTTATATGATCGATACTGAAACCGCGTACATTTCAAGTAACACCCTATGTAAGTCGTAGAAATGAAATCGGTTGAATTAGTGAAAAAAAAAAATCCGCCAAGTGCGAGTTGGACTCGCCCACCGAGGGTTCCGTACTAAGATTTGTAGGTTATTCTGGTTATTAACCGATGTTTCATATTTTATGATACTCCACTTGGACAACTACCCAAATTTCTTAAATTTTCTTTTTTCGGCCCCCATAAAAATCATAAATTTATGAAAATGTTTTATTTTCGAATTTTTCCTTGATTCGTACTTTAAAACGAAGCTACTTCATTGTTTTAGGTCTACGGGTAATGAATTGATTTTTGAATTGATTGATTCCCCTGAGAGGGTTCCCATAAACGGCTGTATTTCTTTTTGCCTACCTATATATTTAAAACTCGTTAATTTTATTATTATCTAATATAACTCCAAAGCAGTTTTGTTATGTAAATTGATTAAATAAAAATAGAATAATAAGGAATTATTTAATTATATTTTTACTATCACATTTTATAATAAGTAAATGAAGTACATTTCAAAGTACTTGTTGATGACTACATAAAGTACCTACATACTTTTGTTCTATAGCAGCTATGCAGACCTTTAGGGCCTTCCCATAAAAACGTTATAGAAGAAATTTGAACAAGTGTCTAGCTTTTTTGTAGGAAGTTTTTTTTTTAACTTTATAACCTTTCTGTGGTAAAGTCTAATTTGTCGTTCTTTGGTAAATCTAAAATAAAACAGAAAAAATTATTTAAATTTTCTTAGAACCTTTCTTGACAGTAACGCGTTTTATTTCAAAGTCAATAGAAACAGAGCAAACAACATAATTCGTATACGTATTTGTGATGTTGAGGTACCAACGACCTTTCTGAAACGGGAAATGTGGTGCGGCAGCCGCATTCATCGTCATATTTTGCACTATGTATTTCCCCTGAAAAAGATAATTAAATTGAATAAAATTGGTTTCAAACAGGACATCTTCTTTGCTGATTTCAATTCTTGTGACATTGTCATTTAGGTATATTAGGTATGTGTGAAAACAAAGTCAAAATAAAAGAGTATCCAACATTTTAGTATGAAGCCTGGCATACACTATATTTATGCGGAGCGCAACTATTTGATTTGGTATTAAGCTAAAGAGCCCTTTCGCAGAAGCGATTCGCTCCGCCTAAAAATCGCTTGTGTCAAAGGACTCTTAAGTGAAAACAATACCTACCGGTGGTATAGGGCAGGTGGTTCCAGGTTTCAACTGTCGTAAGACCTGCAGATACTGTTCGCCGAAACGACCGTCAAGGCCTTTTAAGACATCGCAGATTTTGAAACGGAACTCTACAAAACTGCGCTTGTAAGTGTTAGTCAGGAACTCGTAAAAGTAAAACGACCACTGTAAGTAAAGATATAAGGTATCATTAGGTATTAATTAGATTACAAAAGACTAGAGTTAACAAAACCCAGGCATGACTTTTTCTTCTTTTCGAGTGGCACAGAGACGTCCAACGACCCGACGAACGCTGGTGTCAATCAGAGTTTTTTAACCGTCTACTAGAAAGCATAAAAAGCATGACCTCTTGCCGGCATTTATGTTCCCTTTCTTTTGTGAATTAGGTAGCAGAATAACAAGGAACTTACTGTGACATTATTTCCAGCTGGATAACAGCTGTAAGTTTCGAAGCCTATGTAGTAAAATGGATCACGCCGACTGTACCGTCTAGCAGTAATTTTGAGGTCTCTTAAGTATTGTGGGTCGACAAATATTATTTTTGATTTTTTTTTTGATGATTTTTTAATACGAAATCTAAATTATTACAAACACAAAGGGCATCATATTAAATTTTACAGTAATATTAGTTAAGATCTTTTTAAACAGGATGTAAAAAAAAGAAACATTTGCCTATATTTTTAGGGGTCAACCAGTCCGTGATATTGAACAACCTTCCCCAAGGAACAAAGGTTAAAATATGAAAAAAAAAATGGACCTCTCATGTATTTGTTGACTGAGCCATTTTATGAGAACTTTTTCATATTTCAGCCTTATGTTTAATTTCTTTTTTAATATAATATTATTTTGTATGTGATGGTCAATTTACTCTTTGACTGTATCGTGCGATTCGTGCGTGACTTTTCATCAGAAAAAACTTACTTTTTCATAAACTGTAGTATTTTTTCCATTGGATACGCTTAGATAACTTATACAAATTATAGAAAATAAAATCATAGCCACAAGCTTAATATACTGTGTTATAGGCAAAATTGACTACCATTACAGAATACAGAATACGGTACATATCATTTAGGAAGGTAGAGACAATATAATAATGCCGCCATGTTGAAAAGTTAAATTATTGAGGGATAATTACCTACCTGCCATTTTTTTAATGGAATGCGTATCTTAGAATGAACATCACTATTTATTATTTATTATTGTACAATTTTATTAAAAAAACAGGTGTAGGTACTATCGCCGGCTCATCAACCTACCCAGTCTGCCTATAAACGAAACTTGGTCGGGTTATTCGTGTCAAAACTGTCATCTGCCAGTTACACATCCATTGACTCATTGACTAGATGTTTGAAGCTTGTGTGAAATCACGCCTGCAACGCTTGCGGGGTAGATAGAGCATCTGCAACCTAATTAAATTTATTTTCTGTGAATTAGCCACAGGCTTTTTATCTCACATCACATGCCATCAGCTAAGTCAGGCTTTCTATCTATTAAACTCGAACCATTTGTCTATTGACAGAAAATAAGGAACTGAGAAATTGTCGATCGGGGCTCGAACCAGGGCGGTATGGCCGAACCATTTGTATCTCAGCTACTTGACCTGCGCGGGAAGAGGAGTGGGTGATGCGATTCCGTTACAGCATCACATGGTTTAAATCGGATTTTGAACATTTTATGACACCCAATGAAATACGCAAGGTTTGCGATGAAATGGTTCTCGAATTCCAGTACTGCGTGTGACACTGGGTTTTGTTACATTGTTTTGGCACAATCACTGATAGAATCATCACTAACTCCTGTTATCTTAAGATAACAAGATTTAGACCACATGCTTTTTCTATAGCTCAAGCTGTGGGTGGTGGAGAAATAAAACATGAGATTATCTCAGAAAATTCATCATTAGAATTAATAAATAGTCAACTCTTAACTACAACTAAACTACTATTGCACTTTTCATCTGCGTAACTCATATCCCATGATTACAATTCTTGTTTTCATTCTACTGAAAACACAAACAAAGAAACAAATTCTTCACATCGGCGGCATCAGTATGCAAACCCTCGATCGAAACGTTCAGCGTGTCGTTGTGTTCCTTTCTTATTTATTACGAGAAACGTATTCGTCCTTTGCCTCGTCAATGTTTCCCATCTTTTTATGTGCTTGGCTACGATCTAGCGCGTCTTGGATGTTTAGTCGGGTCGGTTCACGATCAGAAGATTTTATGGAACTCTGGTCCGTTCTCCATCAACTTTCGTCAGTCATCAGTACTTTTTGAGGTCTTTTTCCGTTCCTACAACGCAACCGAATTAAAGTATGGGCTCTGATTCATACACCCATAGGCAGGATGGACATGTTGGTGCGGAATGCACTCCAAAACAGTTGCAACATTTCGAATAATCTGAAATGCGAGTTTACGAGCTCAATCGTCTTTCCGCATAGGCCAGCTATATCTCCGCACCGTAGTATAGGACTTTTAGAATCCAAATCAAGGCCTATTATCCAGATCTAGTGCAGGCAATGTTAATGCACGAGACGCTTCATGCAGTTTCTGCGTCCAACTGCAGCTGCAGCTATAAACGAGCACGTTGTTCGTATTTTCAATCTTTAGGACGTTATGTTATATTTTTAAAATTTTCTTCAACTAGAATATTAGCTATAAATCATTATCTTAATCATAATTCTTTGTTGTCCTAAAATTTAGCAAATTTTCTAATAATTTGACATATCATCATGCCACGTCGACGTCATGCTCAGAATATTCTCTTTGGTTGCTCGTTGGTCTATTTTCATTCACAAGTTATCCTGAGGTTTTATGGTTTTATCAAGAAAATTGTTATCCTTCTTGGTTTTATCCTTTTTATGTTATTTTTTCTTGTAGATTTTTGATTGGCTAACTTCGACGATTGCCGGAAAGACCCGATGCTTACCTGATGTCTACCCGAGGCAAAGAATACTATACTCTCACTGGCGTGACCCGAGGCCTTGTTGAAAGCCCGACCTGAACTATCCGATTATGCCCGAGCGTTACCCGACACGAGTGTGCCCGATGTTTTGAAGCATATGTTTTCTGAAGTAAAAGATTCAAGACTTTAGATGCTTTCTCATATATAAAATACTAATATATATTATTATCAAGATGAATGTTTTTTGTATGTAATCTATAAACTCTAAAACTATTGCAGCTAGGTATTTGTGCAACGATTTCACCAGTAATGCCAAAGACGTTTTCCCGGCATGTATTTTTATACATTAAAACCTTCGTTTTAAATAAATAGAGATTTATTACAGCCGCATCAAAATCCGTTGCGTGGTTTAAGAGGCTTTAGCGAATTCCATGTCACACAGACAGAGAAACGCAAAAAATAACTCCATTTTATATTAAAGAATGATTAGCAAAATACCTATATAATCTAAAAGTATACTAATTTTTAAACGTAGAACTCATTTAGTTGGGAGCATAAAACTTAAATAATAGCAGGTGAAACTACGGTGTAACACATATGGATATGAATTAGTATTGTCTTATTATCAATTTAGCAGCAAAAGTTTCATTTTCATTTTCATATTTTCAGGATCAGTTCACACTACACCGCGAAGTGAAGGGTATTAGGGTGGTGTGCGTTTTTCCATTCTACAAGTTGTATTCCGCAGTCCAGAGAATTAAGCGAATATTCATATTCAATCGACGTATCTTGAAATTGCTGATTTTATTTTGTCAATCAAACTATGTGTTAGATTATGATTATAATTAGGCAATGGCGATTACTGTAGCCAAATATACTGGTCTGATAACAGCTAATGTTGATGCATATCGAGTCGAAGAATTCATCAATTCATCCATGTCCATAGCAGCCACAACAATCCACTGTTGGACTAGCGGGGGATATTGTTAAACTCACCACGCTTGGCAGGCACGTTGGCGAGCGCTGTGCAAGATTTTGAATTTAAAAGAAACGCTGCTGCCCATTCCCTTGATGATTATCCCAGTTACTTTTTGATACACCCATGTGTAGAATTGAGGTAATTCTATTCTAATCCGGCATCACATGGTATAGAAGACTATCTACATTACCATAACAGCCACAACAGCCCACTGCTGGACATGGGCCTCCCCCTATCGAGGGGGTATTGCCATACTCACCACGCTTGGCAGGCGGATTGGCGAGCGCAGTGCATGATGTTGCATTGACAGGGAATGCTGCTGCCCATTCCCTGGATAAGTATCCCTTAGTCGCTTTTTACGACACCCACGGGTAGAATTGGGGTGATGCTATTCTAAGCCGGCATCACACGGCTATCTACATTAACATTTAATAAATTCAATATTTTATCGCTAGGTTCAAAAGCGCGCGTCTCTTTGCGTCTGAGTATGTATCGACCCTAACCATCCCAGCCCATATTCCAGCCCAATGAAGTTTTTCATTTTTATGGAATACCTTTTTGGTTTTGGTCAGGTTTGCGTTCGGATCGCGTCGGGTTATTTCGGCAGCCATCGTCCGCCTTCTGATTGGTCGCCAATCAAGGTCAGCTGCTCCGAATAAAATATCACACAGAAAGAGTTTGTGTTGGCAATCGGATATTGGCGTACGCGCGCACCATCCGTCGTAGCAAGCGCCCCCTAACGTGCGGTGTCGGTCAACTAGCGACTCCGCAGGCAGCGACAGGCGGCGACCAATCAGCGACGAGATCCCGCTACCTGCGCGTGGAGTGAGGGAAAACGCCGGACGGAACGTGCGCGCAGGCGGCCCGGGCGGCGGGCTCACAATTTTTCTGAATTTTGCGGCGACAGTGTGTCTTTATCTTGTTAAATTAAATTAATTAAAAAGTTTAAAAGTTACCGCTCTCCTCTTTCAGTTTTTCAGCCTTTCAGGTCCCAAAAGTTAGAAGTAGATTACATCAGAAGTGGGATCGTAAACAAGTGCGCCAAAAATGGGTAAACGGAGCAATAAAAGGAGCAAAACCAAAAAACGGAGTCGAGCACGTTCGAGCTCGAGTTCAAGTAGCTCGAGTACATCCGCCAGGACTCCGTCACCTCCAAGGAAACGTAAGGTATCACGTAAAGTTGATACCGGAACTGTGAGTACATCTAATCAATTTACTTTGAACAATATAATTCCGGAGTTTGACCCTTTGAGAGACGAAATTAACGCATGGCTTAGTATTATCCAGTCGTATGCTAAAACTTTTTCATGGTCAGACGAAATGACTCGTTACCAAGCTCTTAACAAATTAAAAGGTTCCGCGAAAGTCTGGTATGACTCATTGTTACGTACAGATAGTCAGTGGCCGTCTTGGAAGTGGAAGGAATGGAAACGTAAATTAACCGTTAGTTTCCAAATACGGCGGAATATGTTCGAACTTTTAAAAGAAGTAATTGATAAAAAACCCGCGGAAAACCAGTCGTTATACGAATTTTATTTCGAACAAAAGTGCAAAATCGATCGGCTAGGTTTAGAATTTTCGGAACCAGACATAATTTCTATAATTGTAGGGAATATTGGTGACAGTGGTATAGGGGCGTCTATTGAAGCCAGTAATTTTACCACATGCGACAGTTCGGCGAGTTTTCTACACGGGCGAATTTATAAACCAAAAAGTACTAAGTCGTTGAGTACTAGTGTACGCGAAAATATGGCAAACCAGTCAAAAATCAGTAATCAAAGTCAGTCTGCAGTAGCTCAATCAACTTCTACAGTTACGACAACGCCTTCAACAAATCAATCAGTAGGTGCTAAAAATAATGTACAAGACCAACCGCGAATTCGGAATCCGATCAAATGTTACACTTGCGGTGGAAATCACAAACGTAATACGTAATCAATGTGATTCTAATAAGTGCGAATTCTGTGGCAAGCGGGGACATACAGAGGCTGTGTGCTATCATATAAAGAATGCAACTAAGCCTGAAAAAGAAGAAACTAAATTTATTTCTTGCCCAGACCCGCGAAATAAAATTATTAAAAATGTAGTTGTCAATGGCTTACAAAACGAGGCATTTATCGATCAAGGGAGCAGTTGTTCATTAATTTCGGAGTCGATTGTAAAGAAGAACGCTTGGCACAGTATTCCTCTTCCTACAACCGTTACTTTGCAAGGATTTTCAAAAAAGAGTTCTGAATCGGTGACGCATAAAATAACGGTACCTTTACAGCTTGATTCCGTAAAACTCGAAAATGTTGATTTTTACGTAATAGATGATTTGATGGATTGTGATATTTTGATAGGCAGAAATGTAACGGAACGTAGGGACATTATGTACTCAAGGGTCGGTGACGTGCTTCAGTTTGATAGCGTTGATACGTTTACTGAATTTTGCGAAAATGTGAATGATTATAGTTTAGATGCAGATTCACATCAAAATGAGTTAGTCAGCTTGTTTAGAAATTATAGTGACTGTGTCGCATCTAATATTCGCGAGTTGGGTAAAGTCAGTAATCACGAGATGGAGATAAATCTAACCAGTTCACAACCTATTCAATGCAGACCCTTTCGTTCTTCTCATGCGGATAGGAAAGTAATTCGCGATATGGTACATGAGTTGCTAGAAAATAATATAATTCGCGAAAGCAAATCACCGTACGCAAGCCCTGCTCTGCTGGTGAACAAAAAGAATGGAGAAAAAAGGCTCTGCATTGATTACCGTTCGTTAAATAAAATCACAATTAAGGATAAATACCCCATGCCCCGAATAGAGGATCTTGTTGATAGATTGCAGGGGTACAAATGCTTTACTAGCCTAGATCTCAAGAGCGGATATTACCAAATCGCGATGCATCCCGAATCTATAGAAAAAACCGCGTTTATTACCGAGGATGGACATTATGAATTCCTTAGACTCCCTTTTGGTTTGGCAAATGCCCCCTCGTGTTTTCAAGCGATGATGAACAAGGTACTAGGTAATTTGAGGTTTGAAAATGTAATTTTGTATCTGGATGACGTATATTTGGTGACTAGTACTGTTGAAGAAAATTTAAAATTACTAGAACATGTTTTGCAAATATTCCGGGATAATGGTTTGACGCTTAACTTAAAAAAATGTCATTTCTTCAAAAGCGAAATGGAGTTTCTTGGGTATAAAATAAAACCAAATTGTGTCATGCCAAATGAATCAAAATTAGAAGCAGTCAGTAACTTTGCAGTACCAAAAACAGTGCACCAACTTAGGCAGTTTCTTGGTCTCATAAGTTACTTTCGTAAATTTATTAAAAACTGTGCAATGCTCTCTGCTCCTCTGACGAAACTGTTAAAAAAAAACACTGCTTGGACCTGGAATGACCTTCACGCTACGGCTTTTCAAACTTTAAAAGAGAAATTAACGTCCGATAGTGTTCTAACGATTTTCGACCCTAACAAAGAGAATAGGTATACTTTATACAGACGCTAGTAGAGACGGTATTGCCGGTATTCTCATGCAGAAGACTGATGAGGGTGAAAAACCCGTCCATTATTATAGTAGACAAACTACGGAGGATGAAAAAAAGTTTCATTCTTTTGAATTGGAGCTTCTGGCCATAGTTTGTTCACTACAAAAATTCCGCTTGTATTTAGTCGGCACAACCTTCCAAATAGTCACCGACTGTAACGCCGTTAGGTACGCGCTAACAAAAAAAGATATTATTCCCCGGGTGGCACGGTGGGTTCTGTCGACTCAGGAGTTTTCATTTAATATAATTCATAGAGAAGGCGCAAGAATGCAACATGTCGATGCACTGAGTAGAAACCCCGTGCCGTCCGGAGAAAAATACGAGTCTGAAATTATTATGTCAATTACCGAAGCAGATTGGCTGCTTTCGGTACAAGTACAGGACCCGGAATTGAGACGTTTAAAAGAGATTTTACAATCAGGAGAGGCCGACGAGAATAAAGACATCTTTAAAAATTATGAGCTGTTAGGCGGAAAAGTTTATAGGAGAACTGTTCGGGGTCGTCGTTGGGTGGTGCCAAAGAAATGCATTTGGCAAATAATAAAATGCAACCACGACGACCTGGGACATTTTTCAGTTGATAAAACTGTTGAAAGGATAGGTCACTTGTACTGGTTTTCTCGAATGCGACATACGGTAAGAAAATACATCAAAAATTGTTTGAACTGTATATATTTCAAAAATAAGGGGGGACCTAAAGAAGGGGAGCTATATCCATTGCCAAAATATGCACGTCCCTTCCACACGCTGCATTTAGACCACTTGGGCCCGTTTGTGACAACTAAAAATAAAAACCGATACTTGTTGGTCCTGGTAGATGCGTTCACGAAGTTCGTGTTTATTGCTGCTGTTAGGAACACAAAAGCGTCAGGCGTTATAAAAGAATTGGAAAGTATTTCAAAAACGTTTGGCAACCCAAAAAGAATTATAGCAGATGCAGGGTCTTGTTTTACTTCTCATGAATTTAATCAATATTGCTTAAACAAAAATATACGTTTACATATTGTGGCTACGGGTATGCCCCGATCAAATGGGCAGGTCGAAAGATTTAATAAAACTATTTTAGAAGCTCTAAAAGCTACAGGCGCCAATGACTCGGACGATAGATGGGATAACTAATGTTAGAAATAAAATACTGCTAGCGCCATCTAACCACAAAATAAGGAAGCTAAGAACTATCAAGAAGCCATGGCGCTAGTGTAGCAGAAATGAACCATAGAATCTAGAAGTTTAAAATGGCTGCAGCCGGCCAATCACAGGCGACTATAGATTCTTGTCTTTGGATAGAGTCAGATCTGTCAGTGAGACGGCGTCGGTTGTTGCCGCGCTTTTCGGTGATCGTGTAAAAAGTATTCTAGGCGGAGAAAATATTTTCATTTTTACACTTCATAAAGTGGGATAGTGTGTTTACTATCCGTTTCGGATAAACCATACGTCCACATAATGGGAAATAAACGATCAAGGTCGCGGTCGCGATCCCGCTCCCGACGTCACGACAAATCTCTTGATCGGGCCACCAAACATCGAAAATCTTATAGTGAGGAACGGTTGGAAGGCCGCACCTTGAACGTGTTATGCAGAGATTTGAAGGACACATGAAAAACTTTGGTCGCAAGTCATACGCAACCGGTGCACTGATGACTTCTACTACTGTTCCGGGCGCGCGCGATGGCATTTGTACTCCGTCGGTCGTTGCCAGTAACAAACAAAGAACCGCACATGAGTATGCGTCGCGAGTATCTCAATGAAAAATTGTGTTCAAAGCCTAACCATACGATAAAACAAAGTGCTACTAGTGCAGCCGTCACTACAGTGAATTCATCGGTGTTGAGCAATTCCCAAATTGGAGTTGTTGCAAATACGAGTGACAACATGGTGTCTGACGACCATGACACATCTCATGGCATACCGGTTTTGCCCGCATGTACAACCAATGCTTCAAACACAGTTGTGCTCTCATCTGGAAGTCGGGAGCTGCCTGCCAGTGAGGATTACTTGGTGGTTTGTCCATCAAAACAAGGTCAGATAAATAAAATATTCTTGGGATCTGAAATTATACCAATTTTTACTGATAATGCTGAGCACATGTCTTGGATAAAACTCTAAACGTTTTATCCCTTGCTAAACTTTATAATTGGAATGAACACATTCTAATTTATCAAATGACTTCAAAGTTATCTAGCAATGCTAGACTTTTTTTTGATGTTCAACAGAACATTGACTTCAGTTGGGATCAGTGGATGCAAAAGTTACTTCGCAATTTTCCAGAAGGGCATGGTATTGCAATGAAATTAAGCGAGTTTGTAAAATGTAATACGTAAAATTGATGAGAATGTGGTAGAATTTTATTACAAAAAGTTGTTTTTAGGAAATAAGTGTTACCAACCGGATCATGTTATAGCAGATGTTATTATTTCTACCTTGAATCACCGCTACTGAAAGCTGGTGCACGCGGTGCCGGTTGTCGTGACACTGGTTCATTTTTAGAGTATCTCATTGATGCTGCACCAGATAGTGCGCACGGAAATCGTAAGGATGAAGTTGATTCATTAGAATAAGTTAGGAATTAAAAAAAAAAAAGCAGGATAAGGAAGAGATGTGATAGCTCTCTCATTATTTTTATATTTTATGGAAATGCATGAAAATGCAGCGTGCACCTTGTTGTGCAACATTAGTAAAATAAAATAATTGTATTGGAGGAGTGCTAATGTTCTAATTGAGTTATTTTGTTATAATATATGATGATTTATCTTATAATAGATGAGTTATCAAAAAAAGACATGGTTATAAAAAAAAATATAAAGCTTTATAATAAATCAAGAAAAATGATTGATAAAAAAAATAAAGACCATTGATATGACAGACAGTTGATAAAAATAAGCTCAATTGATAAAAAAAATAAAGACCCTTGTTATGAAACACAGTTGCAAAAAATAAGGTCAACTGATAAAAAATAAAGACCCTTGTTATGAAACACAGTTGCAAAAAATAAGGTCAACTGATAAAAAAATAGAGACCCTTGTTATGGAACACAGTTGCAAAAAAATAAGGTCAACTGATAAAAAAAATAAAGACCCTTGTTATGAAACACAGTTGCAAAAAATAAGGTCAACTGATAAAAAAAAAATAAAGACCCTTGTTAGGAAAGACAGTTGCAAAAAATAAGGTCCACTGATAAAAAAAAATAAAGACCTTTGTTAGGAAAGACAGTTGCAAAAAATAAGGTCAACTGTATGGTCAACTGAGACGCGTCTTCAGGTTTGACATTTTACTTTATTTAGCAGGTGTCCATAGTTTTTAATACGAGGTCGTATTATGTTTTCAGGATGGTCGAATGTTAGAAATAAAATACTGCTAGCGCCATCTAACCACAAAATTAGGAAGCTAAGAACTATCAAGAAGCCATGGCGCTAGTGTAGCAGAAATGAACCATAGAATCTAGAAGTTTAAAATGGCTGCAGCCGGCCAATCACAGGCGACTATAGATTCTTG
Source organism: Phthorimaea operculella (assembly GCA_024500475.1). Taxonomy (NCBI): domain Eukaryota; kingdom Metazoa; phylum Arthropoda; class Insecta; order Lepidoptera; family Gelechiidae; genus Phthorimaea; species Phthorimaea operculella. The sequence continues at coordinate 2,194,119 of JANFCV010000065.1, forward strand.
TCTTTGGATAGAGTCAGATCTGTCAGTGAGACGGCGTCGGTTGTTGCCGCGCTTTTCGGTGATCGTGTAAAAAGTATTCTAGGCGGAGAAAATATTTTCATTTTTACACTATAAAAGTTCTGCAACAAGGTTTGAACAGCACAATTCATAAAACGACCAAAGCCGTTCCGAGTGAGGTATTATTAGGATATAGATTGCGCATGGATAATGATAGTCTGGCTCCGGATCTTGATGACGATCATGTGTTTGACGTGACTAAGTTACGGAAAGAGGTTCAGGAAAATACTAAAGCCAATGCAAGCATACAAAAAGAACGTTTCGATAAATCAAGAACAAAAGCACGGATTTATTCCGAAGGGGATTTGGTTTTAATCAAGATTCAGAGCCAGAGTAATGACGGGCAAAGCAAAAAACTGCTTCCTGCTTACAAAGGACCTTTCCGGGTTATGAAGGTTCTAGGACAAGATAGATATGAGGTGACGGACGTAGAAGGAAGTGACAGAAGTTCTAAAAAGTATAAAGGAGTGGCTGCCGCCGAGAATATGAAGCCTTGGGTACGGATAGACGACTGGGATTCAGAATAATTAAGTACATAAGATATCCGTGTTGGCAAGGTTTAAATAAATTAAAATCATTTGGTATGTATGTTAACTTTTATTTTATTTTTCTGATCTGTGAAATTTACATAACATTCAATAAATAATAAGTAATATTGTCAGTGCTTGGGTATTTGTTTGTTTGCGAATCAAGATAAAATTCTGAAGTTTAAAAAGCATTTGTAAATTACACATCAGTTGGAAATGAGATGGCACTATGAAATGAATTGGGAACGAACTTGGTACGCATAAGTGAAGCGAAATGCTCTTTATGTGCAGGTGGTTCCATATTGGTAGACGAACCTGGTCTCTTAAGTGTGGTAATGCCCTTTAAGTGCGGGTAGTCTTTTGATTGTAAGCACTCTCATTCATGTATCTAAAATGATGTGTAATGTTACAAAGGGGAACTTGATTGCAATTAAACATTATACCCTAGGGTGAAGTAACTAAATTGTCTCTTTATTTGTAGATCATCGAATTTGATCTGGATTCGTGAGGTGTCAGGGGCTGACACCATGCAGAATGGCCGTGTTGGCAATCGGATCGTTTCGATCGATCGATCGAATCCGTCGTAGCAAGCGCCCCCTAACGTGCGGTGTCGGTCAACTAGCGACTCCGCAGGCAGCGACAGGCGGCGACCAATCAGCGACGAGATCCCGCTACCTGCGCGTGGAGTGAGGGAAAACGCCGGACGGAACGTGCGCGCAGGCGGCCCGGGCGGCGGGCTCACAATTTTTCTGAATTTTGCGGCGACAGTGTGTCTTTATCTTGTTAAATTAAATTAATTAAAAAGTTTAAAAGTTACCGCTCTCCTCTTTCAGTTTTTCAGCCTTTCAGGTCCCAAAAGTTAGAAGTAGATTACATTTGGAAATAAAATAAAAGCTCACCATAAAAACTCAAGTTTAATATCACAATCATCATCATCACAATCAAATCAACTGACAGTGAGACTGACAGTGGCAGAAATCTATAAAAACCAACAAATCGCGAAATAATAAAGAATAAATAAATATAAATAATGAATATGTAAAAGGTTTGCAAGAAAATTATATGTATTATTTTGTGCCCTGCGATAATAAGGTGATCTACTGAAAAATAATGATCTACGTCTGAATGTGTGATTGTTTATGTAGGAAAGCACGAAGGAAAATCCTACTCGTAAAATGATGCAAAAACGTAGCCGCTTTGGAGAGCCAACTCAGCTGGTAGACGCCTCTGTGACTGCACTCCGCACCAAGAAGTTCATGAGTCTTCTCAGAATGTTGGAAGTTATCTAATAATCATATAGCGAGAAAAAACGGCATCATCCTCAAAGAAGTGGTGACTCGTAAAGTAATGTGCATGCATTTGCGAATAATGATTGTCAAATTCTTGTTGTTTAAATTACACAATAAGAAACTAATTGCGAAGGTTGCTCGTGTTCAACAAGACCATGGCTATTCGATCTGACTCTCGTGTATAGCTCTGAAATACCACAAATTTTACATGCCGTTGAGTAAGACAAAAGGACAGCAATATTAACAAAAATATTATGATTGTGATGAAGAAGTTTATTCAAGAAGTATCATGAAACGTAACGTAACCCCCTAGTGATACATGAGGATGCTTATTTTATTAAACTAAAAATCTTTTAGATTAATGTAGGTATTTAGGTATATAAAGATTTGAAGTGGATAAATATTTATTTTCATATGGGTTTAGGTTGTTAGCTTTCAATATCAAGTCGCTAATAGATTAAAAATTGTTTCGATTGGGAGAATCAGTGCTAGTTGTATATTTTATGTTATTCATAAGGATAATTGCGTTGAATAAATTGGTATCTTTCTGCTTAAACTTTGTTTATTTTTGTCTTCATGTTTTGCTGACAATATGGTGTTCTAATTCATCACTACAAAAAAGGAAAAGTAGTTCATGATTGTGACAAAACAATAGGAATAGATGAGAATAGGATTACCGAGCATCACCAACTTACACCAGAATAGGATCCTGTAGGTAGCTACCTAAAGCTATTTACAAAGGTTGTCTGTAAGACGCTCTAAGCGATATGTCCGCTTTTCCGTGTTTTGGTAGGTTATTGTATTCTGTTCTGTGCAATTACGTCTTTTTATTTACTAACATACCTACGGCGATAAATATAGTCTAAACTATTATTAATTTATTATCAGACTTGGCCTGAAAGAGATGCACGCTGATTTTTCTAGTCCTTTACTGCAGTTCTTCTTCGAGAGAGACCGATTTGTGCAACGACCGGATGAACCCTGGTGTTAGAGTTTTTCAACCGCCTAATAGTAGCAGGCCTCTGACATGGTTGTGTAACGACCGCCGTTTAAGTCATCAATGTGATCTTTAGACATCAACCAGGACCGACGGCTTATCGTGCCCTCCGAAGCTCGGAACCATCTTCCTTTCCGGACAATCAAGTGGTTCAGTCTGCAATGTTCTAACCAGACTGGGAACAAACTCACAAATGATAAATATCAACTTTGTAAGTGACTCCACCGGGAATTGAACCCGGAACCTTCTGTTTCCCAGGCAGCCGTACTAACCACTGAGCCACATGGACTGTCAAATTTGCTGCAGTAAATTACCTACAGATAAGGCGTGACTAGCAGATGACAGTTTTGACACATAACCCGACCAAGTTTCGTATATACCCAGACTGGGTAGGTTGATGAGCTGGCGATAGTACCTCCTGTCACAGTTAATTTAATACACTCGTTAAATAAATGTGGCACGTCAGTCAATTACTTTACACAAAAAAAGATAAGTATATAAACCAACGATATAAACTATATAAAATTATTTAACATTTCTAGCCTATTTCATAATATTGCAGCGAATTCGGTACTTGACCGGATTGGCAATAAAATACAGGAAGTATGGGTATCGAAAACTATTGCCCAAAAATACTGCAGACTCAGTTTAACGTTTCTCTTAATACAGAATTCTTCTTCTTCTTCTTCTTCTTCTTCTCCTTAGCCTTATCTCATCATCTGGAGTCGGCTCTCCTTGTTTGTCTTTTCCATTTTTCTCGGTCCTGAGCAGTTTCGGCATCTATATTTGTCTCTTTCAGTTCTTTCTGGACCGTCGTCAACCAAGTAGCGGGGGTCTTCCACGGCGTCGCGTCGTCGTTGGTATGTATAGGGCTGCTCGTACCATATGGTCTTCAGGGCGGCGGAGCACATGTCCATACCATCTCAGGCGTCGTTCTGTTACCTTGTCTGTAATTGGGACAATCTTGTAGCTTCCTCTGATGTGGACATTACGGACTTTGTCCATAAGTGTGACTCCCGAAAAATGTAAATATAATTTATAAACAAAAATTAATTTTAAAAAGTTGTGTTTCAATTTTTCCCAATAGGAGGAGGCCCATGTCCAGCAGTGGACTGTTGTGGCTGTTATGGTTATGGTGTTTTAATTTTTTAGTTTTTTATTCGGGTTCCTATAATGTTATTGAACCCGCGCTTAAGATATGGCACGCGTTTAAATTAACACCCCTAGTAGTCGGTAGTGATAAAAGTGAAAAAAAGTAAGTAGGTACATAGAGATTTTTTGTGTGGTAGTCTTTATTGTGTAGGTATCAATTTAAGTAGCAAACTTAACTATTATGTAGGTACAGTAGGTAAGTAAGCAGATCGTAATCAAACGACAGAAGGTTAATATTTGTATTTTTGTTGATTATGTTTGCAAATAATTCACTGAAAAGCTCTTAAATTAATAATAGAGTCACCGTTACAAAGCCACATTATCTATCACTAAATAATAATCTACTTTCTAATTCTGGAACATAATTGAATCCTATATAAGCGTGGCTGAAACGGCTGTTCTAGTACTTTTAGTTGCTAGTAAACTAAGTAACTAATCAATAGTTGGTTACTTCCTCAGGACAGCGTAGTAGCTGTATGCTGCCCGCACAATCTGCAAAAACATAATTATCATTAAAGTGATACTATTTTTAGGATTATGAAACTATGTTAAAATACAAAAACCTAAAATGGTAAATAAAACAAGCACAAGTTAAAACAGAAAACCCGAATACGGCAACTTCAAAGTCATATTTTGTGTTTAAAATCCGCCATTTTGTATTTATGATATTTTTGAATAGGCAGTCTCACTCCCTTTAGACGCATAATGTACGATTCGCAAAACGTATACTCATCGCAGAATGTCGTTTTCGCACAATGACGCTTTCGCAAAATGTCGCTTTCGCATAATGTCGCTTTCGCAAAATGTCGCTTTCGCAAAATGTCGCCTTTTTATATGTTAGGGCAATATCGTTCAGTTGATCATCACTATAATTATTACTAGGTTTCCACCCCGCGGTTTCACTCGCGCATTAATATTTTTGTGTGCTGCTATGTGGATAACTATCTGTCTCTAGATTTTTAAAATTTTATTCTTAACCTCCAGAGTCCTAGCGCCTGATTGCTATTTTCATGAGAACGCGCTCCACATACATCCATACAATCTCCTGAAACGAGATAGCCGTTCGCTATACAGGGTGTGAAAACTATGCAGGCGTGCTCAGGCAATGAAACTTAATAATTTTTCTAATGGAACATATGGTGGTAAACAAAAAATAATCCGAACACCTATACAAATTTCACAAGCAGCTAACTGACTTTATACGGGAAGTCAATTTTTTTTTTGTTTTCTTCTATAATGATCAAAGTTGTTCAGTTTCATGGTCTGATCACACCTGCAAAGTTTTCGTTCCACCGTCTCATACACCCTGTATAGCGAACGGCTACCGAGTTTCAGAAGACTGTAGGCACATGAAAAGAACAATCAGGTGCTAGGACTCAGGAGGTTAAGAATCAAATTTTAAGAAACCGGTTAAGAGCGTCTCAGACACGCCCACAAATACGGTTTCGTAGTCATCGTTTCAATATCAGGTATTTCAGCGTTACAAAGTTAATTTTGTTTCTAGTTTGTTTGCAGCTGTATTGTTACCAACCGCAAATAGAAAAACATTTGTTTTTCTGAATTCTTTATTGGTACAGTATCCGTTATAGCTTTCATGGTAATTTCAGATTGTAAACTATATTCCATATTTTTTCAAATGTTTTGCGTTTATACTTTAGAAGTTACAGCTGGGACAAATTATAAGTCAAAAACGCCCCTTTTTAAATTATCTCGAGACATAAACATTTCAGTGACTTTATTTCAACGAAACCTCCCCTTAGTTATCAAAGACCTGATATTCAATGATTCCCTACTCAGGGAGGGGGTCCAAAAAACATTTGATATAATATTTTCTCAATATTTCTATATTTGGGTCAATCCGATCTATCTTCTCACCAATTTCATGTCGATAGCTCTAACACTGACGTAGATATGAGGGCGCGGCAAGCAGACAGACAGACAGACTTGACGAAATGATAAGGGTTTCTAGAAGACTACGAAACCCTAAATATCTAAAGACCGTTATCACATAAATATTAATGTTAATATTAGTAATAATAATAGTGATGATCAACTGAGCGATGTTGCCTTATCATATAAAAAGGCGACATTATGCGAAAGCGACATTTTGCGAAGGCGACATTATGCGAAAGCGACATTTTGCGAAAGCGTCATTGTGCGAAAGCGACATTTTGTAGTGAGTATACATTTTGCGAATCGTACATTATGCGACTGAACCTCTCACTCGTGCTGCAAAGAATAGTCATTTGTCAAAATCCACCCAGCAGCTTTCAAGAGAGGTAGCCCGTATTAAAATTTATAAAATTAAAGTTTATAAAATTTTTACCTGTATGAAAGACGGCAGATCGAGTCTATTGAAGGGGCCGGCTCTCAATCTGCGCGAGCGCGCCTGCCAAGCGGCCAATAGCAACACTTCGCGGCGTAGGCGGGGTGTTAGGCGCCACCACGCGGACGCGTAGGCACCTTCACCCATGCTCACTGAACTCTGAGAATACAAGTTTTTTTTATTCTACATGGGACACTGAGTCGAACGACCTGGTGTCTGAGTTAGGCCTGTGAATCATAGACAGCAATCGGGACCGACGGCTTAGTGTGCGGTCGGAAGTATGGAACCATTTTTCTTTTTCGGACAATCTGATGGTTCAGCCTGCACAGCAATGTCAAGCTAAATATAATTATAAGAATAATAGAACCTGAATCCTCCGGATCTCTAGGTGATGATAATGTTGATAATTATTTTCCTTAATTTTCAAGGCGTTATAATCTTGATAATAATACACCTAGGTATATTATTAAACTTTATACAACGTGTTACAAAACAACAAACAAAGCCGAAAGTTAGTCAAGGTACAGCCATTTACAGAATTCCATATAGACTTTACAGAGACATGCACATGAGCTTTAATTCTAAAGTCGTTTGAAGCCAAACTCCACTCACACATACAAAGAAGCGCGTAGTAAACCGATTGTAGCAAAAGAATAAGATGACTAATCAAGCACGTTCCAATAATGACTAATAGTGAAATGGGTAACAAAATTTCGCACTCCGTGTTAAATGAACGGATGGCGCATTGGTAAAGACAGTAGCCTAACAATCAGGGATGTCATGGTTCGTATCCTCATGGGTAGATTCTTTTTTATTTGAACTTTTTTTTAAGTATTTTTATCGTAATTAAACTAAAGATACGTGTTATGTGAAATTTTCCACCTTGACCTTCCACTATTTAAAATAATGATTGACCTCTGAGGATTTTTAAGCTTTCTTTAAACATTTTAAGTATTTTTATTTTTTATTTTGAAATTATGTTACTTTCACGGCTTAAAATAACATCACTCTATTTCTACCCGAGGGTATCCAAGGGCCGAATCCAGGGAATGAGCAGCATTGTGCAGCGTTCAGCGTCATTCTATGTCGTAGTTTTTGATAAAACTAGGTTTTTGTCCAAAAAGCTAGACGCTTGAGATAATAAAATTTTAACATAAGTTTTGCCAAATTTTTTATCATAATCCTAATCAAGTTCTTAATCAAAGACCAGCATATTATTATGACTACATTATATTAATGTTTTTGGCAATAACTTTACCATATTTAATCCGAAACTACTTCAGGTTCATCATCAGAAACCTATATTGTTATAGATTTTTGATCAAAATCCTAAAACAAATTAATGTTTATGATAAAATTGAATTTTACCTTTGTTATCTACTGGTCTTTGGTTTTTGGTCAAAAACCTGGTTTGATTAACATCGCTGCGACATATAGCATTAACGCCACCGGTTATTGTAGCGATTGTTCTGTGGTTTTGAATTTAAAGCGGTTGTATTAAGAGTGAGTATCGAGGAGCGCGCATTGTTTTGCATGTGTGTGTATAAGATGTAAACACAACGCGTAAACGATTTTAAAAGTGCATAACTTCAGCGTGCCTATATCCACTTATAACTATCACTGTACTCATGAAACTGAACAACTTTCCCCATGGAACATGGATGAAAATATAAAAAAAAATTGGGCCTCCGATACAAATTGACTCGGTCGGCTGGGTAGGTACAGGTATTTTGTGTGGGAGGTCCAAAATTTTTCAAATATAAATAATATCTAGACACACGGCAGTGTGTCCGCCAAGTTCGAGCAAAGAACCGACACACCGGCCGTGGGTTATATTACACGAACCATTTCGGGCCAAGTTCGACCTACCTATAACTCAAAATCTATTTTATCTACGCATATGAAATTTCTAGTATCTTTCGAGATCTACTTACTTATCTAAAATACAAAATTTCATTAATGTACCTATTGTAGGTCTTGAGATATTGACGTCAGAAAATCGCTATTTTTACTATACACTCACTGACTGACTGACTGACTCACTCACTCATCAAAAACCTAGACCACTTCCAATGGTCGTATTGACTTGAAATGATATTGGGACCTTTCTGACCCACCCAGCGAACATTGATGAAACATACGTAAATTATTAGATTTATGTAGGTATTTCATATTTAAGTTGTTTCTTTTTCTAAAATTCCATGGGAAAGTCTAAATAATTATATATTTTTCTATTTTAAGATTTTCATGGTATACAACGCTACTTTCAATAAAATCCTCTTTGTACTATACTTTTTAAATAAAAATACAGCTATGACACTATATAGATGTGGACAGGTGATGTCCACGTCAGACTGTGCTCGACAGCACCACCCAGAGCAGCCTATCTGGGTCCCAGAGCCTCCGGTTTATCCCTGGCAGCCATGACCCCGCCTTATGGCTCGAGTCGCTGGAGGCTCTTTTCGAAGATAAAAGTCGCGTCCGCCCCCGTGATCAGGATCTTTCTGTCCTCTTCTAGGACAGCTGCTCGTGTGCTCTCTTGTCTTGGGGCCGGTTGGGGCTTCGGCTTCTCCCCCTGAGGTATGCCCTACCACATCCAACGCACCCGTGGGTGACTCTTGGCGTGGCTGGCCCGGTGCTTTCCCGTCCTGGGGGCGGCAGGGGCGTTGCTCACCTCCTACGCCTCCTCGGCTTCCGCTTCTTTGTCGTCGAAGTTTCGGAGGGGCCGTTTGGCAGCCGCCATAAGGGATCCAGCTGCGTTGGTTTCCCCCTGCGGTCTCCGTCTTCGTAGAGGCGCTGTGCTCTTGTTCCGTACTTCACGGCGCAGTACGGGGCAATCGAGGCTGTTAGCCGGGTGCGATCCTCCACAGTTGGTACATGCGGCCGGTTTTTCTCGGGGTCTTCTGCAATTCCGGGCGGGATGTTTGCCGCCCCAAATCTCGCATGGCAGCTTACCGTACCGTGTCCGTGTCCGTGTCCGTGTCCACGGGCAGGCTTCTGATCGCGACCTTGGCTGGCCGCTCCTTCGGGGGTGCGTAGGCGGACCAGGACATTTCGGTACCGGAGCCCTCCAGCGCGATTAGGTAGCGCTTCTATACGCGAAATTCCTGTTCGCCTTGTGCCAGGAATCAGAACCCTGTGGGCCCATAGGGCCGCACGTTTGGCGCATGACAAAGCTCCTTTTTTACCTCGGCGAAGTGGTGGCTCCAGTTCGGGAGCAAGTCGACTCCTATAGGCGGCGGCTTCTTTATGCACCCAGTCATCTTCATGGATGTCTTGGGTGTAGGTGGCGGCGTCTTGATGGCGTCTTTCCTGGGCTTGCTGGGCGCAGGCTTCGGCGTCGTTAGCGTGGATGCATAGGATATTTGTGATGTCGTCGCTGGGCTGTCTCCAGTACCCGAGCTGTTCAGCAGAGGCCTGGGCAGCGGCGGCGTGACCCTCATAGCCGGAACCGTGCGGGTCCTCGGCGGGGTCGGTGAGGTTGATCCATGTTGCGCGCTTGTCGGCACTCGGCGCGATGCGCGGTCTGCGCTTCCACCTGTACGGCTATAGCACTCTTCCTGAGAGCGTTCAAGCGCGCTGTAGGGCGAGCAGGTCGAGGTGATTTTTGTCCCTAGGCTGACGCTGGGACAGCGGAGACGGCGAGGGAGAAGCAGACAGCGGCGGTAATAGGCGCGCGGCGGTGAAGAGACCAGCGGGGGTCCATTGATCCCAGCGTGGATGGCGTCGAGGGATGGCACGAAGCCGCGAGTTCGTCCATAACGCGCTACAAGGTGGCTTGCGGGTTCGTGCGGGTAAACATTCGCGACCCATTTGCGGGGCGCTGGTGGCCCTTGAAGGGCATTTTCGAAGCTGTTAGCGACTAGGCGGCTAATCTGGAGTATCTATAGTGTTGAGATATATTTATTATATTCCCATATATCTTCATATTCCCATCCCTCACAACAATGCGCCTTTACCTGCTATAACTAGGCGGCTTAGGCTTTAAAATGAGGCATAATTCATTAATGTCCGCAGTGGTGGGTATTTTGTCCATACTAAAGGTCCCAATGTCATTTGGCATGGAGGTAGGTCTTTAGGTCAAGGTGAAGGAAAAAATCTGAAAATGGCCAAGTGTGAGTCGGTTTTAAAAATAATGAAGGTGTAAATTCATACCCCTAAGGAACTAAAACAAAAAATTTATCTATATCTTCCAATGGTCGTACCGACCTAAAATTCGTTACGAAGGTTTGTAATTTAGTCAAAGTAAAGTAAAAATTGCTGTAATTGCTATGCCGTGTGATGCCGGCTTAGAATAGCATCACCCCAATTCTACACGTGGGTGTCGTAAAAAGCGACTAAGGGATACTCATCCAGGGAATCCTCGCAAATCCGCCTGCCAAGCGTGGTGAGTATGGCAATACCCCCCGATAGGGGGAGGCCCATGTCCAGCAGTGGACTGTTGTAGCTGTAATGTTATGTTATGTTAAGTAAAAATTGAATATATCCGGCTACGTACATTATACCGCCCTGACTTGGCAAGCTTATCAGTAAATAGAAAACGTGTAAAAAAAATCCAAGATATTGAATGGGCAATGCGCCAGTCGTACAAGACAGCATACAAAATGACAAAACAAAAAAGTTTCCTTTGCCACGCAAACGTAGAAAAATTTAATAAAAAAAACTAGTCCATTTCTTTGTAAGAAGCATAGTCCATATAGTCCATATACAAAAATCTGAAAATTAGTATAAATGAGACATTTCCTTAACTAACTTAATCATAAGAAAAAAAGAAAATAAACCTTACAAAAATAAATGAAATCCCACCCAAAACATAAATGTGAAAGGCTGCCAAGTTCGACAATATTGGAATGCTTCGCCTATAAAAGAAGTGAGATCTAAATAAAGTACCAAGTTCCATACACAGACCTCAGTTAAAAATAGTTACAGGAATGCACACTTGATTTTCCGCAGTTTGGAAAGTAGATTCTGAATAAATATCATATTAAATACCTAAAATTCTAATACTTACAAAAACGCAAACCTGTCTTTTCAGCAGTTTCCTTATGACATTTTTTATTTATTTTTTTCTGTACTTTTTATTGATATAACTTGGCAAGTTTTAATAGAAAATTATATACTTGACTCATTGCGTTTAGTAGGTTTATAACAAAGTGTGTGAAAACTTGCCAAGTTATATCATTAAAAAGTACAGAAAAAAATAAATAAAAAATGTCATAAGGAAACTGCTGAAAAAACAGGTTTGCGTTTTTGTAAGTATTAGAATTTTAGGTATTTAATATGATATTTATTCAGAATCTACTTTCGAAACTGCGGAAAATCAAGTGTGCATTCCTGTAACTATTTTTAACTGAGGTCTGTGTATGGAACTTGGTACTTTATTTAGATCTCACTTCTTTTATAGGCGAAGCATTCCAATATTATCGAACTTGGCAGCCTTTCACATTTATGTTTTGGGTGGGATTATACTTACCCTATGTAGCACCATATCGCCGTAGTAGCAAAACAGAAACAACTGAACTAGGCAGCCCCCGGTGTACTGCACCAGGGGTATTACCTTCATAACACTCAGCTCCTCCTACAATGAAAAAACATTGCCGTGTGGTGCCGGCATAGAATGCCATCGTCCCATATCTTTCTCGTAAGTGTCGTAAGAAGCGACTAAGAGATTTGAAATTTTAGGCGACATTCTGACAACCTGTGACTATGGTCTTCTGAATGACTCTCTAACTTTTGTCAGGCGTGGTGTAAATAACCGTTTTACAGCCGTTCACGCTCTGCCTAGAGATCCTATATCATTGTAAGATACCTGCAAAAATAAATTAATTTTCTCAAACATGCTAGGAAATATGACAATTTCTTTCAAGAAAACAATCCAGAAAGTTTGACATTGTCTGTGATTTTGTAATTTCTGAACGATTTCTTTTTTACACACCAGCAATGAATTCCAATACAACTTTTCTGGCGCGATATCGAAATCGTTCATAAATTACAAAATAAAAAAAGCTTTTTAACAAAAAATATCAACCAACGAAAACTGAAAAGCATAAAATAATTAACTTTTGTAAGTCAACCTTAATAAAATCATTAGTTTACAAATTATTGGTAGAAGATACATAGTAATATTTTTGGAAATATTTTGAGATTTTATTCAATTTTATTAACCAAGTACATAAATTAATCTAAATGTGCCTGTCTAAATGATTTTGAGTCGGCGCCAATCATAATTTAAAATAAATAAATAATCATCCTTGGAACAAACATCGACCTACTACTGTCCTGGATGGAACGAGCTCTCCAGTTAGTTTAACAAGCGTGGTGAGTATGAAAATACTCTCCTTTAGGGAGATGATAGTGGACTGTAAAGAGGCGTCTCGCGCGCTGTTTCCTTAATATGTGTGTAAAGTATGGTAATAAATACGCTTGATTGGCGCCGACTCAAAATCATTTAGACAGGCACATTTAGATTAATTTATGTACTTGGTTAATAAAATTGAATAAAATCTCAAAATATTTCCAAAAATATTACTATGTATCTTCTACCAATAATTTGTAAACTAATGATTTTATTAAGGTTGACTTACAAAAGTTAATTATTTTATGCTTTTCAGTTTTCGTTGGTTGATATTTTTTGTTAAAAAGCTTTTTTTATTTTGTAATTTATGAACGATTTCGATATCGCGCCAGAAAAGTTGTATTGGAATTCATTGCTGGTGTGTAAAAAAGAAATCGTTCAGAAATTACAAAATCACAGACAATGTCAAACTTTCTGGATTGTTTTCTTGAAAGAAATTGTCATATTTCCTAGCATGTTTGAGAAAATTAATTTATTTTTGCAGGTATCTTACAATGATATAGGATCTCTAGGCAGAGCGTGAACGGCTGTAAAACGGTTATTTACACCACGCCTGACAAAAGTTAGAGAGTCATTCAGAAGACCATAGTCACAGGTTGTCAGAATGTCGCCTAAAATTTCAAATCTCTTAGTCGCTTCTTACGACACTTACGAGAAAGATATGGGACGATGGCATTCTATGCCGGCACCACACGGCAATGTTTTTTCATTGTAGGAGGAGCTGAGTGTTATGAAGGTAATACCCCTGGTGCAGTACACCGGGGGCTGCCTAGTTCAGTTGTTTCTGTTTTGCTACTACGGCGATATGGTGCTACATAGGGTAAGTATAATCCCACCCAAAACATAAATGTGAAAGGCTGCCAAGTTCGATAATATTGGAATGCTTCGCCTATAAAAGAAGTGAGATCTAAATAAAGTACCAAGTTCCATACACAGACCTCAGTTAAAAATAGTTACAGGAATGCACACTTGATTTTCCGCAGTTTGGAAAGTAGATTCTGAATAAATATCATATTAAATACCTAAAATTCTAATACTTACAAAAACGCAAACCTGTTTTTTCAGCAGTTTCCTTATGACATTTTTTATTTATTTTTTTCTGTACTTTTTATTGATATAACTTGGCAAGTTTTAATAGAAAATTATATACTTGACTCATTGCGTTTAGTAGGTTTATAACAAAGTGTGTGAAAACTTGCCAAGTTATATCATTAAAAAGTACAGAAAAAAATAAATAAAAAATGTCATAAGGAAACTGCTGAAAAAACAGGTTTGCGTTTTTGTAAGTATTAGAATTTTAGGTATTTAATATGATATTTATTCAGAATCTACTTTCGAAACTGCGGAAAATCAAGTGTGCATTCCTGTAACTATTTTTAACTGAGGTCTGTGTATGGAACTTGGTACTTTATTTAGATCTCACTTCTTTTATAGGCGAAGCATTCCAATATTATCGAACTTGGCAGCCTTTCACATTTATGTTTTGGGTGGGATTATACTTACCCTATGTAGCACCATATCGCCGTAGTAGCAAAACAGAAACAACTGAACTAGGCAGCCCCCGGTGTACTGCACCAGGGGTATTACCTTCATAACACTCAGCTCCTCCTACAATGAAAAAACATTGCCGTGTGGTGCCGGCATAGAATGCCATCGTCCCATATCTTTCTCGTAAGTGTCGTAAGAAGCGACTAAGAGATTTGAAATTTTAGGCGACATTCTGACAACCTGTGACTATGGTCTTCTGAATGACTCTCTAACTTTTGTCAGGCGTGGTGTAAATAACCGTTTTACAGCCGTTCACGCTCTGCCTAGAGATCCTATATCATTGTAAGATACCTGCAAAAATAAATTAATTTTCTCAAACATGCTAGGAAATATGACAATTTCTTTCAAGAAAACAATCCAGAAAGTTTGACATTGTCTGTGATTTTGTAATTTCTGAACGATTTCTTTTTTACACACCAGCAATGAATTCCAATACAACTTTTCTGGCGCGATATCGAAATCGTTCATAAATTACAAAATAAAAAAAGCTTTTTAACAAAAAATATCAACCAACGAAAACTGAAAAGCATAAAATAATTAACTTTTGTAAGTCAACCTTAATAAAATCATTAGTTTACAAATTATTGGTAGAAGATACATAGTAATATTTTTGGAAATATTTTGAGATTTTATTCAATTTTATTAACCAAGTACATAAATTAATCTAAATGTGCCTGTCTAAATGATTTTGAGTCGGCGCCAATCAAGCGTATTTATTACCATACTTTACACACATATTAAGGAAACAGCGCGCGAGACGCCTCTTTACAGTCCACTATCATCTCCCTAAAGGAGAGTATTTTCATACTCACCACGCTTGTTAAACTAACTGGAGAGCTCGTTCCATCCAGGACAGTAGTAGGTCGATGTTTGTTCCAAGGATGATTATTTATTTATTTTAAATTATGATTGGCGCCGACTCAAAATCATTTAGACAGGCACATTTAGATTAATTTATGTACTTGGTTAATAAAATTGAATAAAATCTCAAAATATTTCCAAAAATATTACTATGTATCTTCTACCAATAATTTGTAAACTAATGATTTTATTAAGGTTGACTTACAAAAGTTAATTATTTTATGCTTTTCAGTTTTCGTTGGTTGATATTTTTTGTTAAAAAGCTTTTATTTTATACTTTTTTGTGACTAATATTCGTCTGTTTCTTTTCTAAGTGTGGCAGAAGCCCCATCTCAACCCCCTTACCTTTACAGCCTCAACAGTCCACTGCTGGACATGGGTCTCCCCCGTATTGGGGGGTATTGCCATACTCACCACGCTTGGCAGGCGGGTTGGCGAGCGCAGTGCAAGATGTTTAATTCACAGGGAACGCTGCTGCCCATTCCCTTGATAATTATCCCTTAGTCGCTTTTAACGACACCCACGGGTAGAATTGGGGTGATGCTATTCTAAATGTAATGATTTGTACTAAGTAAGTAGTTGTATGTCTACTATGTTTATCAACCTAAACCTTTCATAGTTAGTTAGTGTGGTCGTTTGGTGGACGTAATATAAGCCGTAAGCCTGGCAGCCTTCTCAGTCAGATGTCCTCTTGCATAGCACAGATCACGGGATCTATTTTGTTGCGTAGTCATAAAATCATTGGTTACATAAAACAATGTTAATGTAAACATTTATCTAAATAGGAAAGTAGGATTTGTTCTACCCACAGCTAAATTCAATTTATCAAATCATCATCATCATCTTCCTGCCCTTATCCCAATTACTTGGGGTCGGCGCAACACGTTTTGTTGAACACAAATCGTGTTGCAAAGGATTTGGCTTAATTTTACGACCGGCCGCCTACCAGGCGTCAATCCTCTTTGGGAATGCTTTTGTGGAGGATTAACCGCCACCATACGGTTGACCCTGGCTGTTTGGGTCGGGTTTATCCCTCGGTCGCCTCTTACGACCCCCTCGGGAAGAGAGGGGGTGGTGCTATTCTACTCTGCCGGCACCACACGACAATTTATCAAATATACATTGCTATTTGCAAAAGTTTTCTTCTGTCGAAGTTTTAAATAAATGTAAACAAACACGAATATGATTGGTTTTATTTGAGATAAAAGAGCCTTATCACACAACCGGTATGCTAGCGGAAGCGGAGCGAACCCCTGGAGGACCAGGTGCCTCAAACTTAGTACTTTACTTAGGGTAAGGTACTCTGTGTGGAGGACGCGCAACGCGCGACTGATACGCAGCGATACGCAGCGAATTCATCTCGGACGTGCGGCCAATACCGGCGGTAGATATTTCTATCAAAACGTTGCAAATTGTTTCGCGTACGTGACGAATTCGCTGCGCATCCGCCGGCCGTCCGTTCCGCTCCGCACCCGTTCGAAAACCGCTTGTGTGATAAGTTTGAGCCAAGTCAAATTGTGATGTAAGACGTCAATGACACTAGCGCCAGTGGTCCTAAAAAGTTTGGTTAAATAGGTCCGTTTGCGACCGATTCTTTCTCCTTTAATATTGCTTTGATAAAATTCAATCATTCGCAAGTTAATACGTAATAATTTTACAAGAAAACTAACAATGGTGTCTCAGGGTGACGAAAGTATTACTTTGACATAGCTCTCATCAAAATCTGCCCAGTCGTATAAGAGTTCAAAGAGAATAAAGAATTACTATAAAATACATACAGACTAATATCCATATACGACCTTTAAAAAGAATCTCTTTTGACAAGCTTCTTTGCCACATGTTTGTCATGCAGTTGATGTCAAGGGGTAGGCATGTACGTAAACATAAGTACATTATGCTTCAAAATGTGCCGCAAATTATAAGAATTTACTGAATTTTTAATGATCCTCCCATCAGATCCTGACCTGATGACAATGGGACCACCTGGGCAGTGCACGCTTTCAAACAAAAAAAGAATTTTTCGAATTGGTCCAGGCGTCTCTAAATGATCGGTGAACATACATAAAAAATAAAAATAAAAGTTCGGGCCGAATTGAGAACCTCCTCCTCTTTTGTTTTTTCGTCGGTTAAAAAGAATAACTACTAATCCACATCTTGACTTAGTAATCAGTAAAACAACTTTTTATATCAAATTACTATAAAATAAATTAAAATCTTTATAATTTCCTAGCATTTTTTTGAGAAAAGCGCTATGTAAGCCTCGGGGAAAATGACTTTGCCAGACTCGTATTTTTAAAACTCTACTCGTCAGTCAAAGTCTTATTTCCCGTCCTCGTCAACAACCTACTATTCCGTACATACACACATCACGCCATACTCCTTACCGGGGTAGGCGGAGCGTTAATGGCTCGCTACTTCACTATCGCCACGTTCGAATTGTATATCACTGCAGGTAGTAAGTACAAAACAGTATAACAATCCGAAAGGAGCTCAAGGTACTCATCTTATTTTTCCCCGTAGAAATATGGGTCAAAATTATGAAAAAGAAATAGATCTCCCATAGTTAATTTATCAGCTGATCGGCGATTTTGTATGGGAGATCCAATTTTTTTAAATATTTCGACCTATGTTCCACAGGTAAAGTTGTTCAGTTTCATGAGTACCTACACTATGTTAGAGGTTGTCAGCCTGTCGCCTAAGATTGTGATACACATGAAGCTCTCGAGTTCCTCAGTTCTCAGTTAATGACACCCGCAGGAAAGAAATGGGTTGATGCTATTCTAAACATGCACCACACGGCACACAAATTAAATTGAAAAATTTCGTTCCTCTCATCAGCATAAGTATAGCAGTTTACAGCTGAACATAACGTTTTCTATACATGAATTAAAATTCTAAATACCTCTCAAAACCTTTGTTGGACGACTTGGTGTCCAGAAAAAGAACTTTTAAAAAAATACGGTTGTGTATACTTACAGTGCTTAACCTCATCGCGACGGAACAAAGAGTCAATGTCGCAACAAGAAAGTAAATTCCTAAAATATTTTGCACCAGATTATCCAACAAGACGACAGAGCTGAAACACGACAAAGAAAATATTTCTTATCACATTATGCAGGGTTACCCACCATTTATTATGCATCTAGACACACGGCAGTGTGTCCGCCAAGTTCGAGCGACACACCGGCCGTGGGTTATATTACACGAACCATTTCGGGCCAAGTTCGACCCACCTATAACTCAAAATCGATTTTATCTACACATATGAAATTTCTAGTATCTGTTGAGATCTACTTACTCATGTAAAATACAAAATTTCATTAATGTACCTATTGTAGGTCTTGAGATATTGACGTCAGAAAATCGCTATTTTTACTATACACTCACTGACTGACTGACTGACTGACTGACTGACTCACTCACTCATCAAAAACCTAGACAACTTCCAGTGGCCGTATTGACTTGAAATTTGGCATGGAGGTAGGTCTTTAGGTCAAGGTAAAGGAAAAAATCTGAAAATGGCCAAGTGTGAGTCGGTTTTAAAAATATTGAAAGTGTAAATTCATACCCCTAAGGAACAAATACAAAAAAATTATCTATATCTTCCAATGGTCGTACCGACCTAAAATTGCAACCGACCGAAAACCTTACAAAAATAAATGAAATCCCACCCAAAACATAAATGTGAAAGGCTGCCAAGTTCGACAATATTGGAATGCTTCGCCTATAAAAGAAGTGAGATCTAAATAAGTACCAAGTTCCATACACAGACCTCAGTTAAAAATAGTTACAGGAATGCACACTTGATTTTCCGCAGTTTGGAAAGTAGATTCTGAATAAATATCATATTAATACCTAAAATTCTAATACTTACAAAAACGCAAACCTGTTTTTTCAGCAGTTTCCTTTCCTACTTTTTAATGATATAACTTGGCAAGTTTTAATAGAAAATTATATACTTGACTCATTGCGTTTTGTAGGTTTAATAACAAAGTGTGTGAAAACTTGCCAAGTTATATCATTAAAAAGTAGGAAAGGAAACTGCTGAAAAAACAGGTTTGCGTTTTTGTAAGTATTAGAATTTTAGGTATTAATATGATATTTATTCAGAATCTACTTTCCAAACTGCGGAAAATCAAGTGTGCATTCCTGTAACTATTTTTAACTGAGGTCTGTGTATGGAACTTGGTACTTATTTAGATCTCACTTCTTTTATAGGCGAAGCATTCCAATATTGTCGAACTTGGCAGCCTTTCACATTTATGTTTTGGGTGGGATAAATATTTCCCGGGTGTGTCTACGCATAAGTGTACCTAACTGAACAACTCTACAAAGGAACATTGGACCTTCAAAACAAAAATGTTGAAAAGTGTGTCAAGTCAAAGTGTGTGTGGATATTTCTGTAAACAATTGATTTTTGTGAGTAGAACGCACCCTTAAAATATTTGTACTTACTCAAATGTAGCAGTATATTTAATCAGAATAAAAACTTACTTATCAAGAATTTTAAGAGAACGATGGCACCTTTTAATCCTATAGTGAGCCCTAGCATCTTGTTCGGCAGTCAGTTTGTACCCTCGACCTCTTCCAGCGATGCCTTCGGTAAGCTTCCGGAGCAGCAAGAACTGTCCACTCAAGAAAATCATCAGCCCAAACACCGTCAAGTCAAACACAGTGTGGATCAACACGGTATAAACTGCAGCGATTATTTCTGCTGCCATCGTGATGTAGTACCCCCACCAACCGAGGGTTTCCAGAGGTGTCCATGCCGGCAACACGTGCGGCTTACTCACGGTCACTCCAGATACAATTCTCCAGTACAACAATTCGATGAACGGCGATAAAACAAATATCATACATGTAAAGAAGTATACACGAAAAACTCTCGTGGAGAGCGATCGAAACTTTTCTGTATAAGTATTTATGTAGGTCTTAATGCAGTAATCCGTATCTTCACCATCGGATTCGTAGTCTTCGCCAGACCTTTCATGACTCAATTGCTTCGACTCCAAGTTATCCAGTTGTGTAAGCAAATGTGACCATTGTTTGTATTTTGCACGTAACGATTTATCTTTTAGCGCGCCCATGCTGCAAAACGTTAGTGTACTGAAGCATTCGAACAACTTTTCGGTGTTGCCTCTGGACATGAAGACTGCAACGATTTGTGTGATGATAAGGGCCACGAAGCAACCTCTAGCGAATTGAGACAACCAGAAACATGCTTGATTAGGTTTGTCACCCAATCCGAATCTTCTGAAAGTACCTTCTATTGACGAAATCACGGTGTCAACTCTTTGACTCAGTTCTTTGTTGCGAGGCATTCTGTATCGAGTTTGACTAATTACTTTGAGACGACTGAACATAATCAGCGACGGTGACAGAATCCGAAATAGGTATAAACAAAAAGTGAAAATAAGACTACACAACAAACTAAAACAATAGTGAATAATTATAATAATATAATTACGAAACTTTTACGAACTTTTTTTTAGGCCAAATTGAAAACTTTATTATTCCGTAGATAGGTAATTATCATAAAACAAATACTTACTTAATTAATGTTATTAAAGTGTTTTTAAAATCTGTGTCTTCTAGTACTTACAAAAAACGAAAACAAATTTCAATGGAAATTAAGCAATCAAATTTATATCCGCCTCTTTTGCATTGTTGCTATAATTTGCTAAGCTTTCCGTAACGTAACACGGAAAACTTTTTAACAATTCAGTGGTAGAGACACCCTTTTCATGTCAGGAAAGCAAGGTAATTTTGATGTGCATAATGATAGGAAGAAAACTAAGACGTCTCGCAAATCAATTAAAGGTGCGCTGATTCTAGTTCTAGTGTACCTATAGATAAAGAGGTATATACTTATGCATTGTTATTGACTGGATAAGGGTTTCGCCTTTAAACATATACCGCTACAACGCCAGATAATATGTTAATCTACTTTACCTAAAGTACGGCCGTTTGAATATGCCATATTTGACAGCTATTACTAATACTTATTATACTGTTATTGCTACCAGAGATAATTTTTACATCAACTCAAAGTAAAGGAAGAATAAATTAAAACTGTGTCTTTCAAGAACTGATCCAACTGTTACTGATAATCTGTAGAATTTAGATCTTCAGCGATAAAAAAAACATGTGTAGTGTCACGACTCCACCTACTTAACTTTTGAATGCTTTAATTTCTTATTAAAATAATTAATTAGGTAGAGTCGTGACCTTAGGTCGTGACACCTAGCAGAAAACAATCAAATCAGTTATTGAAAGACACAGTTTCTATTTATTTCTTCTTCACCGTTAGAAAGTAACACTATCACTAAATAATAATGGCTACTTTTTAACACTGACACGTAATTGAATCCTCTAAATCGTAAACCTGGGTAAAACCAGCTGGGCTATTTGCTTAAATAACTAAGTAATCAATGAGTTGGTTACTTTCTCAGGACAGCGTAGTAGCTGTATGCTGCCCGTACAATCTGCAAAAAGATAATCCTCATTAAAGTGATACTTTTTTCAGGATTATGAAATGAAACAATGCTAAAATACAAATACCTATAACGGTAAAATTGGTAGGTAAAACAAGCATAATTATTAAAAAACAAAATCCGACTGCGGCACTTTCAAAGTCATATTTTGTGATTAAAATCCGCCATTTTGAATTAGTCACTCGTGCTGCTAAGATTCCTCATTTCGACACGCCCAAGGTAAAACAACGTAACTTGAGTTACGACAAAAATGAGTTTTTTACATACCCTTGTTCGTTATAATTTTCTCTACACGAGTGTCGAACAAACGTATCTCTAAGTACAATAGAACCGAAGTTAGCGAGAATCACAACAACGTAACATGTGGTTGCCGTCTGCAAAAAAAATTTGTTCGGCGGATAAAACATGCTATATTGATTTACAATTTGGTTTTACGGATCAAATATTGTCTCTTTTAAAAATATAACAACGCATGTTTATTTACGATGATTGATCGTATTTTTTCAAAACCTAATTTACATGCAAAAAGATTGTAAATTGAGTTACGTATGAATATCCCTTAGTCGGTTCGAATTGGGGAGATGCTATTCTAAGCCGGCATCACACGGCAAACTAATAATATAATGAGTCATTAAAGTTCTCTAACATTTAGGTTTGCAGCCTTTTAAGGAATACTGGAATAGGCCAGGTTTCATGACAGCGTCATCGATATCCGAGTTCTACTTTTATACCTAACGGCAAGCTATACAGAAGTTAGAGGAGTATACCTATAACAAAATAAAACCTATGAAACGTAATTGAAAAGACAAAGTACAAAACAGGCGGCCATATTACTAGGGTAGCAATTTCTTGCAGGCAACCTTTGGGTAGGATAATGCAAAGATATAGTGCCCAAAACGTGTTTACATAAAATATACCTACATAAAATTAAAATTACTTAATACTCTATACAATGATAAAGCAAGATATAGTTTACCTGGACTGTTTTGGAGTACTCTCTTGACTGTCTTATAGCGCTGCCAAGTTGACTGGCAATATGTAGAGGTAGAGCTACCTAAATGCAGGGAAGTCCATTCAAGTCCAGAACCATCAAGCAAGACCCAATAAACTGCTACTCCGAAGCATAAGTCAGGGTGATGTCATATCCCCGATGATAAACTTTACACCTGAAGTAGCTTGGCTGGGAAGCATTTAGGGAGTTGCGTCATATTTTAGAGACATCCTTGCCATATTACGATCATGGTGTGCGATATGTGCTATCTGTCATGACTTAAGGAGCTGAGACTAGAAACCTGGTATTAAAACTGGTCCACCACCTGTCATTCAGAAAGCTATGGAAAGGGGTTTTACTAAAGCATTAAATTACAGAGTGTGATTACCACTGGAAGACCAAAGTCGCTGTCTGGCTGGTCGATTCTGTCATAAAACGAGTTAGGAAGTTCTTGACTGGAGGTCACGACTTGGTAAGCGTAGCAATAGACATCTTGCAACTAAACAGACCGATGACATAAAAAGTGTGTTTTTCAGTTTTTATAAACAAAAAATGTCTAATATTCAGTTTCACCAAGCGCCAACAATCGCAAGTATTAATCATAAAAAGTGTGGCTTATAGTGACTGCAAGCTTTATTGGAGATCTCAGACACATTCCGCCACTATGATGAGGTTATCCACAAACATGATCCTCATTTGCGACATGCCAGCATTGACGTTGCTTTTTCTCACTCTTCATGATATCCTTAAAGACATTATTGAAGAGTTTGGGCGAGAGAGTGTAACCTTGGCAGATACCTCGTTTTATTGATATGGAGACTGTATTTCGGTGCATGTGCACCTGCTTCGTTTCAAATCTCCAACAAATGCTCACAGTACTTCACAAAGCTTATCTTTGGATCGTGCTGAGAACGAACAATTGTGTCCAAAACCAAATGGTTCTTTGCGTGTTCGTAATACTGGGTGTTACAAAACAACCAATAAAGCTGAAAGGAGTTCAAGGTACTCATGAAACTGAACAACTTTCCCCATGGAACATGGGTCGAAATATGAAAAAAAAATTGGACTTCCCATACAAAATGAACTCACTTTGTATGGGAGATTTATTGGTTGTTTTGTAACACGTTGTATAACCATAGGTAGGTAATGACATTGTACAAATAGTCTTGGGCATCTTTTATCCTTCGACCCAGTAGATCAGGATAAGAGATGAAAAGACGAATTGGGTTAGGCTTGGCTGCTTTTGGGAAGCTGGATGATGTCTTCAAGTCCAACTACCTCAATACCTGAAGACCAAGGTATATGACAAAATCCTGCTGA
Source organism: Phthorimaea operculella (assembly GCA_024500475.1). Lineage (NCBI taxonomy): Eukaryota > Metazoa > Arthropoda > Insecta > Lepidoptera > Gelechiidae > Phthorimaea > Phthorimaea operculella. Next base: position 2,218,036 of record JANFCV010000065.1, read on the forward strand.
TACTTACTTAAGGTTAAACCTATAATAAGTTTAAGATTAAAATAGCACAGAAAGCAATGGAGCGCGCAAACCTCGATGATTGCGTATCAAACGTCGAGATTTGACGTAGTAGCAGTTTACGACAAAAGTCGAGTAAAAGTATTTTTCTTTATTCACATGCCCCTTTGTTCATTTGTAAATCTGTAAAATATCATAAATATGACGTTTTACATGTCATAAAATAAATAGTTCCTTGCAATTACACACAAAAGTGTGAACCATTTACGACCTTTTTGTAGTCAGTAAATTGAAAACTAAAGGGTGTAACTATCAAAAAGTCTACTTCTCGTAACTTTAGATTGAAAATATTAATTTCCTATAGAGGATGCTCAAAAATTAACAACATGGTCCTAAAAAATAATTTCCAAATAACGCATAGTTTCGTGTTATGATTTTTGGTGATATTTTTTTAGTTTTTCGGTTCTGGTGTAAAGTTGTTTTTTTTTTCTAGTTACGACCTTTTCGTTTTCACCCATCGTATATCGATGGTGAGTGGATTTTTTTTAAATATAAGATTTTATGAAAGTATTTTATTTCATTGCATTATGGTTCGTAAATTTCATACAAGACTTACGCTACTTGGATTACTTTAAGGTCAAAAGGTTATAAAAACACAAGACAATTCAAACGTAACTCAGACATACACTGGATTTAACCGTAAAAGGTAATAAATACATAAGACAACTCAAACGTAACTCAGACATACACTGGAATTTACCGTGATATCTCTATCATTGAAGATTCACTATCTCAACTTACGTTGTTATTGCAAGTAATATGCATCGTATCCCTTCATTGTAAGCCATAAAACTCAATGAAAGCAAATTTTTATGAATAAAACATATATAACAACATATAAAACTCGTTACATGTATTCTTTAAAACAAACAATCACTTAAATTAATAAAAAAACAAAAGCGTGAGAATTTTTTTAAACCTTAAAATCGCTCTACTGTAAAGTTGTCAAAAATGAGATACGTTGTTTTACCTTGGGCGTGTCGATTTGTCAAAATACAAATGTCTCGAGCGGGCGGGGTGGACGAGACCCGCAACTGAGTCTGTATTCTGTTTCTTTCTGGAATTTTTACCTGTATGAAAGACGGCAGATCGAGCCTGTTGAAAGGGCCGGCTCTTAGCCTGCGCGAGCGCGCCTGCCAAGCGGCCAATAGCAACACCTCGCGTCGTAAGCGCGGCGTCAGGCACCACCACGCAGACGCGAAAGCACCTTCACCCATGCCCACTGAACTCTGAGAATACAAGTTTTTTCAGCGTCAAATGGGACACACACACTTTCCCATAGAACATAATATGGTGGTAAACGAAATAAGAATCATATCTCCCATACAAAATTCACGATCAGCTGCGCGTGGAAAATCTTTGTTGCTCGAAGGGACAGACACGTTCATGTAGGAGGTAGGGGTAGGGGTAGATATTGTACTTACTCTATGTAGCAGCATATCACCGTAGTAGCAAAACAGAAACAACTGAACTAGGCAGGCCCCGGTGTACTGCACCAGAGGTATTACCTTCATAACACTCATCTCCTCCTAGAAAGAAAAAACCGTTAACAGAAACTGTTGGTGGAAGTTACAAAGAGAAATTAAATTCCATACATAGGTAAGTACTCATTCCTTGACGGGGTAGGCGGAGCGTTAATGGCTCGCTACGCCGCTATCGCAACGTTCGACAGATACCTATTTGACTATAGTTACCTAGAGGTTGTCAGCTTGTCGCCCAAGGTTATTAGAGTCCCTCAGTCGCCCTTTATGATTATGACACCCACAGGAAAGAAATGGGTTGATGCTATTCTAAGTATGCAACACACGGCACACAAATTAAATCCCAATGTTTCGTTCCTCACGTCAGCCTATGGCAGTTTATAGCTGGACATAACGTATTTCTATATTTGAATGAAAATTCTAAGTACCTACGCAGCACCTTTGAAACAACACGGTTGGGGGAGGTCCAAAACGTTAGATTGCATATCAACGATAATGCACAGGGAGAAGGTTTTAGTCCGTAGGTCGCCTGGGGGTAACCCTGCGGAGTCGGGCTTGACATAACACCCGAGCCTATTATATCTATGATGATTTTCTCGTACCAACGCAAAAAATAAGGTACCGTTGTTGGGTATACTTACAGTGCTTAATCTCATCGCGACGGAACAAAGAGTCAATGTCGCAACAAGAAAGTAAATTCCTAAAATATTTTGCACCAGATTATCCAACAAGACGACAGAGCTGAAACACGATAAAGAAAATATTATTTCCAATCAGATTATACAGAGTTACACTTTATTAAGTACAAATATTTTTAAGGTGTGTCTCAGTGTTTACGCAGGACCTTTCAGACAAAAATGTAGAAGTTCATATTTCGGTAAAAAGAACCGGCCAAGAGCGTGTCAGACACGCCCACAAATAGGGTTTCGTAGTCAACGTTTAAATATCAGGTTTTATCAGCGTTACAAACTTAATTTTGTTGCTGGTTTGTTAGCAGCAGTATGATGACCAACCGCAAATAGAAAATCTTAAATTTTTCCGTATCCTTTAGGGGTACAGTATCCGTTATAGTTTTCATTGTAACTTCAGTTTGTAAGATATATTCCATATTTTTTTCAAATTCTTAGCATTTATACTTTAGAAGTAACAGCTGGAACAAATAATGGGTCAAAAACGCCCCTTTTAAAAGCAAATATCTCGAGACAGAAACATTTTAGCGACTTTGTTTCAAAAAAACCTCCCCTTAGTTTTAAAAGACCTATTCAACGATACCCTATTAACTTTTTGGTTACAAAGTTAATACAACGATACCCTATTCAATATTACAGGAGAAAAATTTGTTTTTTGCCCCACTTTCACTTGTTTGGGAGAGGGTTCAAAAACATTTAATATATTTTTTTTCTCAACATTTCTATATTTGGGTCAACACGATCTATCTTCTCACCAAATTTCATGTCGATAGCTCTAAAACTGACGAAGATATTAGAGCGCGGCATACAGACAGACAGACAGACAGACAGACAGACAGACAGACAGACAGACAGACAGACAGACAGACGGACTTGACGAAACTATAAGTTTCTATACTATTTATCAATTTTGTTGTACAAAATTTTTGTGCAACTGACAGTTCGTTGACACCTTCAAATACCAAGAATCGGTGTTGGGATAATAGAACACACCCTAAAAATATTTGTGCATTAATGAATGTAGCACTATGTTTAATAATCTCCAAAACGATGACAATACTTATTTTTCCTTACCGGTACAAAAACTTACTCCCTGCCACAAGATTTCTCGTTTCAGAAGTGCTAAGCTAATTCATAATCAATATAAGTTACTCTGTGTTCATAATAAAAACTTACTTATCAAGAATCTTCAGAGTACGATGGCACCTTTTAATCCTATAGTGAGCCCTAGCATCTCGTTCGGAAGTCAGTTTGTACCCTCGACCTCTTCCAGCGATGCCTTCGGTAAGCTTTCGGAGCAGCAAGAACTGTCCACTCAAGAAAATCATCAGCCCAAACACCGTCAGGTCAAACGAAATGTGGACCAACACAGTATAAACTGCAGAGATTAATTCTGCTGTCATCGTGATGTAGTACCCCCACCAACCGAGGGTGTCCAGAGGTGTCCATGCCGGCAACACGTGCGGCTTACTCACGGTCACTCCAGATACAATTCTCCAATACAACAATTCGATGAACGGCGAGAAAACAAATATTATACACGTGAAGGAGTATACGCGAAAAACTCTCGCGGAGAGCGATCGAAACTTTTCTGTATAAGTATTTATGTAGGTCTTAATGCAGTAATCCGTATCTTCACCATCGGATTCGTAGTCTTCGCCAGACCTTTCATGACTCAATTGCTTTAATTCCAAGTTATCCAGTTGTGTAAGCAAATGTGACCATTGTTTGTGTTTTGAACGCAACGATTTCTCTTTTAGCGCGCCCATGCTGCAAAACGTTAGTGTGCTGAAGCATTCGAAAAACTTTTCGGTGTTGCCTGTGGACATGAAGACTGCAACAATTTGTGTGATGATAAGGGCCACGAAGCAACCTCTTGCGATTTGAGACAACCAGAAACATCCTTGATTAGGTTTGGCACCCAATCCGAATCTTCTGAAAGTTCCTTCTATCGACGAAATCACGGTATCAACTCTTTGACTCGGTTTTTTATTGCGATGCATTTTGTATCGATTTTGACCAATTACTCTGAACATAATCAGAGATAGCTGTAAACAACAAACTAAAACAAAAATGAATAATTATAATAATGTTACGAAAGTTTTTCAAACGTTTTTACAGCAGCTAAAGTTGACAACTAGGTACTTACTTAATTCCTTCGATAATTATCATAAAACAAACACTTATGTACATAAAATAATGTGATATCAGAATCTTTAGGTACCTAATGCAAACAATGTTCCAAAGGAAATGAAGCAATCTTTATTTCCACCTCTTTTATGTTGTTTGCTATAATTTACTAAGCTTTGCGTAACACGTCAAACATTTTAATAATTCCATGGTAGAGACACCTTTCTCATGTCAGTAAGGTAATTTTGATGTGCATAATGATAGGAAGGAATCTAACACGTCTCGCAAATCAAATAAAGATGCGCTGATTCTAGCATGTAGATGAGGAACGTACAACGCTAGATAATAATTATGGTACGTACCTACTCTCCTAAAGTACGGCCGTACATATTTGACAGCTATTACGTTACGCTAGTAACATATAATATCATTGGTTAAGCTGTAATTTCTACCAGAGACGAGTTATTTTTAACCCCCGACGAACCAACGGGAGGGGTGTTATAAGTTTCACGCGTCTGTATGTCTGTGTGTCTACGATTCTTTGAGGCAACGTATCTCCGAAACGACTGAACCGATTTCAATGCGGTTTTGTTTATATAAAAGCTTATATGGTCAGGATGGTTCTTAGCCATATTTCATGAAAATCTGATGATGGAGACGGAAGGAAGACTAGGAATCACACTACGCACTATATCCCCGTGTTTGAGCTAATTTGACTCGGAGTTGTCATATCTTTCAAGTCATGCATGACATTATGGAGGTCCTAACTATTTTAAAATATGACTTGAATGATCGTACTCGTATTTATTTGACTTTAGAAAATAGGTAGATAAAAGATCTATTACTTAAAACCTGCGCGTAGGTATAACATGTATTTACTAAGTTAGTAATATACAAAAGTTATATGTAATACTTCTGTATGTACCTATGAGTACTTGTACCTGTGCTTTATCCTGGGTGAATGAGTTCCTTGATTAAATAGGTATGTAGAAAATTTATTTAAAACCCGTACTCAATTTTGCTCGCTTTGCTCGAGGACTGCTTAACCTAGCTTTCTTCACAGTTTACCTATTATTGTCAATGTAGGAAAAGAGACTTTACAAACAAATGTACTTAATAATCCAGATCTATTTTGGGTAATATTGTAAAAAATTGTGCTCGCTTCGCTCGCAATCATCTGGAGTAATTGCTTGGATTACCCCCTCAGAAGAAGACGTCAAATGTCTTTTGCAGAATTCTTACAAGCACTAAGTGACATTACCGAGGGGTTGAGGGAGCTCACAGAAGACGTCAAACGTCTGTTGCAGTATACTTACAAGCACCAAGTGTCACAGACGAAGACGGCAAACGTCTGTTGCAGGATTCTTACAAGCAAAGTGTCATTACCGGGGGGTTGAAGGGGGCTTGCATCCATCACAGAAAAAAGAGAACGTCTGATTTCGAAATGTTACAAGCCCCAAATGTCATCACTAAACAGGAAATTAACATCTATTTTGAAGTAGTTCAAAAACTACCAAAAATGTTGCTCGCTTTGCTCGAAGACTTTTTTGTCCTGCTTCTGCTCAACGTTGTTTTCTTCACCCTGCTTGCTTTTTTTTGGCAATGTAGGAAAAGAGACTTTATAAAGTAGTCTACTGAATAATCCAGATAATTTTTAGTAAATATCGTAAAAATTTTGCGCTCGCTTCGCTCGCGATCTTTCATTGGGTTTTGCTTTCCATGCTAGTCGTTTTTAAAACCAAGTTGACGTACTTATACATCAGGTTATTCTTAATTCAAATTAAAACACAAAATCTTTGTAGAATTTTGCGCTCGATTCGCTCGCAGTCACTCAGGTTACCCTGTTTTTCCCTGTCTTGCCTATTTCTCTGTCCTTTACGATATACAAAAGATCACTGTGTCAATTTACACAAAAAATAAGTTTTTTAAGCTAAGTTTTATTGTCATATAAAATTACTGAGCAGCAGCGGGTAGAACCGCTGGTTAAAATGCTAGTGAGAAATAGTAAGCGCTTAAAAATTCATGTTGTATGTTGTTTGAAGTCAGAAACAAAATATTAATTTAAAAAGCTTCAAATAAAACTTAAATTAAAAATTTAAAGGAACCCCGACTTTCAATCCTTTAAAAAGTTAAAAATAATTTATTTATTCAATAAAATATTGTAAACCTATACTCCAACGCGTCGGGGGGCCGCTAAGTAAACAATATAAGTAAGAAGTTTACAAAGATAAACATATTAGTTACAAATGTCATTTCATTCCATACAAGTATGTCTTTCGATTTTATTGAAACTTCTTACCTATATTGCTTACTTAGCGGCCCCCTGACGCGTTGGAGTATTGGTTTACAATATTTTATTGAATAAATAAATTATTTTTAACTTTTTAAAGGATTGAAAGTCGGGGGTTCCTTTAAATTTTTAATTTAAGTTTTATTACAAGAATGAAGAAAGTTTATTTGCAAGAACATAGTTACAATCGATCGTAATATAGTAAGCACATAATGTTCAGCTCGCATGCAAGCGTGCAAATATGAAATATTTAAAAAATATATAATTTAAAATGTCAAACCAGTTAAAATGTCATAATAGCCATAGCGGCTCGCTGGCCGAATGTATGGAACAAGCTGCACCTGAGAGAAGAGTTCTGAAATTTGGTACACTTAATCTTTAGGGTCAATGAATCGATTTGACCCGTAGTACACAATTTTAAAAAAATCCTATGAGGAGTAATGACGTCATCTTTTTTTTGTATGGGAAAAAAAAAATTTTTGTTCCAAAACCTATTGTCTGTAGTATCAAATGAAAGGCCTTGCTAAGCCGATTCTAAAAATATATGACATTATTATATGTAAGTCACTTGTATAAAATTAAATAGGAAATAATTCTCGAAACATGCCATGTTTGGGCTTCTCCAGGTATGATACGATTGAATCCTTACTTATGAAATATACGTAATATAATGTGTAATATCCTCATCTCTAACCTCAAGAAAGGTACTACGGATTTTTTGTCTTTAAGTAATTTTTTTTAATTTTAAAGTTACAGAAATTTATGAAAACACACTTAGTTGAAATTTGGCATCGAAAGTTCAATTTTGGTTACCGAGAATGATAAAAATAAAGCCAGATGAGATTTTAATTATATGTACATCATATTCGTTTTGCAAAAATAACATGTTATGTGCTTCGGAGGGCACGGTTAACCCTCGGCCCCATCGCAGTCGCTCTCTATGAATAATTAGACGGCGGCGGTCGGTCAGGGTCGATAGATATATAGGGGCCGAATAGTAACCATGGTTCATCGGGTCGTTCGTAGACTCAGTGTCCCACTTGACAGAACAAGATTTATTAATTATAAGATGATAAATACAGATGCGAGAGGAGTTTTGGTTCATCTTTATAATTTTCATTTGTCTATACACACATTATTCCCACACCAGCATCCTTACATTTATTCCCAGGGTATCCATCACCTTCATTAGCTATTTGCCAGCAGAAATGTCCCGCCATGCTAAATATTCTTTTCCTTGAGGCCATATGTATATATCATGTACCTATTTAAGCTGGGCTATTTTTGATACTCTTGATGGTCTACATCAGGTTTTCAAAACCTTTGATTTCTAATTGCTAGCAGGAGGGCCCAATCAAGCTGAATTATTTTTTCTTCGGGGACGTATATGTATCTCCTGTAGTTCTCCAAACCTTCGATTTATATTTTCCAGCAGACACGTCCCATCGCGCTAAACAATTTTTGCTTTGGGTCTATATAATATGTGTCTCCTGTAGTTTAGCTGGGCTCTTGGAGGTGCACCTGGTGGTCCACATAAGGTTCTCCAAACCTTCGATCTATGTTTGCCAGCAGGAGCATTCCATGATGCTAAACAATTCTTGCTTTGGTGCCATAAATGTATTTCCCATTGTTTAGCTGGGCTCGTGGTTGTGCTTCTAGTGGTACACATCAGGTACTCCAGTCCCTCAAGTGTAGAAAAAAAGTAGCCTTTACCTTCTTCAATGCGATAGTAATCTTTGTAAAATAGTTTATCAAAATCCGTTCAGTAGTTTTTCAGGATGCTGTCACATACAAACATCTAAACGGAAAAAATATGTAAAGACTTTTGAATCGTGTTTTGTTATCAATTTCAAGAATTCGCTGACAATTTATTTTCCAATATCTTTTATGTACAGGCTTTCGACCCTCTACAACTTTATTATTATGTATAGATTCCGTTAATTTTGCCGGTGTGTATATAATGTGTGTATAGAGAAATGATCACTTTAACCATTAATCGAAAACTTCTCTCGCATTTGTATTTATCATCCTATTATTAATAAGTCTTGTTCTGAAAAGTGGGACACCGAGTCTACGAACGACCCGATGAACCATGGTTACTATTTAGCCCCTAACTGACTACCCTGACGGACCGCCGCCGTCTTATTATTCATAGAGAGCGACTGCGATGGGGCCGAGAGTTAACCGTGCCCTCCGAAGCACATAACATGTTATTTTTGCAAAACGAATATGATGTACGTATAATTAAAATCTCATCTAGCTTTATTTTTATCATTCTCGGTAACCAAAATTGAACTTTCGATGCCAAATTTCAACTAAGTGTGTTTTCATAAATTTCTGTAACTTTAAAATTAAAAAAAAAATACTTTAAGACAAAAAATCCGTAGTACCTTTCTTGAGGTTAGAGATGAGGATATTACACATTATATTACGTATATTTCATAAGTAATGATTCAACTGTATCATACCTGGAGAAGCCGAAACGTGGCATGTTTCGAGAATTATTTCCTATTTAATTTTATACAAATGACTTAAATATAATAATGTGATATACTTTTAGAATTGGCTTAGCAAGGCATTTGATACCACACACGATAGGTTTTGGAACAAAAAATATTTTATTCCCATACAAAAATATGATGACGTCATTACTCCTCATAGGATTTTTTTAAAATTGTGTACTACGGGTCAAATTGATTCATTTACCCTAAAGATTAAGTGTACCAAATTTCAGAACTCTTCTCTCAGGTGCAGCATGTTTTGAACTACCGCTAGGACTATAATATATCGAATGTCAAAACAATTCATTAATTATATCTGAGATTAATTCTATTGTCTTAAAACTACCTCTAGAGCCGGTCAGTGGTTTCAAATCCTCAGGCAGGACATACATCAACTTTTAATAAAAGAAAAGAAGGAATCTTTGTCTTTCAAGATCTGACCTAATTGTTTACTGCAGGCCAGGACCTTTAGATAGGCAGCGTTAAAAAAATCGATGAGTAGTGTAATAACGACTCTACTTATTTTTTTAATGCTTATTAAATTTTTTAATAAACTCACCAATTTTATTATCGCTGCTAATATGAAGCCTGTTGAAAGCAGTTCTTTTCGTCAGTTCGTGATAGCCACCACGACGATTTATTAGTTTTGTTCCTATTGCAGGTAGGTACCTATCCCAGCATAGTGGGAACAAGACGCTACCCTGAAGTGGCATTTGGTTTTGCATATTCTTATAAGTAGGTATACTTGGTGCAAACCTTTGGTGCAAACTTTCCCGAAGACATTTCTTCAGCTCTTTTTTTATTTATTCAGCTCAGTCAAGGGTTTTTTGTATTTTATTTTATTTGTTTAGGAAAAATAGAATTGATCTAATATTTCAAGTTTTGTACTTGAGAGTTGTTCAAATTAATGCGGATAGGCAGAATCGATCTTCTGGTAGTGCCTCTCCAACTAGTGAAGGTTGGCAGTCAGCTCCGCATATTTCCTTCTATCTTTCGCGAGGCGAAACAGTTCGGCAGCACTCGCGATTCCTGTCCATTCCCGTATGTTACGCAGCCATGATTTCTTTCAGAAATCAGGCAGAATCGATGCTTAAATGTTTTCAGACAGTTTACCTGCTATTTTGCTATGAAAATGCTATATGTATTTCATGTTTTGTAAGACTTGGAAAAAAGTCATATTGTAGGTATGGTCATATTGTAGGTCATATTGTAAATAGTCATATTGTAGGTCTTCCCGCCGGGCGCTACTACCAAGCGCGAGCCACCTGTCAGACTCCCGATGATGGTGCACTTATTGCATCAAAACGTCGAGACTATAAGCCTCGACTTAAAACAATTAGGCCAGTCGTTTTACTTCATAAAATATGAGTTATCCGTATTCGTTTAATAATTTATTATGATAAAGTCTTTTTTATGACAAAGTATTGATTGATATTCCTTCAGTCATTCTTAGATAATTAATTATAGAGATAGGTGGTACGTTTCGTGCATAATTACGTCCCGTACCTATAGTAAGTTTTTAGATAGGTATACTTAAGTAGATTACCTAGGCATGGAGTCGGCCGGCCTTGATTTATTTAAGTGTACTATAAACTATAAAAACAAATGTTCTCACTGGTTCATCAAAACAGATCGTAACAAACTAGAGTTAGAATCATGAAAATGTGGGCTGTTAATTTATTTTTTACACGACACGATAAACCCGCGTAATTGATTTCAAATAATAACTCAATGAACGGAATGTAGGTACCTATACTTACATCATCGGCCTATTTCCGTGCCAGAACGGGACGGAAGGGGCTAGCCAAAGAATAAACGCGCGACGCGACACACAACATGACATCTGTCAGACAAGCGATTGTCAGCCGTTATCGTTGCGACGCACGTCTCACGAGTGTAGTTTTGGGTCTTCAGTTTCATACATTTTAGGTATAGGTAATATGGAAACGGTTTCAAGCGTCTCACGTTTCTGACGATCACTTATTTGACAGATGCCATCTTAAGTCTCACGTCTACTCTGTTTAGCTTGCGCCGAAAACCCGCGTTGCTCGTAGACCTTCATCATCTTAATATATAAAACTCAAAAAAGACTGACTGATCATCAACGCACAGCCTAAACTACTGGACCGATCAGGCTGTAATTTGGCATGCAGATAGCCACTATGATGCAACCATCCGCTAAGAAAGGATTTTTCGAAATTCGACCCCTAAAGGGGTTAAACAGGGGATGAAAGTTTGTATGAAACTTTTTATTCCTTTGATATATTTGCTTCAAATTTTGTAGATAGGTAGAACTTTAGAATTAATGAAAGACGTGTTTTAGATTTTTTCAATTATTAACCCCTGAGGGGGTAAGAAAGGGGATGAAAGTATTATATTTACGCGCAGGCCGCACCTTTGAAGCTACAGTTTTGAAATTTGGCACCCTTATTCTTGATAAACAGTTGATATTATTTTGATTTTGTAGTATTCAAAATTCATCCCCGATGGGTAGACATAGGGGATGAAAATTACGCATTGTCGTAAAAACTAAACCCTTGGAGCTAGATGCGTGAAATTTGGCATGTGTATTCTTTAAGCAACGTAGGCATCTATTAAGAAAGGATTTTTTGAAATTCAACCCCTATGGGGGTAAAATGGGGGATGAAAGTTTGTATGAAAATTTTAATTCCCTTAATATATTTGCTTCAAATTTCGTATTTAGGAAGAACTTTAAAAATAATGAATGACGTGTTTTAGCATTTTTCAATTTTAAACCTCTGAAGGGGTAAGAAAGGGGATGAAAGTATTATAATTACGCGCAGGCCGCACCTTTAAAGCTACAGTTTTGAAATTTGGCACACTTATTTTTAATAAACAGTTGATATTATTTTGATTTAGGAGTATTCAAAATTCATCCCCCAATGGGTTGACACAGGGGATGAAAATTACGCATTGTCGTAAAAACCAAACCCTTGGAGCTAGAAGCGTGAAATGTGGCACGTGTGTTCCTTAAGCAACGCAGATATTGATTAAAGTAGTATTTTTCGAAATTTAACCCCTAAGGGGTGAACATGAGGGATGAAATTTTTTATTTCTTTGACATATTTCTTCAAATTACGTATTTAGAAAGAACTCTAAAAATAACTACTTTCGTGTTTTTGCAACTTCCAATTTTTACGCCAGAGGGAGAGAGGGAGAGGGAGAGGGAGAGGGAGAGGGAGAGGGAGAGGGAGAGAGGAGGAGGGGAGGAGGGAGAGAGGAGAGGGGAGAGGGAGAGGGAGAGGGAGGGAGAGAGGGAGGGAGGGAGAGAGGGGAGAGGGAGAGGGAGAGAGAGGGAGAGAGGGGAGAGGGAGAGGGAGGGAGAGGGAGAGGGAGAGGGAGAGGAGGAGAGGGAGGAGAGGGAGGAGAGGAGGGAGAGGGAGAGGGAGGGAGAGGGGAGAGGGAGGAGGGAGGGAGAGGAGAGGGAGAGAGGAGGGAGAGGGAGAGGGGAGGAGGGGAGAGAGGAGAGGGAGGAGGGGAGAGGGAGAGGGAGAGGAGAGGGAGAGGAGGGGAGAGAGGGGAGAGGGAGAGAGGGAGAGGGAGGGAGAGTTCGGTTGTCCCACTGCGCCACATCATCCGTCTTTTTGAATACTACATAACGTGTTTCAGCGTTTTATTTATATATTCAATTCAACCCTAAATGGAAAGGGTGTGATGCCCGTCTAAGTGCAGCCCTGGTGAAATCCGTAGTCCGGCCCTGGAAAGTCACACCACCGCCGCGCTACGAGCGTAGTAGAGGGGAGAGCGCGTTTATAAAAGCCCATACAAGGGGGCTCCGGCAGTTAGTTCTCCAGCAGTCTCGGGTGACGGTAGTACCCTGCAGAGAGCTCCGCGGATCGGCGCGTAAACCGTAGAACGCTTCACGTTCACCCGTTGTTTGTCTCATGATGGTATAGCGACCCGGCTGACCTCGCGAGTGTGATCTCTATCCGTTTCCGAACTCCGTGTGCCGCCTGTCCGTATCCAGCTGATGGGGATCCATCCAGGTTAGTGGTGTCTTGATCCAGGTGCGCTTCCTTGCTTGGGATTACTCGCAAATAGCTGATCCTAACGTTTGTAATACGACTGTTGCTTGGTCATCCGTTCTCAGTGCTATTTCCGTGTAACCCACCCTACAGTTTATCCGAAACACCCGCCTGTGCCGTTTCTAAGAGTCCGACCCGGTGGAAACCGAGTGTTGGTTCGAGATACTCCAGATCGGCTCGAGGAGGACCTGCTGTGCCTGTTGTGCTGCTGGCTTCGAGCCAACCCTTCCTGGCCGCTGAGTCTGCTTAGCTATAACTAGCAATAAGTTCTGTGTGTAGTTGTGCCACCTCTGTGTCCCTAGGAGTCCAACCCGGTTAATGCCGAGAGCTGGACCGAGGGCCCGTGGGTCAGTCCATGTGGGAGCAGTAGTGCCTGCCGTGCCGTTGGCCAGTGAGCTTCGACCATGCGGGTATTGAGTCATGGTCCGAACCCCTAAGCCAAACCTCTAGAGCCACTGCTTCCTGTCGATAGTCTATGTGTCTATGTTATAAGCATAAGTAAGGAAGCCGCTCGATCAGTTCACCTTTTGTTTTACCGCTTTTGATTGCTATATTCATTATTCATAGTCCGTGTGTCGCTAGTCCCGAACTGCTGGAAAGCTGCTCATTATATCGTCATTCACAATGCTTGGCTTATAGATAAATTCATTGCCATAGAACGCACTTAGACATACATCTCGCCTGGGCCCACTCGCGTAGACTATGATCTTACAATAAGCGCATATCCTAGCCAACTAAGATTATACAATAAAAGAACTGTCTTTGTTACCATGACCGTGTGTTTTCACTCTAACTCCACCTAAACCATATACAGAGCCTAGATAAAGACACTCACACCCTGAGTCCTGATATAAATATTAAATATCAATGATAATCCGCCCCTCGAGGCCAGACACATCATCACATTTTGGCGCCCAAAGGTTAACAGCTCTATATGGTGGAGTAACATACGAGTCGGGTGTTCCGACGGCAAGATTTTGACGTATGTCAGGAACTGCACCGAAATCCACGTTAAAGAAGAAAGACCTGGTAGAGTTAGCCGAAGAGAGAGACCTACGACCAACCCCGTTACAAAGCGAGTTTTAACCGTGAAACAGCTAAAAGAAGAGTTATTGAGATATCTACTATCAAACCCCGATCCGATAGAGCCAGCCGACAACACAAGAGAATTATTGAAATCAGTTAATTACGCCGATTCCGAATCCGAATCCGAAGCAGACCCGTCGGAGAAGAAAGAGGTCCACGACGATTCTTTCTACGAGGTAGAAGATACGACTACACCAGAAAAAATGGCTCCAGAAACAAAACCAGAAACCAACCCCGGACAGGACAACTTGTACAGTATCATAAGGAACTGGGATATAAGTTTCGATACTACAAACGATCCCGTCGAATTTCTAGAACGACTAAATGAGCATGTTTCCTCGTGCGAGTTACCGAAAGAAAAATTGTTACCAGTGTTAACAAGATTCCTAAAAGGAAAAGCTAACCTGTGGCATAGAAATAATAGAGATGATTGGACGATATGGGAAGAGTTCGAGAAGGATTTCAAGAGATACTTTTACCCGAGTGGATATGAAACGAATTTGTTAGAAAAAATTATCGCCCGAAAACAGGGATACCGTGAAAAATTTGTAGAGTACCTAACCGATATACAAACATTAATGAGACGTTACGGAAAATTCAATAAGGATGAAAAACTAGCACGCATTTATGAAAACATGAACCCGAATTATAAACTCTACGTACAAAAAGACGACTATCAAGACGCACACGATTTGATAGAGCTGTGCGCCGAGTTCGAAAAGATAAATGATGAGAGGTTTAAGAGCTTCCAGCCAAGGATGTGGGATAACAATCCAGGTCCTAGCAATCAAACCCAGCCCAAGAGCCCTTTTTACAATAAAATAAACCGAACCGTTGACGGGCCGTCTAGGCAAAATAACACGTTTCAGAATGCGAGAACCGACCCGAGGAATAACCGGCCGCAGCAGGGAAACAGAGAACCAAGATATATGAGAAACTACAACAGCAAAACATCGTGCTTTTCCTGTGGAGGCGAAAATCATAGATACACTGAATGCACAGGAAGAAAACAGATATTCTGTAGTACTTGCGGGAAGATAGGCATTATGAGCAAAAACTGCTGTAAATCACAGACGGCAGGAAGAAATTACGATAAGACGTATACATTGGCCGGCTTAGACGATAACGAGAATCGCGTTTTCGTGGACATAACCATTTGCGGGAAGAACTTTCAGGCCTTACTGGATTCAGGGTCAACAGCTTCCTACGTGAACCGAGAGGCGTGGGAATGGTGTAGAAGTAATTCCCTACCCTGGAAAAGGGTTGGTAATAAAAGTGTCCTCGCAAACAATATACAAGTCAATGTGACGGCAGCTATATCAGTGACGATGGACATTTGCGGAGTAAACCACCTATTTGCCACCAGATGTACCTACTAGCAGAAGCGTCCGTGGTGATAATCGGGATGGATATGATGCGAAGAATCGGACTGCGAAAAGTATGGGAGATGATAGAAGCGTTCGAGTCTCAACGCCAACCGGTAGAAAATAACAAAACACCTGAGGAAAAAGTGAACGCAATCAGTAAAACCGAGCCGCCGCCGCAAGCTAGCGAGATAAAAACCGAAAGGTACCTACAATTCGAGTACGAGGAGTGGTGGCAACACTGAACGGCCAAGTTGTAAACATTAGAGCTCCGCTTAAAATATTTAATTTTTAAATAATTTACTGCCCTAATCAAGTTCATCGCATTAAATAATTATACTATAATTTATTATTTAAGTGTTTTAGTGGATAAGTTTGGCTCAAATCACGTTTTTTTTTGTAAAGAGTGTAACGGCAAAAACCGTTAGTGATAGCTGTTTCAATATTTGAATACAACAACGTTATTAAGTAATTTCGAGTATTGTTACGAATAGTAATACGTATTTTAAGGGTTTATTGTGTGTGTTTTATGCTAGTGCAAACAAATACGTGTGAAATTACGACATATACATAACATAACCTCAACCTTGGTAACCGCTCATTTAACCTACGAGGTACTTTTTCATATTTACTTGTTTTTGCATATTTGTTTGTTTTCAAAATGCATACTACTAGATCTCAAACAATTCGTCAACTAGAGGACAACTTAAAAACAACTTTGTTAGAATTACAAAAGTGTAAACATACAAATGAGCAGTTATTAAGAGAACGGGATGAAAGTGAGCAAGAAATGTTAGATATCATTAATAAAAATCAACAATTAAAGAGTGAAATGGCAGATATGTACCATAAGTTGGTAGACGTAACAGGTGAGAGGGACCAGCTTCAAGGAATAGTGGATAACTTTGACCGGGACGGGAATGCGTTTGAAGACACCTTGAGACGTATCACTGCCCTGGAATACGAATTACGCGATGCACACAAGGAAATTACCTTATTAAATACGACTATCCAAGACCTGAAGTCTGCACAAAGTGCAGTTACCACCCAGTCCCTGTTCGACGAGCTGGTCGCTCCTACAGTTGCGGTTTCTTCCATCTCACTCACCCAGCACCAATCGGTCGAGACTACTGAGGAACAAGTAGTCGAAACTATTGACCTCACAACGTGTGACAGTCCATTCAATAACTCACACAAAACTTCAGTGTCTTATAGCAAGAAAAACAAGGAAAATTGTTAAACTTAGCAATTTTATAAAGAAAACGCAATCACTAATTAGGCGTAATAATAATATACTATTTTGCAATAATTCAAACTGTAATAAGGAACGTACTGAATTGATTAATGATATTAAATCTTGCACCTCAACATTAGAACAAAATAGGAAAATTATGAACGTGACACACAGCGCCTCCAGTCAGAAATGTCGGCTTTAAAACGATCTTTAGAACACATTTCTATTAAATACGATTCAGCGCGTAAGGAAATAAAGGAGCATGTGCTGGCTATGAACAGTTTGTTGGAGTCGTGTAAATATAATAGTAACAATGCTCAATCTTTGACCAACAATCAATGCGATTGTAATAAAATTCCAACAAGCTCATCCTTGCCGGCCGTGTGTCCCGAGCCCGCGTCATCACCTCGCGTCTGTACACAGCTGACTGGAGAGCGGTCGGTGCCCGTGCCGGTCGCCGGCGCTGCCGCTGCCGCCGACGACGCCGCGCCGGTCTCGCGGCCGGTGCCGATGGCGGCAACGCGGCCCGCGCTTGCGACTGATAACAGCGCTTCTTCTTTATCACGCGCACAAATTGTTATGTTCAGCGATGAATTTGGTAAAAATATGGGCTTACAACTTGGTCAGTGCATGGGTCAGGCAGTAATTAATCATTGCATGCCTGGCGCCGATTTTTCTACACTCTTAAATGCAGTGTTGGCATCACAATTTCAAGAAAATTCAATTGTTATTATATTTAGTGGTAGAAGGGAAATGCGACAAAAAGACTTTGCTTTCTTTTCAAACAAGTTGTATTTAATAGAAAATGTCAAACAAGTTATTTTTGCATTTCCTATAGCCAAAAATGACTAACTTAGAAAATAATACTCGACATTGGTGTAACAAGTACTTACATACTTTGACATGTCGCAATCCTGACAAATTTCATTTTATTGACACCAATATTTATATTGGAAAATATTTCAATGTTACAAAGGATAGATATTATCTATCTAAAGTTTATAAACGACAGATAGCAGAGATACTATCTTATTATTTTAATAATTCAGCCAATTTGTTGGCTAATCAGACAACTGCTTTTATTGAGCAGAATATCAATACGAACCTTATTACCTTGGAATCGGTTCCAAGTACTTTAAATTAGTGCCTAAGACAACAGAGAGTTACTCTGGCAGTACTTCGACATCTCCTACTAACCTAAGTCAGACTATCTTGCAAAAACAAATTTTGAAAAATAATAATAATAAAAAATGTACGCACAATAATAAAATTCGAAATAGCCATGTTTTAAAAATTGTACACCAAAACATCGAGGGCATGTTAAGCAAGGAATTAGAAATTGAGCTTTTCATGAATTGCAATAATATTGATATTCTTTGTGTGACTGAGCATTGGCTCAGAGATTACCAGCTCATGTTCAGTTTTAATAATCACCAAGTAGCAAGTTCGTTCAACAGATCTACGGCAATACGCGGCGGCTCGTTAATATTACTTAAAAATGAGTTTAAATATAAAGAACGCACTGATATCGTTAGCTTGTCTGTTGAGCGAACTATCGAAATAGCCTGCGTAGAACTTGAGCATATTGTTATTATGAGCGTATACAGCCCACCAGATGCTAAATATGATTCCTTCGAAAAGTTATGGAGGTTGCCTTATATAAAGCAACAAAATCTAATAAAGGAATTATTGTTTGTGGAGATTTCAATGTCAATATTCTTGAAAAATCTAGTATTAGTAAGAGGTTTCAATCATTATTTTTATGTTACAACCTCGTACATCTTATTTCGGTGCCTACGAGGATCACGGCTACTTCAGCCAGGTGCATAGATAATATTTTTACAAATATTAAACCCGCAGACGCGTCTATCATAAATAAATTAAGCTCTGACCATACTGGTCAGCTAGCTACGTTCAAAATAAACATTGAGAAGGCACCTAAACAAGATATTACGTGTGTGCCGGTAAACGAAAGTAGGCTAAATCGGTTTAGAGAAAATATCATAGAAAAACTACCCGAATTACAATATGATGTAAATCCAAATAATTTATATAACTCAGTATTCAGCCTTGCCAAAACAGAATATGACAATGTATTTAAATCTAAAAATTAAAGTTAACACAAAATTATTATTTAGTGATTGGGCGACGGTAGGAATTCATAAAAGCAGGGAAAAATTGTACGATCTGTATGATGAAAGGTCATATAATAAATCAAAAGCTTTTGCTGATTATGTTAAACGTTATTCTAAAACTTTTAAACAAGTTTGTTCTGTAGCAAAATCTAACTTCATTAAAAATAATATTAAAAACAGCACGAATATAACAAAACTACTTGGAAATTTGTAAATAACGAAACTGGGAAATCTAAACGTCGTAACGAAAATTTTAAACTCATGATAAATGATGAAATAAAAACACCAATTCGGAAGTAGCTCAGGCTTTTGAAAACTTTTTACTGATATTCCAGTTTCGACTACCAAATCGTTAAACTCTTGTCCCGATCTCGCTGAATCAGTACTGAAGGAAAATGTAAGCCATTGTGATAAATATTTTAGATTTTGTCACATTAGTGACGTTGAAATTATAAAAATATTTAAAACTTTACAAATGAAAAAGACTTCAGATCTTCACGGCCTCTCTGTCAAAATTATAAGTTCTATAATCGATTGTATTGCTCCATGTCTAGCATTTATTTTTAATCAATGTGTTGACAGTGGCGAGTTTCCTGACTTGATGAAGCATAGCAAAGTTATCCCGCTGTTTAAAGCCGGTAGTACAACTGACCCCACTAATTTTAGACCTATATCAATATTACCCACACTCAGTAAAATTTTTGAAAAATTATCCTAATTCAATTGCAAGGTCATTTTTATCGTAATAACATAATGCACTTACAGCAATTTGGTTTCACACGGGGTCGTTCTACTACTCATGCAGGTCTTGACCTCATCAACCATATAATGGATGCCTGGGAGGAATCTCATGACGCCATAGGTGTATTTTGTGATTTGTCCAAGGCATTTGATTGTGTCCATCATGAAACTCTAGTCAGAAAGCTATGTCATTACGGCATAAAGGACCAGGCTCTAAGCCTTTTGGAATCATATCTGAATAATAGAATCCAAAGGTTGATATCAATGGTGAAAGATCATCTGGATCTAATTTAACCATGGGCGTTCCACAAGGTTCGATTCTTGGTCCTTTCCTGTTTCTTGTATACATTAATGATCTACCGTATCTTGTTAAAGACAAATATGATATAGTATTGTTCGCCGACGATACCTCATTGCTTTTTAAAGTAAAGAGGCATCAACTCGACTATGACGACGTGAACAATACTATAATCGATGTAGTAAAATGGTTTACAGTAAATAATCTCCTATTAAATGAAAAGAAAACTAAATGTATAAAATTTGCATTGCCAAATGTTAAACCGAGCACTACAATTATTAAGGTAAAGGATGAACAGTTGAACCTTGCAGATTCAACAGTATTTTTAGGTATAACTTTGGACGCCACGCTCCAATGGGGCCTCATATTGAGAAATTGTCGAAGAGACTGAGTTCAGCAGCATACGCAGTTAAAAAATAAGATATCTCACGGATGTAGATACTGCTAGACTAGTTTACTTTAGTTACTTCCATAGCTTAATGTCTTATGGCTTATTATTGTGGGGCCACGCTGCGGATGTAAAGAACATTTTGTTCTGCAGAAACGGGCTGTTCGTGCAATTTATAAATTAGGGCCTCGTGTCTCCTTAAGGAAAAATTTAAAGAAATCAATATATTAACATTTGTGTCACAATATATATACGAAAATTTGATTTACGTCAAATCTAATATTAATACTTTTGAGAAAAATTGTGATATACATAATTTCAACACTAGAAATAAGGACAAACTTGTAGCACACAAGAGCAGGCTTAGTAAAGTAAGCAAATCCTTTAAGGAAATTGTATACGCTTTTATAATAAGCTTCCAAAAAATATCCAAGATTTACCCTTAAATAAATTTAAAGAAGTAATAAAACATAAATTGTGCAAGAAAGGCTATTATGAAATATCCGATTATATGCAAGATAAATCTTCATGGGAGTAGTTTTACATGTTTGTTTATATACAGTATTTTTTAAGACGATACAGTTAGAATATTCTACTGTAATTTTTATTTTATTTTTACTTATTTTTAATTTTGTGTTGAGCCGTTTTTCGGCTATTACTATTCTTGTTTTTTTCAATCTTAGCTAGGGTAGCTTAGGGCCTACAAAGATTGTAATCTTTACAATAGGAGCACTTCTGGGCAGGTTTTTGGGGGGTTTTCCTGTCCAGGAGGTCCGACTAACTATACACATGTAACACCTTTTTAAAATCTTGATCGAATTTAGTTTCGCTTACTGGTCGTTAAGGCATAAAGTTACATGACGTGTGGTTAGCCTGGCCAGCCCCGAGGCAGTGCCTTTATTTTTATTTTTTTATCCCGCCCGAGCCGCGTTTATAGTAGGAATAAAAATTGTTATAAAAAAGAGAAAATTGTGCTTTGCAAATTTCTCTTTTTTACAATGCCTAATCCATTTCTGCGTAATGTAATGACTATCAATAAGTGATATTTTAATATCCTATTTTGAATAAAAAACTTTCACTTTCACTTCACTTTCAATACAATAACGACTTATCGCCGGAGGAAAACGAGAAATTACAGGAATTCCTGAAACACGAATTCCAGAAATGCGACGCCGCGCCCAAGGGAAATACGTGGCTGCGACACCGCATCAAGCTGAAGCATAATGAACCTATAAAACAAAGGTATTACCCTAGAAATCCTAAACTGCAGAACATCATAGATGAACACGTAAACAAAATGCTAGAAGAAGGTGTAATTGAAAGATCATCGAGCCCATACAGCTCACCAATAGTTCTAGCTAAAAAGGAAAATGGGGAGTACAGATTCTGTATCGACTTCAGGAAAATAAACGAGATATCAGAGAAAGATGCATACCCGCTACCGCAAATTGATGACACCTTAGAAAAGCTACAGAACGCGAGGTATTTTTCAAAGTTAGACCTGAAAAACGGATATTGGAACGTGCTCTTAGAAGAAAACAGCAAACCGGCAACAGCATTCACCGTTCCGGGCCGCGGTTTGTTCCAATTCAAAGTGATGCCATTCGGCCTACATTCGAGCGGAGCTACTTTTCAGCGATTACTTGATATGGTAATAAGCCCAGAACTACAACCACACGCATATGTGTACCAGGACGACATTATTTGCTGTTCTGAAACGTTCGAGCTACATTTAACCCATTTAAAGGAAATATTCGAGAGAATTCGACAAGCTGGACTACAAATAAACAAAAAAAAATGCGAATTCTGCAAACCGGAAGTAGAATATTTGGGACACGTAGTAACGCGAGACGGGATTAAAATGAATGAGAATAAAATAAAATGCATACGGGACCTGAAAGCACCAACAACTGTAAAAGAAGTTCGCAGTTTCATCGGTATGACGTCATGGTACAGGAAGTTTATACCAAACTACGCGGAAATAACAGCGCCTTTGATATCACTCTTAAAAAAGAAAGCTAAGTTCACATGGGGAGAAGACCAGGAAACAGCTTTCAACAAAGTGAAAGAAATGCTAATATCAGACCCAATCCTGACAAGAGCAGACTTCAGCAAGAAATTTTACTTGCAGACCGACGCAAGTGGAGTTGGCCTCGGAAGCGTACTTATCCAGCAAGATACAGCCAATATACCGAAAGTAATCATGTACGCGAGCAGATCTCTAACACCGGCAGAAACAAGATATTCAGCAACAGAAAGAGAATGCTTGGCAGTAGTATGGGAATACGAAAATGCGTGCATTCCTGGAAGGCTACCATTTTGTCGTGATTACAGATCACCAGGCACTGAAATGGTTAAATTCCCTTAAAAAACCCAGCAGGTAGACTGGCAAGATGGGCATTAGAACTACAACAGTATAATTTCGATATAGAATATCGAAGCGGTAAACAAAACTACATAGCTGACGGACTATCGAGGCACCCTATATGTACAACAAAACTTGAAAAAGAAAGCTGGTATGACAAAAGCTAAGAGAAGTACAGGAAAAACCGAAGCAGTTCGAAGACTATCGCATAAAAGACGGAAATTACATAAAAATCGTTACGGCATCTTACGGGACTAAATTGCAACCAGGAGCGGAGTGGAGATTGTGCATCGCACCCAACGAAAAAGACTCGATTCTACGCGATAACCACGACGCCCCTAGCGCCGGCCATCTAGGAACGTCAAAAACACTTAGTAGAATAGCTCAACGCTACTACTGGCCTGGTATGTACCGCGATGTATGTGAATAAATGTAAGGATTGTCAAATACACAAGCCATCACAACAAGCGAAAGCGGGTCTTATGTATACAAGAAACGCAAGCAGACCATGGGAGGAAATAACCTGTGATCTTATAGGGCCCTTACCAAGGTCATCGCAAGGATATTGTTGGATAATAGTATTCCACGACAAATTCACCAAATGGACTGAAATCCGCCCGCTACGTACAGCTACGGCAAGAACAGTGACGAAAGCATTTAAGGAATGCATTGTAATGAGGTATGGAGCACCCGAAAACCTACTATCAGATAACGGCAGACAGTTCACGAGCAAGGAGTTTACAGAAACACTAAAAAAGTACGGTACGGAACACAAGTTAACGGCGCCTTATTCACCCCAAGAAAATCCAACGGAACGTGTGAACAGGACCTTAGAAACAATGATTTCTACTTACATCGATGGAAACCATAAAAAATGGGACGAATACCTACCAGAGTTAAACTACGCCATCAATACCTCAAAACAAGAATCAACAAGATATACCCCAGCATTTTTAATGTTCGGCAGAGAGTTACGGAACCCGTGCGATAGAAACACGTTCCCCGTGCCAGAAATCAAAGATAAGGACAAAATGCAAGAATTATACGAATTAGTACGGCTATACCAAAACAAAGCGTCCGCTCAACAAAAAGTACATTTCGATAAACATAGACGAGAGTGGGCCCCAGAAATAAATTCATTGGTCTTAAAAAGGGATTTTCCGTTATCCGATGCCAGCAAACAGTTTTGCGCCAAATTGGCGCCAAAATACTCCGGTCCATACAAAATAATCCAACAAAAATCACCAGTAATATTTATCATACAGGATATGAAAAGCAATAAGACCTATACGGCTCATATAAAAGACATGAAGAAATATTACGATTAACACATAAACAACTGTTCAATATCACGCCTGTATCCCTAGCGGGGTGGGAAGAGCATGAACGGCGGTAAAAACCGGCCATTTACACCGCGTCTGACATCCAGTTTGAGGGTCATACAAAAGACCGCCTATCACCATAGTGGCAGGTTGTGTAATAAATTAAAATATACATATATACATAAATATTGATAAATAAGACCAGCGAAAAAAAAAAACACGAGTACAGTATAGCAAGTGCAGACTGGCAGCATCGCTACTAGTGGGCGGGGCACCGTACGGAGCGACTATGGTATGGAACCCCATACTCCCCGCGCACCGCCCTTGATGCCTACACCGGAGCGCCGTACCATTATATAATACACTCGGACGCAGGAATATTTTCTCAGTCCGAAGCAAGCAATGTCACAAGCGAGACGCGAGTGGAAAAAAATTGAAGGACGCGCAAGGGACATTGTCATAACCGTGCCCCGAAGAATGGAGTTCTTTGACTTAACGAATGACGATGACGATGTAGACACGGAGCTGGAAAACATCGACACACCAGCCCCATGGACCCCGTACCCAGCCGACAGGGAAACGCCAGTCCTAGCGTCACGCCCAGATCCCGAGGGAGAGAACGAGGGAAGCAAAAGATGGGTGGAAGAGGGCCAAGAGTGCACCGAGGGCGTCAACTCCCTAAAAATATCTGTGCCCGTGACTCCGCCAACCGCATTACTAGTACCGGGTGTGGAATTTGTTACGGAAGAGGAGGAGACGCACCAGGAAATAACAGAGGAAACCCTAAAAATATTGCAGTGGCGGCGACGTGTAACACAAAACGTAGACGCAGTAGCCGGACCGTCGCAGCAATACAACCTGAGTGCACCGCCATCGACGGACCCCATGTGGAGTGACAGCGCGCCACTACCACCGCAACGTACATACAGCCAAAATTGCCAGCCGCCGTCAAACAACATGATGTGTGGTAACAGCGCGCCGCCAACTCAACCCCACATGAGCATGCCACCATCACCAGCACCATGGTACGTGAACCGCCCAGAACCGCGGCACCCGACCGTACCAATAGGCCCATGGAGCGCACCGCCAGCCCCAGAATATGTGCCCTACCAAGCCCCTACATGGCCATGGCACGGGCAACCCCATAACCCGACATGGCCACCGACCGGACAGTGGATAGGGCAACACCACCCGTGCGCACCACCAGCACCAGCATGGCCACCGACCGGACAGTGGATAGGGCAACACCACCCGTGCGCACCACCAGCACCAGCATGGCCACCAGTAGACCCATGGCAGTGGCAGAACCAGCGCTACCCGTGCGCACCACCGGCACCAGCATACGGACCGCCCCGAGCCGCGTCATGGCCGCCAGACGGGCCATGGAATACACCACAGATGGTTCCATGTGCCCCAGCTCCAGCC
Source organism: Phthorimaea operculella (assembly GCA_024500475.1). Lineage (NCBI taxonomy): Eukaryota > Metazoa > Arthropoda > Insecta > Lepidoptera > Gelechiidae > Phthorimaea > Phthorimaea operculella. The sequence continues at coordinate 2,243,588 of JANFCV010000065.1, forward strand.
CCGGAACCAGCTCCAGCCCCGGAACCAGCTCCAGCCCCGGAACCAGCTCCAGCCCCGGAACCAGCTCCAGCCCCGGAACCAGCTCCAGCCCCGGAACCAGCTCCAGCCCCGGAACCAGCTCCAGCCCCGGATCCAGCCCCAGAACCAGCCCCCGCACCGAGGTCGCCGGAGCGCCATCAAGATGGGGCGGGAACGTCTAAGTCCAGAAAAAGGAAGATAAGGAAGCAGAAACTATTAGCCTACTTCAGACGTTTCCCGCCCCAGTATTGAAAAGGTGCGATAATTTTTGTTTTTTTTTTTGTTTCTGTTATACCTATTTTTTTTGGTTTTGCTAGCAAGGCGCGTTAGGTACTTATATTTGTTAATTTATAGGTTTAGATTTTAGTCTTTTTTTTGTTTTTTGCTTCACCGAAAAGCGCAATAGGTATATAACATACCTATATATTTTTATTCCCTAGCACATCTTAGTTTTCGCGGTTAAACAAAAATTAATTCATTTGTTTATATTGCAGTTACTGTAACTTTGTTGCCGCAGATAAAGTGCGATATAGTTTTTTTTTCTTAGTTAGGTTCTAACCTTTAGTTTCTTTTTGTTCCCGTTAAAATACAGTACGATAATAGTGTTGTTGCTTTTACATAATGTTCTTAGAAAAACACACTGAACTTAGGTTTTGTTAAACAGTCGTTTTGTTTAGTTCGTTTTAAATAGCATGAAAAGCTATCTTTAAATAGTACATTCATCTGCTTTTTATTATTTTCACTATAAGATAAATAGGCGAGTCCGACCCCACTAAACGTAAACCCGAGTTTTATTGTTACTTTAATAAGATAAACCGAGCGATTAACCAAAGCAGGTCGTTAACGTATGGTGGGATCGGCCCGACATAACAACTGCGAGTTAATTGAGTAGGTTGTTATACGTACGTAGCCAGGTATACCGTACGTAGGTTATAGTGTCTAGCGCTGCAGTCAAGCGCAGGAAAGATAGACGATTATGTTTATTTGTTAACTTTTATTTCAAGTTCATATCATACGCATATTAATTGATCACGGATTTCGAATCACATAAAACGTTTAAAACAGCTTAGTCAAGTATAGATGTAGCACATAACGGTTATGTTCTCCTATTGATAAATCTAGTCAAGCAAATGTTAAATAATAGTCCAGTAAAGAAAGGAAAATTTTGTAATAATTTTTTTACATAAATAATATAGTCCAGTCAAAGATAGAAAATTTAGAAACTAATGTACTGTGATAATAGAAGTTAAATCACTTGAGTATAAAATTACCTGTGATAGTTTAGACTACCTAAAGATGTACTTATATTTGAATAAGAAATACTCATGCATATGATCTCGAGTAACTAACAGACAATTAAAACATTCCATCCGCTTATCTAGATGTTGTAGGTATGGTCAGATATACAGATAACTACCTATACTTTTATGAGAAGCTAGGAAAATATAGCACATACTTTAAAATAAGAAATCAATGGGTGGATATGGGTATGTATGGCCGTGCCTATCGTATAATACCTATTATGTTGTAAAATAAATTATAAGCCCGTAAGAAATAAATAAAGAAAAAAAAAAGTAGGAATGATGATTACCGTAGTTACAGTAGCATACAGTTTTTGAAAGAATTCTGTCCAACCTTTCTCTTGAGTATGAAATTTTTCAAAAAAACCGTAGGGTTGCCACTATGTTTACCGAGATACTTTCCGGTGATTTTTTCCTTGCAGGAAAAAATCTCGCAGCGAGGGGGAGCAGTGTGATGCCCGTCTAAGTGCAGCCCTGGTGAAATCCGTAGTCCGGCCCTGGAAAGTCACACCACCGCCGCGCTACGAGCGTAGTAGAGGGGAGAGCGCGTTTATAAAAGCCCATACAAGGGGGCTCCGGCAGTTAGTTCTCCAGCAGTCTCGGGTGACGGTAGTACCCTGCAGAGAGCTCCGCGGATCGGCGCGTAAACCGTAGAACGCTTCACGTTCACCCGTTGTTTGTCTCATGATGGTATAGCGACCCGGCTGACCTCGCGAGTGTGATCTCTATCCGTTTCCGAACTCCGTGTGCCGCCTGTCCGTATCCAGCTGATGGGGATCCATCCAGGTTAGTGGTGTCTTGATCCAGGTGCGCTTCCTTGCTTGGGATTACTCGCAAATAGCTGATCCTAACGTTTGTAATACGACTGTTGCTTGGTCATCCGTTCTCAGTGCTATTTCCGTGTAACCCACCCTACAGTTAATCCGAAACACCCGCCTGTGCCGTTTCTAAGAGTCCGACCCGGTGGAAACCGAGTGTTGGTTCGAGATACTCCAGATCGGCTCGAGGAGGACCTGCTGTGCCTGTTGTGCTGCTGGCTTCGAGCCAACCCTTCCTGGCCGCTGAGTCTGCTTAGCTATAACTAGCAATAAGTTCTGTGTGTAGTTGTGCCACCTCTGTGTCCCTAGGAGTCCAACCCGGTTAATGCCGAGAGCTGGACCGAGGCCCGTGGGTCAGTCCATGTGGGAGCAGTAGTGCCTGCCGTGCCGTTGGCCAGTGAGCTTCGACCATGCGGGTATTGAGTCATGGTCCGAACCCTAAGCCAAACCTCTAGAGCCACTGCTTCCTGTCGATAGTCTATGTGTCTATGTTATAAGCATAAGTAAGGAAGCCGCTCGATCAGTTCACCTTTTGTTTTACCGCTTTTGATTGCTATATTCATTATTCATAGTCCGTGTGTCGCTAGTCCCGAACTGCTGGAAAGCTGCTCATTATATCGTCATTCACAATGCTTGGCTTATAGATAAATTCATTGCCATAGAACGCACTTAGACATACATCTCGCCTGGGCCCACTCGCGTAGACTATGATCTTACAATAAGCGCATATCCTAGCCAACTAAGATTATACAATAAAAGAACTGTCTTTGTTACCATGACCGTGTGTTTTCACTCTAACTCCACCTAAACCATATACAGAGCCTAGATAAAGACACTCACACCCTGAGTCCTGATATAAATATTAAATGTCAATGATAATCCGCCCCTCGAGGCCAGACACATCATCACAAGGGGATAATATGTTTGTATTTAAGCGCAACAAATCGTACAGCGCAATATACTTAGGTATCTTTGTTATTTCTTATGAGAACGCGGGCGAAGCCGCTTGTTTAAGCTAGTTTGATTATATGTTGAAGTTTGCAGTCCGAGTCGAGCTGAAGTCCATGTTATTTTCCGGATACAAAATGGGCTCTAAAATATACTACATATTTTCTGTACGAAAAAAACATTTATTTGCATTAGTTTTTACCATTAAAACTTAGTATTCATTATGATTTAAAAAACGCTTTGACTGGTCATTGCATTTGACCTTAGGCTTATCTAAGTACTTACCTACATAAAATACAATTAAAATACTTTAGTAATCTTTCATTAATGTTATACCTAGTAAAACAACTATGTTTACAAAAATGCTCAATAATGACCATAGCAACTAGTTTCTTACATAACCCGATTATACAACTAAGAAGTTTCCGTTATATCCTGCAGATACCATCACGAAGTGATATCATTGTGTTTCGGTCTACCATCCAGATGACGCCCACCCTCCATTGGAACGAGCACCACCAGACTTGTCCCATCCACCGGAAGACCTGAAGCTTGATCCGCCGTTCCAGCCACCGTTAGCTCCTGAGTTGTAGCCGCCCCCTGATCCGCCGAAGTAGAAGTTGGGGCCGTCTACAGTGGCAGCTGAACGAGCGAAGCCGCCGTAACCTCCTGCACCTCCTGATCTGCCGAGACCGTTTCCTGCCCAAGCGTTGCCTGATCTGCCCAGTCCACCGCTTCCTGCCCAGGCGTTGCTGGATCTACCCAGTCCACCGCTGCCGGCCCAACCGCCGCTGGATCTGCCGAAGCTGCTGCCGCTATCACCCCAACCGCTGGACGATCTTCCGAAGCCGCCTTGAAATAGAACAAATAATTATATAAATTATAAGTGCCTAATTAGATTTTTAAGACAACGAATAGTGATTGATCCTTTAGCTTGGTGAAATTGTAATTCTATGTTTCTCGTGTATATTAAACGTTTTTATTATTATTTATTTTTACTTACCACTCTGATCCCAGCCGCCACCAGATCTTCCAAGGCCGCCGCTTTGATCCCACCCGTTGCTGGAACGGCCCAGGCCGCTGGATCCACTCCATCCACCTCCACCGCCGAAGGAACGAGCTGCGACCACACCACCGTCGAAACCCCCGCCGCCGCCTCCGCCGCTAGCCCAGCCGCTGCCACCTGGAACCATACCAAAAATGGGGTCGTCCACAAATTACGTAACGCATAAACCACAAATTTTTGACCCCTCCCTCCCCCCACGTAACGGGCCCGTAACGCTTGGTCATGACCCATCCCCCCCTCCCCTTTCCGTTACGTAACGCTTAATTTAAGTACAATATTTTTTCGTTAATTTTTTGTGATTAAGAAATAAAACTGTTTTTTGAAAACTTGCAATTTTTGTGTACCGCAGACTAAATTTGAAGCTGCGACTTTCACCATTAGTACTGGCGATGCCTCGTCATTCTGAGCTACTGCGGCTCAATCTTTGTCTGCGAAATTTAACATGTGTTTGTATGTTTGTAGGCCAATAACGCATGGCAATGGATCTATTTACAGGGAGAGTTTTGCAGGTAATTCCCTGCAATTATTTTTTCGTTCCAGTTTGTGTTATGTAGCCAAAACTATGAAAACCTGCTATAAATTGGATATAAAATTTACTGACGATTGAACCGCAGTAGCCCAAATGGAAGAGGCACTGTCAGTACTACTTTCGATATTCGTACGTTCAGTCAGATCATGACTACGGCAGAAAAAAAGAAAAATTTCTAAAAAAATATTTCTGTCACTGACTGACACAAGAAGTGTTATACAAATTTGTTATACAATAAGTTTGGTTACCATATCTGAATTAGGTACAAAAACCTTTAAAAAACTTGAAAAATCTTTAAAAAAGCGTTACGTAACGTTTGACTTTGATCCCCCCCTCCCCCATAGTAACGGGACCGTAACGCCCGGTCGGAACCCCCCCCCTCCCCCCAAACTGCCTTACGTAATTTGTGGACGACCCCAATGTAGATCAACATTCTTCTTCCTTCATGTGGGACTGCGAGTCGATCGACAACCCGATGAAGCTTAGTGTAAGACTTTTTAAACCGCTTTCAACTATTAGTAGACCTCTGACAAGACTATCATACCTAGAGACGTAGAGATTAACTACCATCAAATAAATATTTTACGTAGGGAGGGAGCTGGGGAACCATACCAAATGTACTTAGATCAACATTCTTCTTCTTTCGTGTAGGACTGCGAGTCGATCAACAACCCGATGAAGCTTAGTGTAAGACTTTTTAAACCGCTTTCAACTATTAGTAGACCTCTGACAAGACTATCATACTTAGAGACGTAGAGATTATCTACCATCAAATTAATATTTTACGTAGGGAGGGAGCTGAGAGATCTTTATGAATTAAGAAATAAGGATATGAGAATTTTTGTTATCGATTCAAGCGCGTTTGAGTAATCGGTACCAAATAAAATAAGAAAATCCTCCTTTTATTAAAATACGAAATATCCTCCTAATTTTTTTTCTCTTCTTATTTATTTTAAAGACGTTTTAAAAATCCATAATCTATATAAAAGATAGTAATGGTTGGTATTGGTAGTACATACCTGCTAATACGCCCATCGCCAGGGTGGTGAAAACAAAGGCCAGTGTTTTCAGCTGAAAGATAAGATGTTTTTACTATTGATGTAATTAAATTTAAATTAACCTATAGTTAAACCATACAACTATGGTCCTAGCTTGCAACCATGGTTCGAACAAACTTGTATGTTTTTTTTTCATTTAACTCCTCCTGTGTGGGGCTTACAATATAAAACCCCTAATGTATGGTTAACACTGACTTATTAACTGTCACCACACACGAGAAATATGTAGGTATTTTAAATGCAACTTTGTTTGGACCATATTTGCAAGCTAGGTAGGATAGGACCATAGTTAATATAGTTTTACCAGTACCTTTTTCATACAATCTTATTTTTGGCGAATAAACTATGCTGCTTATAGATAGTTAACGCAAGTTGCCCTTATTTTATTGATCCAAATACTAGGTTTTAGACCGAAAAAAATAATACGAGGTTTTAAACCGAAACCTTTTTGTCCTCCAACATTTTCATGACGACTTCTTGAAAATTTTATTGTCGTCACAGCAGATCAAATCATATCAGTATTTATAAGTCAACACTCACACACCATACCAACAAATAAGAAAACTTAGGATAAGCTGTACATTATAAGACTTACCATCTTAACAGTGGATCCGAATGACTTTGTTGATGGTAACCAAAACGTCGTCTATATATACGTCGGCTGCATCCCTATAACCTCAAGTTTTTACGTCCTCAAGGAGACAACGACATCAAGTACAACCATCAAAATATCAAGTTACCATTAATGGGTTCAATAGACGCTGGTATTCCATACAGTTTTCAAAAACAACCATTATAAGTTGATCCTTGAGTAACTTGAGTTGCAGTCGACAATGGTTTAACGAACAAAAGAGCTAATGAGAAGATGTCACGCTTATTGCATTAAAACAAATTCGGGCCATTGAGTCGAACGGATGTAGAGTGGAATTCGTTTTTTAGATCAACGTGCTAAACGTATTACGTACATAAACAATGGTTAAGATCCGATGATTTATTGACAGTGGATTCCCCTGGGTGTAGCTGTAGGTTATTCAGTACCAGTTAAAATATTTTTATGTAAAATATTGCCAAGACGATAATGACGACGACATTTAATAGAAAGTATAACAATTAGTGGGAAAAATGATTTTTGACTGGGATTTTTGTCAATATTTTTTACGCCATCCATAATCGATACTTAACCTACCCTGAAGCAATGACACGCATTTTTTTTTTTTTATTTTTTCATATAACATGGGCGATAAATACATGGCATTTTAACTAACACCCTGTAGTATTAACATAGGTACTCAAAAGTGTTTCTATTTGCGGTTGGTAACCATACAGCTGCAAACAAATCAGCAACAAAATTAACTTTGTAACGCTGATATTTAAACGTTGACTACAAAACACTATTTATGGTCGTGTCTGACACGTTCTTGGCCGGTTTCATTTTGAATATCTCACTGAGCTCAAGATATAATCCTTCGCTACCTTGAGATTCAAATAAGCTGCCGTGTGGTGCCGGCAGAATAGAATAGCATCACTCCCTCTCTTCCCGTGGTCGTAAGAGGCGACCGAGGGATAAACCCGACCCAAACAGCCAACCGTATGGTGGCGGTTAATCCACCACAAAGCATTTCCAAGGAGGGTTGACGTCTGGTAGGCGGCCGGTCGTAAAATTAAGCTAAATCCTTCTGCAACACGATTTTGTGATCAACAAAACGTGTTGCGCCGACCCCAAATAATTGGGATAAGGGCTGGAAGATGATGACATTGATGACCTCGAGTCGAGATTCAAATAAGCACTTGCAGCAAAAATAAACTTTGCTCTCTGGTTGTACAAATAACTATTGTGTCGCTTATGCAAGGCATCTAAATTTTTTATGGCTCGTTTTATTTAATTGTAATTCAGTAAGTCAAAACAAACGTGAAAGGGACGCCTCGTGCGCCGAATCCCAAATTTTATGCTTGAAATCACTTGAAAATTACAATAAATTTCAATAGATTAATTATTTAGACGTATGCAAGACGTCAAGTCTCAGTTGCTAAAAGTATAATAAGTGTCGGCAGTTTTTTAACCTTCCGGAACAAATTGTAGAATTCTCACAATGTCGAATTCTCAAAATGTTGAATTCTCATAAAGTTGATTTCTCAAATATCAGTCTATATTTTGTAGATGTTTACGATATGAAACCTTACACTTAATGATTTAAAATGATAACTGGTAGGTTCGTCCGTCTTACTTCTCTGTAGTTTTACCTCTGTTTTAATTTATTAGGGTTCCGTGACCAAAGAGTGAAAGCATAACCATATTTCTATTACTGAGACTTCTCTGTCTGTCCCTCCGTCTGTCACCAGGCCATATCTCATAAATCTCACAGTCAGAGAGATTAAATTTTTGCAGATGCCACATTTCTGTTGCCGTTACAACTACAAATGCTAAAAGTTAGAATAAAATAAAAATTTGACTTATTCCGAACTATGTTCCTTGTGGAAACTTGTTCGATGCTACGGCTACGTTTCAAAGATTGCGCCAAACGAGACATGGCTGTGTTTGACATCGACCATCAAAGCTGGGAGAAGCTTGCTGAGAACAGGGATGAATGGAGAAAGCGTGTGTTTAATGGGCGTAAAGCTCACGTTGATGCCTGATTCGCTGATCTCGCAAACAAAAGGCAAAAACGACATCTAAACATGCATGTGACAGTCTCCAATTCCACCTTCATTTATAGAGCGTGCGGAAAGTCATGCCGCTCCCGTATCGGCTTATACCTACAGCCATGAAAAATCTTGCCTCAGACACTGAATAAATCGTCTGTCACAGACGTATGAGGCCAATGAGAAGTTATAGTTTTTACTATTAGTAGGATTCTCAACTCAAGTCGGGTAATGCGGGAAAGGAGAAAATTCAAATACCTATATAGGTATATGTTACTTTCTTAGAATCAGTTCTTTTTTTTCGTTTGTTTTGAGGTTACCTACGTGCTAACTTATTATTTATATCGACCTTTAATTTGGTACCTTGTACCTTCTCTTATTGTAGGTACCTATACCTAGGTAATTGCTGTGATATTTTTAACCGGTTCACGTGACGGGAGATGTTCATAGTGCTCAGTTATCAGTATTGGTCACGTTTTAGCGAATCACAACAAATGTGAAACCTAGGAAAGTTACAGTACGGCCACGTACTGAAGTGAAGTGACCCACGAATTTGACCCGTTATAGCCATTTTGATAAAGTAAATGCAACATTCTAATCTTAGCCAAGTAAGTTACTAATCACGTCTTCAACTGACTTGAGAAACAGAAGGAGGTTCTTAACTCGTCGAGGACTTTTTTATTTTAATTTTATTATTTATGGAGTAAGGTACTGGACAATAATTTGAAACATTTAAGTGCTGGGCTGCGGTTAAAAACGAACTACCTACCTACTTAGGTCAAAGTCTAGGTAGCTAACAGTCGAAAGTAGGAAGGTTGTAGAGTCTTTTGCTTTGTCGGAAAAAGAAACGTCCAAGATTTTGAGTTGTTATGATTGACTATTGGCCGCAATTCGGAAAACAATGTCTCTTAACTTCATCATCATCTACCTGCCCTTATCCCAAATCAGTTGAGGTCGGTGCAGTTGGTTGCTTGAGCACAAAATCATGTAGCGAAAGGATATCGCAACGTTGTATGACCGGCCGCCTGCCTGACGTCACCCTTCTTTGGGAATGCTATTGTAGGTGGTATCACCGCTACCATGCGGTTGACCATAGTCGACAGAAATTCAGCTGAGGTAAAAAACTCTACGTCGCCTTTTATGCAACACGCGGAGTGGGGCGGCAGTATTCTTAGCCGCTACCACACGGTAAACAATTTCTCTTAACTTATCTACTACATGACTTACTAACCTTAATTATTTAAACATGGCAGGGTTTTATGATCTCCATCAATCTAAACTTAGATATTTGACGAAAAGTGACGACGCAAATATATGGTAAGTTCAGAGTTTTTTTTCCTGAATTGCAGCTATAGATACCACCCACAGTGACATGTACTTAGCTGATGAGATTTCTATAGGCGATACCTACAGTCCTACATTGTAGCATGTTACGATGTATCTATCATCACATTTAAAAAATATGTGTGTTATTTCAGTAGGTAAATAATAATTATGTATAAACAATAGATACCTACAATGCCATGGCGTTGGTGCCAACTTAGAATAGCATCACCCGATATCTTTCCCGTGGAAGCAAAGGGATTTGAGAGTTAATGTGTATTGTAATTTTAGGTGACAAGCTGACAACCTGTCGCTATTGTGATATACAGTCTTCTGAATGACTCTCAAACTTTTGTCAGACGTAGCGTACAAGTAGCGTAGTGTATAAATTATCGTTTTTTTACAGCCGTTTACGCTCTGCCTACCTCGCAAAGAATATTGACATGATATTTATGTAGGTAGGTATGTAATGTATGTATAAAAAATACTTGCAATATTGTTGAGTCAAGTGCCCTTGCGTGCGATGCGACAACTAACTACCCGCTCCGTTGCTAGATGTACCTCTAGGTAACATTTTGAAATGGATGTTGTACCTAACTACAATTTAGCTACATGTCACCTACATAGTCGTGGAACCCATTGCCATGCACTCATGATCAATGGGGTCGGAAGGTTGTACCAGGTGGCCTGACGATGATGACCTGGGTTGCGAGAAGTAGTTGGAAGTGGAGATTTTCAGTAAAAAAGGGCCGTGCTTCGTAGGGCACATTGAGTCGTCCGTCGGCCCTGTTTGCTGTATGTGATAGTTTTTGGCATCGTTACACAAGCACATCAGTATAGTAGTGGCTGACAAACTAACACCAGGGTTATTTGGTCATACGTCGAAACGGCTGTAGCAGAGTGCAAACTCTGCATGGACATCCTCCCTAAGCCACCCTCACATCTCCCTTTTTCGAATCATTTTATAACTTAAATTTGGAACACGACACCGAAACGTCACCGTTCTTGGCTTCTTTGACGCATTCCTCACTAACTGACGGTAAAGTCAACACCTATTCTTGTTCATTTTTTGCTCTTTTGCGTATTTTTGCAATTGTATTAGCCAAGTAAAATTCCGAAATAGTGCAAGATTATCACTAAAACAGTTCAAGTTCTAAAAGCTTTATTATCACAGTGAAAGTGAATATTTTGTCTATTTTGTATATTTTGTGATACATTAATGGACCCACCCAAGGTAACCCTCAAATCATTCTCGACAACCATCTGCTCACCTCCATACTCAACATCACACAGTGTTAATGTTTGTTACGTCTGCAGGGTCCATATCTTTGAATAAAGATCATTCAAGTAAGAAGCTAATCCTATTATTTATGGCCATCCCGGCCATAGTGGCGCCCAACGTGGGGCAACGTGGGTTTTTTCTCCGGCCCCCCGGGTACTGTAGCAGAGTGCAAACTCTGCATGGACATCCTCCCTAAGCCACCCTCACATCTCCCTTTTTCGAATCATTTTATAACTTAAATTTGGAACACGGCACCGAAACGTCACCGTTCTTGGCTTCTTTGACGCATTCCTCACTAACTGACGGTAAAGTCAACACCTATTCTTGTTCATTTTTTGCTCTTTTGCGTATTTTTTGCAATTGTATTAGCCAAGTAAAATTCCGAAATAGTGCAAGATTATCACTAAAACAGTTCAAGTTCAAAAAGCTTTATTATCACAGTGAAAGTGAATATTTTGTCTATTTTGTATATTTTGTGATACATTAATGGACCAACCCACCCAAGGTAACCCTCAAATCATTCTCGACAACCATCTGCTCACCCCCATACTCAACATCACACAGTGTTAATGTTTGTTACGTCTGCAGGGTCCATATCTTTGAATAAAGATCATTCAAGTAAGAAGCTAATCCTATTATTTATGGCCATCCCGGCCATACGGCGTCCCAGACAGAAGAAGAAGACTCATGACCTGGGAAGCGAGCACGCTGTCCAAAGTTTGGGAGTGTCCACTATCGGGGGCTATCGCAAAAATATTCGACTTTGACCTCTTCACGTGTCATCCAGACCGGCGGCGTGCGTGCTGTCACACACGTTGGGGGGCGTCCATACATTACGTGTGGTCTGCTAGTTCTTTATGCCATGTGGGACATCAAGCCGACAAAAGACTTGAAGAACTCAGGTGTCCGAGCTTCTGAACTAGCTATTACGTAAACAGTAGGCTATCTAAGTAAGATCTCTTACATAGCAAAGGAACAGAAGGCTTACCATGGTTTCCGGAACACGGAACTACGTATTTTTACACTGAAAACCAGGCGATTCATCCAGATTCTTCTTCGTGTCAGTGTGCAATGAGTTTTTGTAAAGTTTGAAATTGATAAACATCGTCTTAACATTCAAGTGCTCCCCCAAATCCAGACCACACAACTAGACCACACACAGAGGCAACTCATATAAAGCTCTCTGGTCAAATTGGCTGAATCAAAAATAACGAATACTTTCAGGTTCTTAAAACGTTACTTTTTAGATACCTAACTACTATATAAAATACTAGCTGCCCGTCAGCGGTTTCACCCGCTGCAACCCATCTTTTACCCCTTTAGGGGTTAAAAATCGAAAATCCCTGAAACACGTCCTCAATTTTTTAGCTGTTTGATCTAATTGCTAGTTTTGAGACAGATCGCATTTAAAAACCATGATTTTCCTTACAAACTTTTAACCCCATTTTTACCCCTTTAGAGGTCGAAAACCGAAAACCCCGGAAACACGTATTTAATTTTTTTATCTTTTTCATCTAATCGAAAATTTTGAAACAGATCGCATTTTAAAAATATTGGTTATCCATACAACTTTAAACCCCTTTTTTACCTCTTTAGTGGTTAAAAATCGAAAATCCCTGAAATACCTATTTTCTTTTTTAGCTTTTTGATCTACTCGCAAATTTTGAAACAGATCGCATTTTAAAATAAAGATTTTCTATACAAACTTTTAACCCCTTTTTTACCCCTTTAGGGGTTAAAAATCGAAAGTCCCTGAAACACGTGTTTAATTATTTTAGCTCTTTGATCTAATCACAAATTTTGAAACAGATCGCATTTAAAAATAATGATTTTCCATACAAACTTTTAACCCCTTTTTACCCCTTTGGGGGTTAAAATTTGAGGTAAAGAATATTTAAAAACCTGCCCCTTAACTTACTCTATATACTAAAAAAAAACGCATCAATGTTCGTTGAGGGGTTTTAAAGATATAAGGAAACATACATACAGACACGGGAAGGGACTTTACTTTATACTATGTATTGATGAAGATAATACTATTTAAAAAAAAGTGATGATTTTTTATATCCGTTAGTTTTGCGACTCTAACGTGAGTGAGAGCGCACGTTATATTTTTTTTTGATAAATTTCTTACCGTCGCAAAAGAGAAGAGGCCTATACTCAGCAGTGGGTAGATGTGAGGTAACATAAATAGATAGATTCTTTGCCCTGCAATGCCTCACGTGGTTTACGGCCGCCCCCTCGTCTAGATCGGCGTCTGCGCATCCACAGTGGACGCTAGCTTAAATAACATTGTGTCCCGTCTTCCGATCGCAGTCTTTCGCACAATTTATAATAGTGAACAACAAACAGTGACTGTTTTTGTTTCTAAACTATACGTCGTTGTGGAATTCCACATCAGTGAGAAAGTAAGTGATAGAATAGCGTGGACAGGATTTAACTGCGGTCGTGACTCCTAACTCATTTGAAAAAGTGGTGGGACAACACTCCACGGTTCAGGGTTTGAGTCCCGGCCACAGTTTTTCTGGAATTTCTTATATTATTTAATTAAGTAGGTACAAATCTATTAAGGGTGTGTTCAACATACAAAACTAAACAACTTTTACTAGAAACTTTTCTAGGAAATACCTATGTAAAATAAAGGACCTCCCATACAAAATTGTTGAAAAAGTGAGTTACTTAGAATAGAGAGAGACCCAATATTTTTTTCATATTTCAGAGAAAAGTTTCAGATAAAAGTTGTTCAGTTTCGGAGTAAAACCTTAGTTAAACTTGTTTGGTAGGTACATAATTTTATAGTCATAGGAATGTGCTAGAGTGCTAGCAGCTTAATGGAGAGCTAGAATGTGAAAAAACCGGCCAAGAGCGTGTCAGACACGCTCACAAATAGGGTTTCGTAGTCAGTCAACGTTTAAGTATCTTTCAGCGTT